>CM033476.1:76288269-76561383 GCA_019447015.1 Hymenochirus boettgeri | reverse complement strand
TGTACTGGGGATTATAGATACAAGGTGCATCATACTGGGATTATTGATACTGGGTACATCATACTGGCGATTATTGATATGGGTACATCATAACTGGGATATTGATATGGGTACATCATACAGCATACTGGGATTATTGATACAGGTATAGAAACTACGATTATTGATACAGGTACAGCATACTGGGATTATTGATACAGGTACAGCATACTGGGATTATTGATACAGGTACAGCATATTGGCATTCTCTGCAGTCTCTCTCTTTTTTTTTCCCCCCACACTTCGTAACGAATACTGGGATTATGATACAACATATTGCGATTTTGATATGGGTACATCATACTGGGATTATTGATACAGGTACAGCAATACGGGATTATGATACAGGTATAAGCATACTGGGATTATTGATACAGGTATAGCATACGGATTATTGATACAGTTATAGAGAAACTACGATTATGATACAGGTAAAGCATACTGGATATTGATACAGGTACAGCATACTGGGATTATTGATACAGGAAAGCATACTGGATATTTGATACAGGTATAGCATACTGGGATTATTGATAGAGTTATAGAACTACGATATGATACAGGTATAGCATATGGATTATAGTACAGTGCATCATACTGGGATTATTGATATGGGAAATCATACTGGGATTATTGATATGGGTACATCATACTGGGATTATTGATATGGGTACATCATACTGGGATTATTGATATGGGTACATCATACTGGGATTATTGATACAGGTACAGCATACGGGGATTATTGATACAGGTACCGCATACTGGGATTATTGATACAACATATTGCGATATTGATATGGGTACATCATACGGGATTATTGATACAGGTACAGCATACGGGGATTATGATACAGGTTATGCATACTGGATATTGATTACAAACATATTGCGATTATTGATATGGGTACATCATACTGGGATTATTGATTACAGGTACAGCATACTGGATTATTGAATATGGGAATTTGATACAGGCACATAATTGGGAGTTGAAACAGGAACAGCATATTGAGATTTTGATAGGGTACCTCATACTGGATAGTGATACGTATAGCAACTGAGATTAGTGATACAGGGATAGCTACTGGATTATTGATACAGGATAGCATACGATTATGTGATGATAGATTATTGATACAGGATAGCATACGGGATATGATACCAGGATATAGCATACTGGGATTATTGATACAGGTAACGCATACTGGGATTATTGATACAACATATTGCGATTATTGATATGGGTACATCATACTGGGATTATTGATACAGGTACAGCATACGGGGATTATTGATACAGGTATAGCATACTGGGATTATTGATACAACATATTGCGATTATTGATATGGGTACATCATACTAGGATTATTGAAACAGGTATAGAAACTGGGATAACTGATACAGGTACACCATACTGGGATTATTGATACAGGTACACCATACTGGGATTATTGATACAGGTACACCATACTGGGATTATAGATACAGGTACACCATACTGGGATTATTGATACCCTTCCCTGGTGTTTATCAGATGTAGCACAATAGATTTTAACAAGTTTGGTCTGGAAAAACAGACTTTAGAGTTTTATGCATACAGTCCCTGAGTTAGAAACAAACAACTTGTACTGTACATATGACGGGCTCTATATTTCCCAATATTCTTGGAATTTACCAAAATGTTACATTACTCCTTGGCTCTACAGATAAATCCTGGTTTCAAAACGAACCTGGTCTGGTTTTGAAAATCTATGGATCCAGCAGAAATTCCAAAAGTGGGAATGGATTTATATAGCACCAATATCTTCCGTGGCACTTTACAATTACATAGTCATACATTACATACGGGGTAATACATATTATACAAAGTCATACATACTACATACGGCGGTAATACATAATATAAGTACACAGAGTGATGGGTTACTTACAGCAATACCGTGATACAATAGGAAAGAGGACCCTGCCCAAAAAGCTTACAGTCTAGAGCAGGGATCCTCAAACTATGGCTCCCCCAACATTCCCTGGCTTCCCTCTGTAGTTGAGGAATGCTGGGGGTAGTACATCTGGAGAGCCATAGTTTGAGGATCTCTGGTCTAGAGGAAAAGGGGGTGAGACATAAGGTGAAGGGAATTGGTAGGCGGTAAATAGATTGGCAGTGGAGTGTGAGAGCCGGTTAGGATAGGATCAGGTTGGGTCAGTAAGAGGGGTAATGTCTAGGCCAAGTTATTTGCTTGCCTGAAGAGGTGGGTTTTAAGGATATTTTTAAAGGTATTAAGGGATGGTGAGTGACGGACAGATGGAGGAAGGAGTCCCAGAGCAGAGGGGCAGCAAGATTAAAGTCCTGAATGTGGGCATGGGTGACAAGGGTGGATGAGAGGAGGGTATCATTTGCAGAGTGAAGGTTGATCTGGGACGGTATCTGTGGATCAGCTCTGAGATGTATGGAGAGGCTGTATTGGATAGTACTTTACAGGATAAGGTAAGGCTGATAAGGTAATCAGCTTGAATTGCATCCTTTGTGTGATGGGCAGCCAGTGGAGGGACTGACAGGGAGGACAGGCGTTAGAGAAGCGAGAAGCAGTAGAGTTTAGGATGGATTGAAGTGGTTTTTGGATTTTCAGATTTTCAATACGTTCCACTTTCCACTTTCCATTTTTGTTCATCTCTACTTGTGTCCTGCAATTCCACTTGAATACATTTCTAGCTGCAGCTTGTAATGAGAAGTCTAACACTGATGAACACTGACAGATGATGTCATCAGTACCCAAAAACTACTTGAAGCAGTAAGTGTCAACCTTTATAGAATTATAACTTGTGACAGGCTGCAGTTAAAGGGCATGTCCACCCCCAAAACTAAAATTTCCCCCACTACTGGCCCTACCGTGTAGTGTTGAAAAATCCTTACCATACCCCTCTACTCCTTATGGTTCTCCTGCAATGTCTGTCCAAATCCCAGAAAGTGAAGAGCAGGAGCCTGTCTGTGAGCGAAAAAGTTTCCACCTCTTACCTTTCCACTGAGAAGTTTCTGGCTTGCTCACTGCAGACCTTTTCCCATCCCCTCCCTCCCGATCCCTGTTTGCTGCCCTGTGCGCTAGCATTAAAACATTTTTCTGTAGTGTAGTGGACCCTATCCCACCCCCAACCGCCATATTTTTATGCAAAAATATGCAATCCGAAATATACTTGTCAGCCAATCACGGATGCAGCTGCTGGTCCGGCCCCCTGCTTGCAATTTCTTGCAAGCAGAGGGCCGGGTATAACCTCCAGGGGAACGGAGCTTAGTAAGCACCTTTCTAATTCTTTTTTCACAAACAAATATGGCAGATGGGGGTGGGATAGGGTACCCTACACTATAGAAAAAGTTTTTAGGTGAAGTGGAGATACCCTTTGAAAATATACATAATTCAATCATGATGAAATTTAAAGGCTAATATCAGTATTAACCTTCTAAACGTTGCATTGGAATCTGGGAATGGGTATGGGGAACATGTAACATTGGCTAAAACATTTGAAAACAATTTCCCTAAAATGTTGTAAAATAATCTAAAATACGGTAGTAATGAGTCTGCAAACTGTATTACACCAAACCAAATAAAGATAACCGTTTAGTTTAAAATAAAACAAGGAAGCCCCATGCTTAATACGTGATGACTGGCTGGGAAAGAAATTACATTTCAGGAATCCACCAATTGGAAATTGGATTGTTCTCTATTTATTTTTCTTTGCAGAAAAATGGGCTAAAAAAGTCCTAATTGTATCCCAAAAGTACCTAATATAACATTTGGTTTTAATGATAAAGGGCATGTCCACCCCCAAATCCTTACCTTACAATCCTGCTCCTTATGGTTCTCCTGCAGTCTATGTCCGAAGTACAGGAAACTGAAGAGTAGTGGCTGTCTTCCTGTCCAATGGTTTCTGCCATTTGTCTTGCCTCCAGGAGGGATGCTGACATGCGCAAGAGAGCCCCCCCCTCCCTCCGAATCCCATCTGGCTTCCACTTCTCTAGCGTTAATCCGTTTTAATAATATGATCCTTAGGGTTGCCCATCCCCAACCGCCATAATACTGAAAAAAATCCCTTTTCGATATTAACTTACAGCCCCTCGCTCCTGCGCCTATATGGCAGCCGCATCTGTGAATGGCTGACTGGTAGACAATCGCAGACGCGGCTGCCGGTCTGGCCCCTCTCTGCTTTTTCCTGTTAGCATGCCCTTTAATACAGGGTGCCCAACCTGGCTGAGGGGGCCGTACTTGCTGCACTCCAGCAAGTAACCACCAGTGGACCCGGCAAGGCCAGACTCCGTCCTTGACCCACCTATATCCACGCACACAGGTAAGTCATCTTATCTATAACTTAAAAAGACTTTTGGGTCTCTAGATGTGTAACAAGTCTAAAGGTGCCCATACATCTATAAGATTATACTTACCCGACCGAACGCTCACCCGATGTTCCTTCGATCCTGCCGGAACCGCATCTCCCGATCTTACATTCGGCTGACATGCGATCGCAAAATGAATGGGATTTTGCCATCGCATGTCGGCCGAATGTAAGATCGGGAGAAGCGGTTCCGGCAGCATCGATGAACATTGCGTGAGCGCTCGGTCGGGTAAGTAAAATCTTATAGATGTATGGGCACCTTTAGTCCAACAACAATTCACACAAAACTGATCTTTTTCACAAAGTCGCTCCCCCACTCAACAACAGTTAAATGTGATAACAACACAATGATAAAAAGGTTCCTATCATGGGGACTTTTATATTTAGGTGTTGACACTCCAAAAAATAGAGCTGGTGTCTGTTTTTCAAAAAAATGAAATAAAAAAATCATTTTAGCTGATCAATGTTTTAATTTAAAACTGGAAAACATCTGTCATGTAAGAAAATATGTAATCCCATCACTGGGCTATTAGAAATAAACCTATAACTTGTTTCCATGGTGTATGGGTAGAAAAGAAGATTTTATGATGTCATGTCGATGACATCATCACAAGCCACTCCCTTGAAGTGAGGAAAGATGTAACAATGGCTTCAATACTTTTAATCTATCTCAGACTATAAAATAGAAACTTTATGAATCGTAAAAACAGGGCAACATAGCCAGGTAGATCTTTATAAATACATACTTGGCACTCATACATTGCTAGGAATGATGGGTCCTCAGACATCAGAATACACAGGGTAAAATTCTCATTGCTCTACATGAATTGTGTGCGCCGATGTGTCTGTTTTTCCAAGTTCTGCTTTTCACTGTCTGCAGTTTGTTTTAAAGCAAATTAAATGTCCAAGAATGATAGAAAAGCAAAATAGAATTGCCAACCAGCTAAAAATACACCCAGACAGACACAAGGGGATTTTACTGGTTCTAATTGTTTTATTTTTTTAAGGCCATGCTCTGTAGGGTTGAGCAAACCTGTTGGGGGGTCCATGGATCAGAAATGAGTTTTCGCTAAAAACTTAGCCCGTCAAGTTCTGCTTTGAAACCACTAAATTCCCCCTCGAACACAAGTGGTTGAAATTTCAGTAGTTCCACATCACAATTCCGCCAGTAGTTTTTATCCAGCGGAATTTCAACCCCGGAACCGGGAGTTCTGGTCTGGAAGTCTGGCACATCCCTAATGTGCTGTTTGGATAGGTAGGTGGGTGGGGTGAAAGGATTAAGTAACATTAATCAGAGTAAAATTTGTCTACCCACCTTCAGTATATGGTTGGGAAATGAGGCTACATGTGTTTACTCCCTGTGCAGTCGCTGTTAGTGATGGCCCAGTTTGCGGATCCGCCGTGGATTTACCTCAATCGCGAATAGCGGATATCGCAGATTTTCCGGTTTTCCGCCTTCCGAACTGCGTTTCCGAAAATGTTGGAAATTACGAGGATTTCTCGTATTTTTGAAAATACGGGAAAATACGAGAAATCCTCGTAAATTCAAAATTTCACGGATTTTTAACATTTTTGGACGGAGCAAGCCACATTTTCGGGTCCGTATTTTCGAAAAATCCTCGTATTTTTCGAAAAAAGTTTCATTTTATTAGGTTTTAATGGGTCCGCTCGCGGATTTTCGAATTTTTTCGTAAATTCGCGGATCCTCGAACGGACCGGATTTTGCGAGTTCGGACATCTCTAGTCGCTGTGGACACATCCCTGGGATCCTCAAAGCCAACTGGAGTTTCTAATGTTTCTGTATAGAACATTGAATGAGATTGAGTCAAGATGTATTTACGAGCTGGAAGTGAGAGGTAGAGGGAGGAGGGAGCGGTAAAAGGAATATTCTGTCACAGAGGAGGATGACGGAGCTTTGCCAAGACTAACTAATCAGAAGCGACATTTGAAGAGGTGGATCTGTCCCAGCAGATGCCAGCGTGTTTGTGTGAAGCAGATGTATTCATTCCCTGTGAGTGGGGGAAGCAGAGAGGCACCCTTATTGTCAAAGCCAAGGACCCCCCTACACTTGTTTGTAAAGGGGTCCTACATTTAGACGCCAAATCTCTTGCGAGATAAAGAAATATTTTTTAAAACTGTAGGTACCAAGGAAACAAATTTCATTTAGAAACAATGGAAAATCCAACCCTGGCTTTCAGAAATAGGGAGGCAATTGACTAGTTATTTATTCTTCTCATGGTCCTAGAACAGAGACAGTCTCCCCCAAACACATGGGTTCCTTCTGCAAGTGCTTACGGTATGTTACAGAACTTTATAGAGTTGGGAGGGTTCAGAGAATGGTTTTGAGGGTATGGGAATGGCGGAGCTTGGCTATGAAGGTAGATAGATCTGTATGGGCTATTTTCATTGGAGAGATCCTTATATTGTACAAGTGTATCAATGAACTCTCTGGAGAACTGTTACCCAAAAGACCGTCTCTGAGTGCATATGGGCATCCCTTTAAAAGGCTTCTTTACAGTAAGAATGATTCATTCATTTGGTTTTCCATATCCAGGAGGGCAGTCTGGTGAATACTTGACCAGCTAATCTAAACAGACAGAGAATAAGATAGAGTGCTGCTATTTAGTAGCATCAGCACATTATAGAAATGATTTACAGCTCTCATACCTTCCTCATCCATACAGATTTTCCATTTATCGCTTTAAATCTGATTGTATGTGTGGACAGGAATGAATTCTAATGCTGCCTGTTTATAATAGCAGGAGTTCTGCATTCTCCAAATAAACACATCTAGGAACGTATTTAGGTGGCGTAGATAGAACAATCTTGATCCTGAGGCTTGTGTAAGGGACCACATGGCACAGCCTGATTGGTTTTGAGGGGAATAGACAACCATATTACAATAGGCAGGAAATGTGAGATGAGTTCTATACACTGAGATACACTGTACATATACCGTATAGCATCTGTATCCAGTGGTGCAAAGAAGCAGGAAACACAGAGTTCCCACAGAAGTTAAAAATTATTTTGCAGGTTTTTAGGGTGAATAATAAGTTGCAATTCTGCAAATGATTCAAAAAAACTCTACATGTCCAACTATGTAGAGTCGTTTTGCAATTTCCATCCAGTTTCAAGGGAACACAGGAAAAATGTGGTACTAATGCTTTTTTTTTGGGGGGTGTTTTTTACCCACAATTCTTTGGCAAATGCAGAAAATTGCACACAAATGAAAAAGCATATGCAAATTTCCACAGCATGTGTGCAGACAGATCACATTGGCCAGACACGGTACGAGTGGATACCGATACTGACTGACGGAAATTTTCCGTCTTTCCCTTCTGAGCGTAATGCCGACTATGATCGTTCGAGAACAGCCCCTACACACTGACGATAATGGGTAAATCCCGTCATTCCCTGATGGAATTTCTCCATTATCATTTGTGTGTATGGCCACCCTACGTGATCTCACTTACCCACATGGCTTCCTTGATTGAGCCCTTCACCCACCTGCCTCAGGACAGACCGTTTTATTATTGTGACCTTGTTAATGTTAAGCCAAGAGATTCTCACCTGCTACTCACTGCTGCTCCGCCCACGAATCTCCAGAGAACTGCCCTGCATTTCCCTGGGGCCTACACCCGGCCAGTCCACACTGAATGAAACTCGTGCTTCCTTTGCATGTCAGCAATGGGAGAGAGTGAGCTGCTGCCAGTAGGGGGGCAGGGGCAATGGGAGAGAGTGAGCTGCTGCCAGTAGGGGGGCAGGGGCAATTGGAGAGAGTGAGCTGCTGCTGGTAGGGGGGCAGGGGCAATGGGAGAGAGTGAGCTGCTGCAGGTAGGGGGACAGGGGCAATGGGAGAGAGTGAGCTGCTGCAGGTAGGGGGACGGGGCAATGGGAGAGAGTGAGCTGCTGCAGGTAGGGGGACAGGGGCAATGGGAGAGAGTGAGCTGCTGCAGGAAGGGGGACAGGGGCAATGGGAGGAGTGAGCTGCTGCAGGAAGGGGAACAGGGGCAATGGAATAGGGTGAGCTGCTGCAGGTGGGGGACAGGGGCAAGGGAGAGAGTGAGCTGCTGCAGAAGGGGAACGGGCAATGGAATAGGGTGAGTTGCTGCAGGTAGGGGACAGGGGTAATGGGAGAGAGTGAGCTGCTGAAGGTAGGGGGACAGGGGCAATGGGAGAGAGTGAGCTGCTGCAGGTGGGGGACAGGGGCAATGGCACAGCTGATTAAACAAATCAATCACACGTACGCAGGATGGGACAAAAAGCCCCACCTTGCCCCTATATGCGGACGCCCATGGAGATCCCCCTTTGTCTCTATGGGTTTGGTAATAAATCCCCCATTATATACCTGTTGGCCCTACTGAATGTAGAAGGAGGGTCCCACACACTGCACTTTTATGGGTTTCTAGTGTCCCTGTCACAGTGAGTTAGGCAGCAGAACTTGTAACTGTGAGAAGCAGATGTAGGCAGTTGTCTATCTGGGAGCTGTCCAGCTCTGCCATGGTCCCTCCAACCCCCACAGTTTTGTTAACTGTAAGTATAGTGAACATGTTACTGGGGGGCTTCTTCACTAACTCAAACTAAGTTAAGTCTATAGAAACCCACTGGGGCTTGTTATTGGCTTCTCCCACAGATGCCCCATTCTTCATCTCTCGGACAGGGACCTTTAACTTTAATCCACTCCTCCTTACTATATTATTCATGTCATTGCACCTTAGGCTATGTGCTTCTATCAATACACACTGGGCAGTGATGGATCATAGCTCCGCCCCTTTATGCAAAAAGCCAGTAGTGATGTCACCAGTTACTATGTCTTATATTTTTTTTTTTACTAATAATACTTGGGCAGCACAGTGGCTGAATGGTATGACTCGCGCCTTGCAGCTCTGGGGTCCTGAGTTCGATTCCATCCTCAGACACAACTGCAAGTGAGTGTACCATCTCCCTGTGTTAGCGTGGGTTTACTCCGGGTACTCCGGTTTCCTCCCACAATACAAAAAGCAGTCAGTAGCACAGATGGTGGAGTGATAAGCGATGAAGCCATTGCAGGTCCTTGTGTGTGGATACAAGATCTGCATGGAGTTTGGATGGTTCTCCCTGTGCTTGACCGTGGGTTTACTCCGGGTACTCCGGTTTCCCCACAAAAAGACATCCAAGTGGTTGCCACATTTGCGAAAGCCAGTGTGTCAGCCACTTTTTTTTTTTATGACACATACAACCTATCATTCGGTCTTTATGGTCTCCAAGCTTTAGGAGGGGGAATCCTAACTACAGATAAGAGACGACCAACCATAAGGGTTAGGTCCCCATCATAGGCCATTCCCCCATTAATAAAGGCTGCGGATGTAAAGATAATGAGTTCCATGTGCCAATGTCAAAGCCATTGTATGCTGCTCTGCCTTTTTCCCATTGTAAATATGAATTAAATAACTGACAGCCAGTCAGCCATTACAACTGTTACAAACTGACAGTTACCTGTTCTATACTGGATTTATATGGCAAAACACTTTCCTTGTAGTAAGAACCTAGTGTCATTTTTATTTTTGTACAACTGTGGATTTAATAATAAGGCTGAAAAGAGGATTCTCCTTATATATAGGTTGTATGATTTCAGGTCGGTGTTTGGACGGGATTTCGTCCCTGACTGTGGGACTCCGGATTTCGTCCTTGCAGTCGGGACAATCCCATCCAAATAGGGACGTCTGACAACCCTGCTGCAGACAGACATGAGGATAAATTGGTTATGTCATATTTGTATTCTGAGTTTTGTGTGAATATTGCAGTTACTGTCCTTGTTGAGATTACCACACACAAACAAAGAAGGGAGGATTTGTGTTGGTAGAGCACCCTCCTTATTTTCTGATGTCCCTGGGAAACCGCCAATCCTTTTGCAACCTACATTACAGCCATGATCACAAACCATGATTTGAAATGTCGCGGGGAAAGACAGAAGTTTAGAATTGCCGCTGCACCCAACATTACGACAACTTGAGATTTATGGAGGATCATACGTCAAATCACTAACATTGGGTCAGTGTATGGTGAGCATTGCGTACAGTGCTGCATTCTCATTGGATGGCCTATAAAATGACTATTCCATTTCACATGCGTACACGTTAGAAGGGCTTTTCATCTGTTCCATGAATAATGGTGTTGATCTCTGAGATTTGTCTGTACAACTAACCAGGGCATATCTATGGTACAGATGAAATGTTCTGGGCACACGTTACCTTCTATCCTTGCATATCACTGTCAGTTCAAGAAAAAACGACAAACCCAATTTCTAAGAAATACCAATATATTTTTATGACACAATCCCGTACACATCAATATCGGGCTATGACAACACTGCCTCCTCACGCCTCTAGCAATTTATTCAACCGTACTCTCCGCAATAAGGAAATGAAGTGGATACATTTTAAAAATCCTCAAAGCTTTGCAAACCTCAGACAAAAAAAAAAAAGGGATTACGGAAACTTCCCTAATTGGGAACTGCATAAAGCCAAATAGAATTTGCCCCACAAAATGTCGAGACTCTATTTCTCCCAGTGATGAAGAGCACCTAGCAAAAAACACGTCTGTTTAAATTGGGGGCCAATAGTCCTAAAGCTATTGGATGTGTGAATTCACCTTTGACATTTTAATAACAAAAAGGGTTCGATGCT
The DNA here is from genome assembly GCA_019447015.1 of Hymenochirus boettgeri. NCBI lineage: Eukaryota > Metazoa > Chordata > Amphibia > Anura > Pipidae > Hymenochirus > Hymenochirus boettgeri. Next base: position 76,550,295 of record CM033476.1, on the reverse strand, counting down.
ACGGTACAAAATGTTATTGTGTCGAGACGTTTCTATGGTCAGTCGAGCAAACATCCTTTCCCTTTAAAATGCCAGATTCGCCCTCTCTTCAGGAATGCTTCAAGGCATATAAATCTAATGGAGAATGCTTTGGTGCAGCTGCTACAGTGAGTTTTGCATCAATTTGCTTGACACACACACACACATATATATATATAGCCATTTGGAATATTTATATTTTGCATGTTGCAGCGTATAATATGTAACATTATCATTGTATGACATGTAATAACTCACATCCGTGACACCTCACATTACTCGTACACATACTATAAGTTAGTATGTTATATTATTGGGATATGAAACCTGTTAATGGAATTATAATACCTCCCAGAATAATGAATTGTAGTCTATCGGTATTAATATCAATACATTATGGGCAAATCTACTATTGCAGAATACCAAGGTTTTTTGTGATGACTTCGTTACGACTCTTGGCATTATGCTGCCCGTAAACTCAACACCTAAACTACCAGAGGGCATTAAAGGTTAATTTCCACCCTCAAATCGATATTTTATAGACCGTATATTAAAAGGACCTTTGGGCAGTGTGCTAGATGGCAGGGACACAGCATCTTTAATTGATTATAGTCCGCCATTTCTAATTCTGTATCCCCATGTAAAGCCAAGCTATAAAACCTTCTTAACAACTGTCAACACACAACATGGTTAACAAAATGCAACGTTAATCCTATGACTCCGTCTAGGAAAACAAATGATTATTCTTTGTTTAATTCCCAGCTAGTGAAATTCTACTTGGTTTGTTATTTATATTTCTCACATCTCCTTATAAAAAATATTTATTCAGTCAACATAGCGAAGTATAATATAATATATTAGATTAGGTAATACTGTCACCTTTCAACTTAATAAATATGTATATTTCCTTCAAGGATAATAAGTTCAGGCTAAAATACAATTTTCCTGCCTCATAGCTTTGAAAAAAAAAAATATTTTCAGTTATTTCTAAATGAAAGGATAACTAAAAATGGAAAGTACCTGGGGAAGGGAAGTAGGATTGATTATTCCGACCTCCCAATATCATTTCGTTGAGGAGCTACAGCATGTACATTTTTCATTTGCCAGGTAAGTCCTGGACTATTCCTGTATTAAAAATAGTGCTGAAGCCAGGAGGAAGACTGGCAGACCTTTGGGCTGGTGCTCCTCACAGAAATAATATTGGGAGGTAGGAATTACCAGTCCTATATCCCTGTCCCAAGAACTTTTCACAAACTTTTTAAAATAAACTTTATACACACAAGTTTTCCTTTAAGAAATACTAATACTAATAATGAAAGAAATAAAATCTCTCATTTACATTCACACTCTTGTACCACCGCTCCGTAATACAGAGAGATACAAAGGGGGTTATGTATCAAGAGGTACCAAGGGTTGCCCATGCTATTTATCTGCAGAAACGAATCAAATGGTATTTTAACTGGTCTACTGTAGTTAGATCTGATTGGTTTCTGCAGATTAATAGTACAGGCACACATTTTCATCAGCCCCAAAGTAGCTCATGGGGCAACTCCTCACTTTCTAAGTGGAGCAAACTGAACATGTCTGAGCCAGATGCTAGAGGAGTTGGGTTATGGTGGCCATTGAACATACAATCTGATCGTATAATCCGCAGGTCGTACAATTGGATTCCCAGTCGGCCAAAATATTTTCAACTGGCCTGATGGGGAAATTATTGTAAGATCGTTGAAAGATCTTTTATTGATTGTCCATACACGATCCTACAATATCTGGATATCCCAATATCGTACGTCTATGGCCACCATTAGAAATGACAGTTGTGTCTCTGGTTAGTAATTAGTTAAAAAGTAAAAAACTTTTAATATTCATCCCCCCCTCGCCCGGCATTTCCGGGAGTCTGGTGGATTTTGGACTCCAGCAGTATTGTATGTCTACATTTTCTCTGTATGTCTGCTTGTGGGGGGATGTAGAAATCACTGTGCTGAACAAAGGTTAATGTTTCTTCACCAAGCTTTTATTTTCTTTATTTCATGCTAATACTGGCCCATTGGTCTTGGCTGAAACACCAGGTCAGTTAAATTAACAGGAGGTCACGTCTATCCCACACATGGCTGTTGTTTACCCTTTTAAACACAACATTTTAATTAGTCAGTTGCTGCCCGGAAAGACATTGCTATTAACCCCCGGTCATTTACTGGTGGTTACGTCCCAGCATATTAACCCCCGGTTGTTTATTGGTGGTTACGTTCCAGCATATTAACCCCCGGTTGTTTACTGGTGGTTACGTTCCAGCAAATTAACCCCCGGTTGTTTACTGTTGGTTACGTTCCAGCATATTAACCCCTGGTTGTTTCCTGGTGGTTACGTTCCAGCATATTAACCCCCGGTTGTTTCCTGGTGGTTACGTTCCAACATATTAACCCCCGGTTGTTTCCTGGTGGCTGGTGGTTATGTTCCAGCATATTAACCAGTTGTTTACTGGTGGTTACGTTCCAGCATATTAACAACCCGGTTGTTTCCTGGTGGTTACGTTCCAGCATATTAACCCCCGGTTGTTTATTGGTGGTTACGTTCCAGCGTATTAACCCCCGGTCATTTACTGGTGGTTACGTTCCAGCAAATTAACCCCCGGTTGTTTCCTGGTGGTTAGTTCCAGCATATAAACCCCCGGTTTACTGGTGGTTACGTTCCAGCAATTAACCCCGGTTGTTTCCTGGTGGTTACGTTCCAGCAATTAACCCCCGGTTGTTTACTGGTGGTTACGTTCCAGCTTTAACCCCCGGTTGTTTATGGTGGTTACGTTCCAGCATATTAACCCCCGGTTGTTTATGGTGGTTACGTTCCAGCATATTAACCCCGGTTGTTTACTGGTGGTAACGTTCCAGCATATTAACCCCCGGTTGTTTACTGGTGGTTACGTTCCGCAATTAACCCCCGTTGTTTACTGGTGGTTTGTGTCCAGCATATTAACCCCCGGTTTACTGGTGGTTACGTTCCAGCTATTAACCAGTTGTTTACTGATGGTTACGTTCCACATATTAACCCCCGGTCGTTTACTGGTGGTTACGTTCCAGCATATTAACCCCCGGTCGTTTACTGGTGGTTGCGTTCCAGCATATTAACCCCCGGTCATTTACTGGTGGTTGCGTTCCAGCATATTAACCCCCGGTTTTACTGGTGGTTGCGTTCCAGCATATTAACCCCGTTCTTTACTGGTGGTTACGTTCCAGCATATAACCCCGGTTTTTACTGTTGGTTACGTTCCAGCATATTAACCCCCGGTCGTTTACTGTGGTTAGTTTCCAGCATATTAACCCCCGGTTGTTTTACTGGTGGTTGCGTTCCAGCATATTAACCCCCGGTCTTACTGGTGGTTACGTTCCAGCATATTAACCCCCGGTCGTTTACTGGTGGTTACGTTCCAGCATATTAAGCCCCGGTCGTTTACTGGTGGTTAGGTTCCAGCATATTAACCCCCCGGTTGTTTATTGGTGGTTACGTTCCAGCATATAACCTCCGGTTTTTTACTGGTGGTTACGTTCCAGCATATTAACCAGTTGTTTCTGGTGGTTACGTTCCAGCATATTAACCCCCGGTCGTTTACTGGTGGTACGTTCCGCATATTAAGCCCGTTTTATTGTGTTACGTTCCAGCATATTAACCCCCGGTCGTTTTTTGGTGGTTACGTTCCAGCATATTAACCCCCGTTTGTTTATTGTGGTTACGTTCCAGCATATTAACCCCCGGTTGTTTCCTGGTGGTTACGTTCCAGCATATTAACCCCCGGTTGTTTCCTGGTGGTTACGTTCCAGCATATTAACCCCCGGTTGTTATGGTGGTTACGTTCCAGCATATTAAGCCCCGGTTGTTTCCTGGTGGTTACGTTCCACATATTAACCCCCGGTTGTTTCCTGGTGGTTACGTTCCAGCATATTAACCCCCGGTTGTTTCCTGGTGGTTACTTCCAGCATATTAACCCCGGTTGTTTCCTGGTGGTTACGTTCCAGCTATTAACCCCCGTTGTTTCCTGGTGGTTACGTTCCAGCATATTACCCCGTTGTTTATGGTGGTTACGTTCCACATATAAGCCCCGGTTGTTTCCTGGTGTTACGTTCCAGCATATTAACCCCCGGTTGTTTCCTGTGGTTACGTTCCAGCATATTAACCCCCGTTGTTTATGGTGTTACGTTCCAGCTATTAAGCCCCGGTTGTTTACTGTGGTTTACGTTCCAGCATATTAGCCCCGGTTGTTTACTGGTGGTTACGTTCCAGCATATTAGCCCCGGTGTTTACTGGTGGTTACTTTCCAGCATATTAACCCCGGTTGTTACTGGTGGTTACGTTCCAGCTATTAACCCCCGTTGTTACTGGTGGTACGTTACTAAGACATTTCACAGCCACTCATCCTTACTCCCACTTCCCGCATTACTGTCTAACCTCCCATTCTTCTTCTTACAAGACATTGTTCATTGGACAAGTTCCTGCATTTTAAAAACATTTAAATGGAGACATTCTCCAGAATATCGTGTTTTTAATCCCCCGCCCCCGGAGCTGGAAACAAATGCCTGACTTGGCTTAATTACTTAATTACTTGTTTCTTAACGACTTGGAGGTGTTTTCAATATTTGGATAGTTCTTAATTTTTATCCCATAATTCCCCCCAAGTATTTGTTCCCTTCATCTGAATCCTTCATTTCCCTTGATGCTGAGTGTCTGGTAATAAAAATACGGAGCCCGGAGAATTTTGCTAACCGTCTGAAAATGAGACATATTATTGGGTTATTCCTTTTGGATTGAAGGTGGAGCACCACTGAGGCTTGGTGCTCATCCTTAAAGCTGGGTACACACAAACAGATCCTTCGTCTCAACCGTGCGCCACTTCCGACTGTTCAGCCAGGACCAAGGACTACGTTTGCGTTCGCCTGACCGAGCTGCGGTCCGTGGTTTTTGGACTTGTCCGTCCCGATCAGGGCAACAAACGTCGGTCGCACCAAAAACCCATGCAATTTTTTCCGCCCGATCGACTGAACACTGAACTATAGGTCTGGAGTATTTAATCGCGTGTACACAGCTTAAATCTTCACCTCCGTTAAAGAAAAATATAATGTTAAAAAGCAAACGATAAAGGACCAGTCACTCCACATAATACATAGAAATCCACACTTCCCTTCGCAAGGGACACAGGGATGGGCTGGAGTTGTACCTGGCCCTTTATACTAATAATACTACATAATCTTGCTGGATGTCCCATTGGTGCTAATTCTCTGTACAAAACTGTTAACCATTTAATTATTAATTTAATACTCTCTCCCTGTACAAATGTGTTTTTCAAGGCAGACCTTATACATTAATTGTCATTGATTGTATTAACTTTCTTATAAAGCAAGCAAGTTTGTTTGAAGATCTGTTCCTTATAACTTTACAGGGAGATTCAATAAAAGTTCTTATCGTTTAAAATGGTGCTAATTTTGCACCACCAATCAGATGTTAGCTTTCAAATGTTAAATATGATCTGATTGGTTGGGGCAAAATTAGCGCCATTTTAAACGATAAGAACTTTTATTGAATAACCCTGATTAGTTTCTTTAAGAAAAAGAGCAAAAATGCTCTAAGTTTAGCATGCTCGTCCCTCTCCTCTCTCCTGGCTGGCTTTGGTCCCGGGTCCTGATACCACAACAGTATAGGATTAATTGGGACTGTCACCAGCCAGTAATGAGTGGACTCCATATACTGTAAATGTAAAAACGATATGACTAAAGCTATATTTACGTTCCGTAACAAAAGATTGTATATGCAATCATATGATAATTGTTTGTTAGTGGTGTCAACAATGAAATTGGTCGAAGGTCCCATTCTGTTTACAGACACTTGGTTAAATGTCTAATCAGATTATTAGTCTATGAATGGACGGTTTTTATACATTCTGCATCGATATCTATCCAGGAGCTATGAAGGGAATGGAATAAGGGCAGGGCCTCATTACACAGGTGTGCACAAATCCTGCAACGCAGTGTGATTGTAATATTGATCGATTTGTGAGCACTACTGTCCACTTGCGCTGCGCTTTGTGTGATGTTGACCATGGCAGTGCATGCGCACCAAATATAGTGATCGCATGCACTGCGAAAATGGGCAAAGCGCAGAGCAAGGCAGCGGATATAGAGGGGCCTTACACATACACTTTATATTGGCATCATGGAAACCCACAGAAAATACCCTAGTGGGGCTAGTACAAGAGAGAGCAGGGGGTGCAGTATGAAAAGGGGTGCAGTACGGAATAGGGGTACAGAAGGAATAGGGGGTGCAGTATGGAATGGGGTCAGTAGAATGGGGGTGCATATGGAATGGGGGTGCAGTATGGAATGGGGGGGTGCATATGGAATGGGGGTACACTATGGAATGGGGTACATATGGAATGGGGGGTACATAGGATGGGGGTGCAGTATGGAAAGGGGGGTCAGTATGATAGGGGGTCATAGGAATGGATGTGCAGTACGGAATAGGTACGAAGGAATAGGGGTGCAGTATGGAATGGAGGTACAATGAATGGGGGTGCAGTGGTGGAATAGGGGGTGCAGTATGGAATGGGGGTGCAGTATGGAATGGGGGTGCTATGGAATGGGGTACTAGAGGGGGTGCAGTATGGAATGGGGGGTGCAGTATGGAATAGGGTGTACACTATGGAATAGGAGGGCATATGAATGGGAACACTATGAATAGGAGGTGCAGTATGGAATGGGGGACACTATGGAATAGGAGTGCATTTGGAATGGGGGACATATGGAATGGAGTGCAGTATGGAATAGGGTGCAGTATGGATAGGGGGTGAGTATGGAATAGGATGTCAGGAATGGGGGAACATATGATAGGATGTGCAGTAGGAAGGGGGTGCAGATGAATGTAGGGTACAGAATATAATATGGAGATGAGGGAGGATGATTAATTAAGACAAGTGGACATTTGGTAAGTAGAAGTGAAATAGGAAAGGGAGGTGAAATGAACAAACAAATCTGAAAAGCAATAAAGGACAATGAGAAACATATACGAGAGAGAAGGACTGGGACAGATAAGTAAAAGAGAAATACAGATTGAAAGAAGTGGAGAGAAGTAGGAAAACTGGGAGAATAGAGATAACAGCACATTAAAGACCGAAGGGGACAGGAAGAAAAAATGGGAAAAGGCAAAAGTAAAATAAAGTAAAGAGACAGTCGGGAAGTGAATTTGTGTAATTTCACGTTTATCACAAACATGGACCCTATTTAACTTTCATTGAAATGTTCCATCACTGACAGTCTTCACACTAGAGTGTTCGTGTCTGATTCCATGTTGTCTTGGCTGTGTTCTCTAGAGGGTGAACTGAAAGGAGGCTCGCGCTGTTTCTTATTCAGCCTATTTGAATAGATTTAAATACCTTGGGCCACAGATTTCATATGTCAAAGAGACAGACAGTTATTTCTAGCATAGAAGTTAGCTGAATCAAATGTGGCCCAAAGTGGTTTTGGCCATAAAAACTAGAACTAAAGTAGACAGAACAGCCTTTCACCATTCTAATAGATGTTTGTAGGGTGACTACGGTGTCCGAACACTTAAAACTAAATTTGCAAGTGAGGTAAGAGAGAGTGGCCCTACCTCCCATTTTGTCATTAAAACCAAGATTTCTGGCTCCCCCACATAATGATCATGTCTGACCCTGTAGAGATGGGAAGGAAATGAGGGTGGGAGTAAAAAAAAAAAGTGCATACAGAATAGAAAGTAGGAGTACGGTTTGCTTTCTCCCGCCTCCCAGGCAAATATAGTCCAATATGGGAGAAAGTTGTTTGGGTAGAATAGTTTTCCTTTAATAGTTTGTGTTCTTTAAACACATAAACCCAGTCCTGCTTGTTGGTTCTGTTTCCTCCTTTAGAGGAAAGGTAAGTTAAGACCTTTTGGCTGGTAAAATCATCATTTGACACCAACCCTAAGGACGTACAGAAAACATCACCAATTACACAGAACCTTGGGAATCAGGAAGAAAGGAATCAATGGTTTGATCTGCTAGTGATATTTCCAATGCAAACAATCCATGTTTTACCGAGAGCATTAACAAATGAGAATAAAGTATTAAGCCACTGCTTACTATAAACATTAGTTTCTTTACTAGAATTGCAGCTTAATAACCACAAAACATATTCATCAAATCCATCTTACTGAAATCGTAAGATAGCTTTAAAAAAAAAAAAAATCCTTAAAGGGCACGTCCAACCTTATACCATAAACTGGTCAATTACCTGCCCACAGTTCCAACAGATATATTCAGAAAATGATCAGATGTATTACTAACCATATTTAAGGAATTATGTGTCCCCATTCTGGCAGAGGAAGCTGGCTCCTCCCTCAAGACTGCTGACATCACAACCAAGTTGATGGGTCTTTCCCAGCTGCCTCCTTTGCACTGCTCAAGTTTCTTAAAAGCTCATTGAGCAGAGGGAGGAGGGGCAACCTCTGCCAAGAACGGGGAGAATAGGGGCAATAAATCATTACATATATGGATGAATTGCATGTAATAAGTGCTAAAAATAGCAGCCGGGTTTATAGTCAAATGAATGTCAAGTACCAGTTTAGGTGGATATGCCCTTTAATAGGATTTAGAGGAAATGGCACATACGGTTACATTGGCACATATGGGTACTGCCTAATAATAGCACGGTTAACGTTTGTACCTCTTATTACATAAACTTTAAAATATGAACAAGCAGGGAGATTCAATAAAAGTTTCTTATCGTTTAAAGTGGTGCTAATTTTCCCCAAACCAATCAGATGTTATTTAACATTTGAATGCTAACATCTGATTGGTTGGGGCAAATTAGCCCCATTTTATTGAATAACCCTGAAGATGTATTATATTGGCCTAACAACCGGATAGGGTTTCATCCCATAGACTATGTAAGCCCTGCGTCGTTATTTAACTTTCTGTTAAACAACTGATCCACAGGCACAAACGGAAGGGAAATTGCTTTCTCCAGTCTGCTGAAAAGAGCGCAGACTATCATTTATCTTTCGTTCCACAACAGCAACTTCTCTTTAAACTTTACTAATCCCTTAAGCAAAAGAAAAAACCTCGAAGATTTCCAAATGAAATAGTAATTTATCTTTAAATATCCATAATCCCAGGCATTCTCGGGGAAAGTTATTTTTGTGGATGAGGAGCCATGAAATCTTTCTTTTCCTGCAGTGTGAAGTCGACGATAGCAAGGGCTATGGCATAGTTATTACAGTGAGTAATGAGTGTCTCAGATGTATCCCAGTAATTGTCTGCATCGTAAGTGAAACTGTCAGGGAAGGGATGAATAATAAAACATAAGATGGTCAGGAAAGAGCGCGGTGATTATATCTACAACAATGGCTTGGATTATATCTTCATTAGGTTGGGGGGAGTGGCTCAGTTATAGGCTGGTATTACTAGGTACTTTACTGGTCCCAAACTTGGTTTCCAGTAGAAAATCCCAGGTCGTACTTCAAATTCCGCTTGTCAAAACTATAGAGGGAATGGCAGGTTCCTTCATCTCTACCATAGCAACTGATGGTTATTTACAGACAACTAAGGGTTCTGTGTCTTCATGGTGATGTAATAATCAACCATGACATCATAGGGCTCCTATCTTGTCTATTGTCATTGCATGCATAACCACTTCCTAGCCCTACCTATGCGGTAAAAGTGGACAGCACACTGGTTACCCCCCTGCTTCCCCAAACTATTCGGCAACTAAGCTCAGATATGGTGATAATGAAGACTTAAATGGGCCATATCTGTTGTATTTAGTTAGAGCAACGGGACTTAAAGTTTGGCTCTCGAAGATGTTTCGCTAGTCACCTACTGAATCTTTCAACTCAGAATGACTTGTACAAGAAGAATCTGTTAGCAATTATGTACCCTGGAAAGTGACTACAAAACCTCTTCAAGAATGAAATTTTAAGTCCAGTTGATATAAGTCCAGATAAACCATGACCTGAATGAATGAATATTACAGATATACCATGACCTGATGAATGAATATTACAGATATCCATGACCTGGATGAATGAATATTACAGATATACCATCCTGGATGAATATTAAGATTACCTGACCTGGATGGATAAATTACAGATAATACCATGACCTGGATGAAGGAATATTCAGATATCACCGTGACCTGGATGAATGAATATTACAGATATACGTGACCTGGATGGATGAATATTACAGATATACCGTGACCTGGATGAATGAATTTACAGATATACCGTGACCTGGATGAATGAATATTACAGAATTACCGTGACCTGGATGGATGAATATTACAGATATACCGTGACCTGGAGAATGAATATACAGATGTCCCGTGACCTGGAGGATGAATATTACAGATTACCGTGACCTGGATGAATGAATATTACAGATGTACCATGACCTGGATGGATGAATTTACAGATATACCATGACCTGGATGAATGAATATTACAGATAACCTGGACCTGGATGAATGAATTATTACAGATATACATTGACCTGGATGAATGAATAATACAGATTACCGTGACCTGGATGAATGAATATTACAGATATACCGGGACCTGGATGAATGAATATTACAATATACCATGACCTGGATGAATGAATATTACAGATATACCATGACCTGGGATGGATGATATTCAGATATACCATGACCTGGATGAATGAATATTACAGATATCCATGACCTGGATGAATGAATATTACAGATATACCATGACCTGGATGAATGAATATTACGATATACCATGACCTGGATGGATGGAATATTACAGATATACCATGACCTGGATGAACCTTCACAAGCATAAGTGGGCCATAGATTTACAGATACTGTGAGGGTGTGTGGATTGGCCAGAATGACCCCCCAATGATCATCAATGGCAGGGTTATTCAATCTGGGATAGGAATTCATTAAGGTAGTGTGCCATGAGCTTTTCATCTCTGTGATAATGGGGATCAGTTTTTTCAGTTTAAAGTTTTGGAATAGTTTAACTATATTCGCAATGCACTGAGAGACACTAAGCCCTTTCACTACAATACAATTTAAGAGAGAAAGGGCAGCCAGTTCTAGGTTACTTTGCTTATCTTGTTCTATAAAGTAGCAAAGGCGTTATAATAAGCTGGACAGCCAACCAGAAAGCACAAACTTAACAGACTTATTTTCCGATTGATTGGCCAGTAGCTCTGTTATGGAGATGGGACGTAGAATAAAGTATGGAAACTGCCTCTCCCGGCACACTTGATCAGGAGCCGGACATCAGATTAATAATAAAACTTCACCTTTATTTAGATTTCTAAAAACATCTTAACGAGCTTAGCAGTAGGTAAGTCTATTCACAAAACACTAAGTTCATAACCGTCCTGATGCGTTTCGTGCCAGTAGAGGATGGAGTGGGCCCCTTGCACCAGTTTATAGATTGGTTTTCTGTAATGAGGACGTCCTCTATCTTATGTAAATAAAAGTGGGACAATTCCACTATAAAGAAACCCCCTTATTATGATCGCACCTCTAGGCATCCAGTTCATAAGGGGGACCCTATATTATAACCTTGTCTTGGGCTCAATTAGCCTCATTCCTGCACTGAACTGTTCACCAGGCAAAAGGAAGATTTAACTCTCCTATTTTCCCTATAAATTCCACCCCTTGTGCTGTAGTCCCCCGATGATCTGTGGGTTCTCGCTGTGGAAATAACCTGTTTCTGATGGCATTGGCCCCGAATAATAATCCACGTGTTTTGTATTTATAGGGCGAGTTCATATGAACAATTGCAGGGTAACGGGGCACATTATTTTCTCATTGCATTCAGATGTGATACTTCCTTCACCCTCACTACTGCTGCAAATCCTGTGCGTGAGCTTCAGTGAAGTTCAGCATGTAACTGCTCTGCCTGTCACATCTTCCTAACATAAACGGACTCTATGTCTTTATCAAACAGACAGAGGCTCCTGCAGGCCATCTTTCTTGCTTCCTAAATTTTCCAAAGCGCTGCATTGCATGCAGCATCCTGACAATTTCCCAATACACAATGCTGCTTATTGAGATGCTTCCAGGCACAAATGAACAGAAACCGATGGAGCTTGCAATCTAATTCCAATCGTAATGATCGGCTGGGGGGGGAAATGAAGTAGAAGGAAAGGGGGGAGGGAAGTGACAGATGTGAGCCAGCAGGGATAACTACATGAAACCACAAAGGAAAATGAAGGGGCAGAATAACGAAAGGCCGCTCTTTATCCTATTGGTGAAGAAATAGAATCCTAAATAAATACTCCTTTCATTGGTCCATCTACCCTTCCAATCAATCATTCTTTGTGACTACTGTTGCATCATACATACCCGTTCGAGCTTTAGGATATATTAATAAAACCATATAAGTCTAGAACAAAGCTAGTCCTGGAGCTTTATCGAGCAAAAATTGCAAAAACTTTATCAACTGCCGAAATTTTCAGCCAATCAATATTATTGTCACTCATTGAACGCTATTCACATTCCAATACCACGTTACTGTGTTTCGTTGGTCAATTGAGACAGCTTTATTGAGCACTAGTCTACAACAACACCCAGTTAACACACATAGGACCAACCATTATCAGTTCATTATAGCTTGGGTGAGATTGGTCAATCCAATTGTTGCTGGCTGTGTTGTTCATCCCTGTTGCAGTAGAGATAACCTTCGCTTTAGCCACTAAATATTCCAACCCTTACCAACAGAATTAAAGGAGAACTATAAAGTGTATAAAGATTTTTTAAAAACAGTTAAAATGAAAATACCTGGGGCAGGGAGGTAGGATTGGTACTTCCTACCTCCCAATATCATTTCTGTGAGGAGCGGGCAGCACAAAGAAAATGGCTTCTGCCAGTCTTCCTGAGCTTCAGCACTATCTTTAATACAGGAAAGCCCAGGGCACTAACCTGGCAGATGAAAACTGTATGTGCTGTTGCTCCTCAACAAACATTATTGATAGGTAGGAATAATCCTAGGTAGGAACAATCCTCCCTCCCTGCCCCAGGTACTTTTCATTTGCAGTACATTTGGACAGTATATTGTTCTTAAACTTCTTTAACAATTCTACAGTCCCACAGCAGCCCATAACGCTTAATAAACAGATCCATTACCCCAGTTGCATATTTACATTGCTACCATTTGACCTCTCACAAAGTTTAACCCAACCATTCCCTCTATTACTCCCATATAGTCTCTGAAAACTATTCAATGGTAATTCTTATATACGCCAGGTTATTTCCAATCCCCTGATATATATATAATATATATATATATATATATATATATAATATACCATAGCCACACAATATAATACCCAACATGATTAGTTGCTGACCCCTCTATGATGCTTTTCTGTAATATTTCCATCCATTTTTTTTCAACACCTCCCACTGAACCAGGAAGTCAGCAGTGTGGGCAGCAGGTAGATAGTGAATGTGCATTTACCGCATCACTCATTAAGTGCCCGAGGTGCTGTGCACCAATAACTTTCATACAAATTTGTAATAAAGCTGACCGTGGTAGACATAATGCAAGAATGAACCCTTGGTACACACAGCCAATGAATTGAATCATTATATCTTAAAGCTATACCCTCCAAATCCAGACACAATTCCATCCATTCTAAGATCTTTACCATTTCCCCGGCAAACCCTCTAAAGATTTTGTGTTTCGGGTTTTTTGCTACTGGTAATCTAGTAATTACCAGTAGCAAAAGAAGACCTTTAAATATGTGAAAATCACTAAATTATCAACATCTACAGAAGTGATGCCAAACCCATGGCCTGCAGGTTTGCGGGATTGGGGTGGATCGGGCACCTCTGACTACAGAGATATTTAAATAATATTCACTTTAACCTCCTCCCTTGCCTTATTCTTAATAATTATAATTCCTAGTCAGGTGGATGTAGGTTCCTTACTGGTTGTACTTTAAGTATTAAAATAAAAAATTGCCATAATTTGTAACATGGAGAATTCTACCAACTGCCCGATCCAATCACAACCTTGTGTCATAGCAATGCTAACGCCTTTCAATTATACAACGGAAAAGATTCCGAAATGTGGACAGATAAATAAATCTTGTGTCATTAGTGACTAAAATCTTTTAATAGTCTCAATAATAACAGTGACGTACATTGAGTCTTTAAGATAATTATCTTGTATCCCCTCATTTACCAGTTGAACCAATCACAGCACAGAAAGGAGGGACAGCGCAGGAATGGGAAACCATTAACCTGTATATTGCTGTTAATCCAGCTTGGTGTATATTTCTCCTCATAATGACTCATGTTGCTGCGTGTTTTCCCATTGATCAGTGTTTCCATCGTGCGGGACTATGGAATGGGGGCCCTAAAGTGGCTTACAAGCCAACTATGTAGGGCTTATTCTCAGGAACATTCTCACCATTGGGTACTAGTAACTGGGGGAGGGTGGTATGGATAATGATGGTTATAATAATTATAATTATGGTATGATTTAACATTACAATAATGAGTGAACACCCAGGAGATGTAACCTTATGTATTTGCAGTTTTTTTAAAGTTTCTAGTATAGAACAGTGAATGGGGAGCAACACTGTAGTTTTATATACACATATTGTACTTGTTGATCCAGAGATCCTTTCCTTGGAGTCTGGATGAATTGTCCTTACTATGTAACTGTTAGACAGACATTATGGGTAGCAGGGGTGTTCCTAGGGTTTTAACACCTGAAACACTTTTAAGCCGCCGATGTAGTGGTGGCGGCACGTGAAGTAGGCGTGGCTTCATCTGGGAACATAGGCGTGGAGGTGGGAGTGATGGGCTGCTAATACTGATGGTGGACTGGCGCTGAAATGCAGTATGCGGGAAGATTTTTTTTTACTGATGCCTTTTAAGTGTTTTGCAGGGTTGTTGCCCTGAGCAATGTTTCAGTTGCTTCATGGTAGGGCACCCTGGGTAGGTATAAGTTGAACAGATGGACATATGTCTTTATACAACCTCCAATACTATGTCACTATGTAACTGTTAGACAGGTATTATGGGTAGGGTAAAAGTTGGACTAGATGTATGTATGTCCAATACTATATCATTTGTTACAACGAGATTGTAATAAGGAAATTAGATATTTGCTTTTCTTTTAAAATGTGATACATTGATGATATAACTTTCTACCTCCCATATAATTTCTATGAGGAGCGGCAGCACAAAAAAAATGGCTTCTGCCAGGCTTCCTGAATGCTTCAGCACTATCTTTAATACAGAGGCCCAGGGCACAAACACTGGCAGATGAAACTGTACGTGCTGTAGCTCCTTATGAATCAGTATTGGGAGGTGGGAATAATCAATCCTACCCCCTGCCCCATGATTTTTCTTTATTAAATATTTATTTTACGTGAAGTTTTCTTTAACATTTTAAATCAGATTCCCTGATGACCCCTAACCCAAACATTTAAAATATACAAATCTACAATTCATTGTATTCTGCCTTATTGTTTTTTTATTCCCATAGCAATCCCTAAAGGAATTGTTCACTGCAAAGCAAACTATACCTTTAACCCATTGCTTGAAACTGGGAGGTTAAGGAGCTATGTCCTTCCATTCTCCAATCAATGCCTGTGGAGCCAGGAACGAATGTAGAACAAAACTTACCTCTTGAGCACTCCTCCGCTGTCACACTGACAGGTCCCACCGCTTCTGTTCTGATTATCTATAGACACATTATCGTGCATACGTGCTATAGATATCGTGTATATATCGTGCATTGATTGGAGAATGGAAGGACATAGCTCCTTATACTCCCGGTCTTCGATCAATGCATTAGGAATAGTTCACTTTTGCAGTGTTCTATTCCTTTAAGATGTCTATTTTTTTGTGTCTCACCAACTCTCTCATTTAAAATGTAAATTATAAATTTTACACTGGGTTTGATAAGAAGCAATTCACTAGTCACCAGGAGCCAGTGAAGCCTTGAGATGACAACATTCATCTCTCTACAAAGCTGTTAGTCTCAACAGGACTATTTCTGACTCCAGAGTTGTTCATGAAATACGTCTTTAATCACACAGAACCAAGAATGGGACTTGGTAACCCCCCACGGGAATGTAACTGTTTGTATCAAAGTATTCTGAATGAACAAATATAATAATCAATGCATACTGCGTCTGTGGGAAGGTCACAGAAAGATACAGGGGAAAATCAGACTGTAATATGTCTATTTCCAGTTTCCCTTAAAGATTGTGTAAAAATTTAAACTTAATTTAATTTTAAAAAAAGTTCTAGTGACTGTTGTATTTCTTTCTGTTAATGGGGATTTCTTAAAGGTCTTCTAAAGGTCATAGATGTGAGAGGCAGTTCTATTTAAAGGGTACTGCAGTCTCATTACAAGTGTTTTAAAAAAGTTAAGAAAGAATGATGTCTCTAGCGTCTCTGGATCCTAAATTATATGCTTGTAACGTTACACTTTCTTGTCTGTCCTGACTGCTGAGTCTGTGACAGTCACATGACGTGCTGTATATGAGCGAGTTCAGACCTGCAACCATTATCTGTCCTTTCCTCTATCCCCTGGGGCCCGTCAAGGAAAGAGAAGCTTGTAGTTTAAAACATGTTAGAAGTCCAGGGTGGGGCAGCTGATGACTTATTACCCCAGCAGTGGGCATGCTCCAGAACTTAATT
Source organism: Hymenochirus boettgeri (assembly GCA_019447015.1). Taxonomy (NCBI): domain Eukaryota; kingdom Metazoa; phylum Chordata; class Amphibia; order Anura; family Pipidae; genus Hymenochirus; species Hymenochirus boettgeri. Next base: position 76,533,586 of record CM033476.1, on the reverse strand, counting down.
TGGGGGGCAGAGCAGTGGTGCTGGTGATGTCACAGATCACAGTACTAGCAAAAAAACAAATACGCTTTAACTTTGGATAGACAGCAGCTAGACACATGACCTGGATTAATTCTAAAGGTATGAGTGTGTCCTTTTTATAAACGCCACTTGTATGGAGTTTCCCACAGTTCCCCTCTAATTAATTCTTTGGCTATGGCATTAATGTTTTTTGTGAACATTTGCTTTACGGTGTCCATTTAAGGGATATTCAAAACACACACCCATGGGGACTACGAAAATAGCTGCCAGGTGGTTCATTACATTAATTAAACAAAATGTTAGACTTGAAAGAGACATCTATAATAAGTGTTTAAATCAAAATAAAAATACACATGAAGTAAAAATTATTTATAAGCTCAATAAAATATGGGTGGATACAGTAGAATGGTGTGCCAGAATCTTAGAACCTGGGCTCAGTTAGTGCCATATTTAAATCAAATGGCAACTAAGGGCAACCAAGCTATTAAGGGTAAGTCTGACGCGTAGGTACCAATCTATCAGCAGTTTGCGCGACCATTATTTATTTTTTTAAAATTAAGTACATTTGCTTGACATTTTGAAAAGCTATGCATCTACATGTAGCATTGGGAACTATGGAATATCTATGATATGACTGTATATATACAGACTGTATCTGTATAGACTTTGGTAATTCCCATCATTAAACGTAAGTCCATACATAAAACTCAAATATGATATTTACTGGGAGTAAAGGGAACCCAAACCATCCCTTTAAAGCCAAATACCTCTATGTGAAATGACCTAGAATAAACTTATTAGGTCAGTATTTGCTGCTGGAAGGTTGAGGATTCTATTGGATAACCGAACACCATATTCTTTGGGTTCAATTCCCCAACCTTCAGCTAACCTCCCCACTTATACATATCCAAGGCATATAAAGTTAAAGTCTTGTGTGGTATAGGCAACAGTAGGCGGCCGCGAGGACATTTCTGTCATGAACTGCAGTGCTGTCAAAATCTACTGTAGTATTTGACATGTTACGATAACGGTAATGGACATGTTACACAACATGCAAGGCAACGCCTACCGAGTTACTCTGCCCGCTCTTAGGGAAATTGAATATTAGTTAATGAGATTCTAAGGAAGCCAAATCGCTGAAACTTGAGGTTTTGCTACAGTACATTTTACTTGACTCTCGGATAATCTGCTTAATTCAGGTCTCAGATTTTATCTTTACTTTCATATCTCCTGTTAGGGGGTGTGATCACCTATTTATTGGGGAGGGCTTCAAGGTCTGTAGATATCAACACAGACCATGTGTTTGTGCACTGACGCTATTGTGTGTACTTAAAATCACGTTACCCTTGGTTTCATTGTTAATGGCAGCTTTAAGACCCGATAGTGGCTCTCCATACATACAACCTGTAAGTCTAGATTGGAGAGCAGTTAGAAAAGGAATTTTGTTGCTGACACAGGAGGGTCCATCATCATCCTCTTTCCTCATCTGACCTGCCCTTTAATCCCCATATGCTCTATCGTACTTCAGTGGGGAATCCTGCTGTATAGTAGGATAAATAAAGAGAAGAATTACCATATTTTTATTTTAGGGATATTTCTAAATGTCCATAAAACCACTGATCTCTAGAGAATAATCGATCTCGCAGTCGTCCCATCCATACATTGATTGACAGTTACTGGGTTTTAACAGCCTGATATACCAACGCGATATCCAACAAATTATATAGTGGTTGTGCTCTGGGTATTTTGTGCAAAACTGGCATTACCCTTTCCGTATGTTCTAACACCAGTTATTGCGTGATTTATAGCAATTCGTACAAACAAAAAGCAGCGCAAGCGTTAAATTAGGATTCGGGCCAGGCTGCGCGGGTGTCCTTTTTGCGATACAGAAAGACCTTGGCACTAAGAAAGGAGCTTAAGTCGCGCAAACTGGTATGAAATTCTACTGCAGCGCTCCCGGGTAAATGAAAACCGGCTGGTTTTAGAAGATCCTTCACTGCAATCTTAGGTCCAGAAAGATTTTAATCTCATCCCTGCTGGACATTCGTTGTTATTAAAGCCATCCGAGGATGAGGACCTAAACCGCTAGTTTACAGAGCAGACAGGCTGTTTAGGTGAGGACTACAAGAAAATCACACTAGTTGTAGGGGCCTAGGCCACCAAGTTTTATAAGCTTTGGTAGGTGCACCTCCTCAAATCCTCTACCATGGGACTACATCGATAGGAAACATCCAAACTATAGTAGAGAGATAACTACTTTACATGCTGAATCGTTTTTCGTGAATCACACACAACGTTTCAGGAAACACTAAGTCCCTTCATCAGGTCCAAGACATCTTGGACATAAAATAATACCTGTTTTATTTGGCTAACTTAAAAATGATTGAAAATGCAAGCTTTCAAAACTTGGGCTTCTTCCTCCCTTCATCAGGTGTAATTTACATCCCCACACTTTTAAAATAAGCTAGGGTCTCCCCACATGGGTGGAGCTGCAACACGGTGTTAACAATACAAAGTGCTAAATGCTTAAATGTGCAAAAACATTTTTAAAGTGCATAGAATACACTTTTAAGTCAGTGACAACGTTGATGAGTGTATTTATAGTTTATATAAAGGCCACTTGGGGACACAGAGCTGACAGTAATAAAATCAATAAAGTCAATACGTCAAAGGGTTTAAAATACCTAGATAGTTCAGTACATAAATTATATAAATATAAGAACTAGAGCTTTGCCACAAAGGAGAAAGGAGGTCCCTGCCCCCCCCGTGAAGCTTACTAATCTGAGGTTAGGTGGGTAACCATACAGATATAATGGAATGGGATAAAGTGCCGGAGTGACGTATGCAGTGATACATCTAGACTTCGTTTCAAATGGGCACCCGTGCAGCTTAGATAATATCATATAGTGCTGGGTACCGATTGGATTAAGGCTATTTCATTTATGATATTAATCTGTGGTTTACGAGGTATGTAAGGCTATGTATTTATCATTAGTATCATATCGTGAGTAAGTAGGCTAGATATTCAATATAGAATCAATACTGGGCTGGGTACAATAGGTTAAGCTAGTACATAGAATATTTATGGATGTTACGGATGGTAATTTGGAAAGCGTATCTATAGATATCGTTATGTGCTTACGATAGAATTAGATTGATCATATAGATATTTGCATATACTGTGCCGTAGAAGTAGATAGGATTTTCTATCAGTCCTATACTTGCGAGTTACCAGATGTAGGATGTAAGGTAGTTATCATGATTTATGGCTGTGACGATATAGTGGTAAGGCAATTATCTAGATAGTAATACCCCTATACGTGTGTCCATGGTAGGTTGAAAATTATAATAGTCTACGGTTTAAGTAGGTAGGATGTAAGTTTATATGGACTTGGGTAGATTAGATGTGGCTAGATATCATAAATAGATATCATATACTGGTGCTGGTACCGATAGGTAGGAGTGTAAGGTAGATTTATCATATATAGATATATATACTGTGCTGGTTTACCGGATAGGTAGATGTAAGGGTAATGATTTATCATATATAGATATTAGATCATATACTGTGGCGGTTACCAGATAGGTAGTGATGTAAGGGTAGATTTATCATATATATATATATCTATATATATATATATAGATAATATATATGATATATATATATATAGATACCATATCTGTGCTGGTTCCCTACCAGGATAGGTAGATGTAAGGTAGATTTATCCATATATAGATAATCCTACTACTGTGCTGGGTTAATACAATCAATGACAATTAATGTAAAGGTCTGCCTGCTTGAAAAACACATTTGTACAGGGAGAGAGTATTAAATTAATACTTAAATGGTTAAACAGTTTTGTACAGAGAATTAGCACCAATGGTGACATCCCGCAAGATAGTTAGTATTATTAGATAAAAAGGGCCATGGTACAACTCCAGCCCATCCTGTGTCCCTTGCGAAGGGAAGTGTGGATTTCTTATGTATATGTGGAGGTGGACTGGTCTTATCGTTTGCTTTTAACATTATATTTTTCTTTAACGGAGGTAGAAGATTTAAGCTGTGTACACGCGATTAATACTCCAGACTATAGTTTAGTGTATCAGTCGATCGGGCGGAAAAAATTGCATGGGTTTTTGGCTGCGACCGACGTTTGTTTGCCCTGATCGGCGACCGGACAAGTCCAAAAACCACGGACCCACGCTCGGTCACGGCGAACGCCAAACGTTAGTCTGGTCCTGGCTGAACAGTCGGAAGTGGCGCACGGTTGAGAAGAAGGATCTGTTTGTGTGTACCCAGCTTTAAGGATGAGCACCAAGCCTCAGTGTGCTCCACCTTCAATCCAAAAGGAATAACCCAATAATATGTCTCATTTTCAGACGGTTAGCAAAATTCTCCGGGCTCCGTATTTTTATTACCAGACACTCAGCATCAAGGGAAATGAAGGATTCAGATGAAGGGCAACAAATACTTTGGGGGGAATATGGGATAAAAATTAAGAACTATCCAAATATTGAAAAACACCTCCAAGTCGTTGAAGAACAAGTAATTAAGTAATTAAGCCAAAGTCAGGCATTTGTTTCCAGCTCCGGGGGCGTGGGAATTAAAAACACGATATCTCTGGAGAATGTCTCCATTTAAAGTTTTTTAAAATGCAGGAACTTGTCCAATGAACAGATGTCTTGTAAGAAGAAGAATGGGAGGTTAGACAGTTAAGCGGGAAGTGGGGAGTAAGGATGAGTGGCTGAATGAAAGTGTACTGGAACGTAACCACCAGTAAACAAACGGGGGTTAATATGCTGGAACGTAACCACCAGTAAACAACGGGGGTTAATATGCTGGGAAAGTAACCACCAGTAAACAACCGGGGCTAATATGTGGAACGTAACCACCAGTAAACAACCGGGGCTTATATGTGGAACGTACACCCAGTAAACAACCGGGGCTTAATATGCTGGAACGTAACCACCATAAACAACCGGGGGTTAATATGCTGGAACGACCACCGGAAACAACGGGGGTTAATATGCTGGAACGTAACACCAGGAAACAACCGGGGCTAATATGCTGGAACTAACCACCAAAACAACGGGGGTTAATATGCTGGAACGTAACCACCAAGGAAACAACCGGGGGTTAATATGCTGGAACGTAACCACCAGGAAACACGGGGGTTAATATGCTGGAACGTAACCACCAGGAAACAAACGGGGGTTAATATGCTGGAACGAACCACCAGGAAACAACCGGGGGTTAATATGCTGGAACGTAACCACCAGGAAACAACCGGGGCTTAATATGCTGGAACGTAACCACCATAAAAAACCGGGGGTTAATATGGAACGTAACCACCAGAAACAACCGGGGGTATATGCTTGGAACGTAACCACCAGGAAACAACCGGGGGTTAATATGCTGGAACGTAACCACCAAAAACAACGGGGGTTAAATGCTGGAACGTAACCACCATAAACAACCGGGGGTTAATATGCTGGAACGTAACCACCAATAAACGACCGGGGGTTAATATGCTGGAACGTAACCACCACCGGGGTTATATGCTTGGAACGTAACCACAGTAAAACACGGGGTTAATATGCTGGAACGTAACCACCAGTAAACAACGGGGTTAATATGCTGGAACGTAACCACAAGTAAACAACGGAGGGTTAATATGCTGGAACGTAAACACCAGTAAACAACCGGAGGTTAATAGCTGTGGAATGTAACCACCAGTAAAGAACGGGGCTTAATATACTGGAACGCAACCACCAGTAAACAACCGGGGGGGTTAATATGCTGGAACGTAACCACCAGTAAACGACGGGGGTTAATATGCTGGAACGTAACCAACAGTAAAAAACGGGGGGTAATATGCTGGAACGTAACCACCAGTAAAGACCGGGGGTTAATATGCTGGAACGCAACCACCAGTAAATGAGGGGGTTAATATGCTGGAACGCAACCACCAGTAAACGACCGGGGGTTAATATGCTGGAACGAACACACAGTAAACGACCGGGGGTTATATGCTTGAACGTAACCACAGTAAACAATGGTTAATATGCTGGAACGTAACCACCAGTAAAACGGGGGTTAATATGCTGGAACGCACCACCAGTAAACAACCGGGGGTAATATGCTGGAACGTAACCACCAGTAAACAACCGGGGTTAATATGCTGGAACGTAACCACCATAAACAAAAGGGGGTTAATATGCTGGAACGTACCACCAGTAAACAACCGGGGGTTAATATGCTGGAACGTAACCACCAAATAAACAACGGGGGTTAATAGCTGGAACGTAACCACCATAAACAACCGGGGGGTAATATGCTGGAACGTAACCACCATAAACAACCGGGGTTAATATGCTGGAACGTAACCACCAGGAAACAACAGGGGTTAATATGCTGGAACTGAACCACCAGTAAACCGGGGGTTAATATGCTGGAACCTAACCACCAGGAAACAACCGGGGGTTAATTTGCTGGAACGTAACCACCAGTAAATGAACCGGGGGTATACGTGGAACGTAACCACCAATAAACAACGGGGGTTAATAGGTGGAACGTAACCACCAGGAAACAACCGGGTTGTTAATATGCTGGAACGTAACCACCAGTAAACAACTGGTTAATATGCTGGAACATAACCACCAGCCACCAGGAAACAACCGGGGGTTAAATGTTGGAACGTAACCACCAGGAAAAACCGGGGGTAATATGCTGGAACCTGGTGGTTACGTTCCAGCATATTAACCCCCGGTTGTTTATTGGTGGTTACGTTCCAGCGTATTAACCCCCGGTCATTTACTGGTGGTTACGTTCCAGCAAATTAACCCCCGGTTGTTTCCTGGTGGTTAGGTTCCAGCATATTAACCCCCGGTTTACTGGTGGTTACGTTCCAGCATATTAACCCCTGGTTGTTTCCTGGTGGTTACGTTCCAGCATATTAACCCCCGGTTGTTACTGGTGGTTAGTTCCAGCATATTAACCCCGGTTGTTATGCGTGGTACGTTCCAGCATATTAACCCCCGGTGTTTATTGGTGGTTACGTTCCAGCATATTAACCCCCGGTTGTTTACTGGTGGTTACGTTCCAGCATATTAACCCCCGGTTGTTTCCTGGTGGTTACGTTCCAGCATATTAACCCCCGGTTGTTTACTGGTGGTTACGTTCCAGCATATTAACCCCCGGTTGTTTACTGGTGGTTGCGTTCCAGCATATTAACCCCCGGTTTACTGGTGGTTACGTTCCAGCATATTAACCAGTTGTTTACTGATGGTTACGTTCCAGCATATTAACCCCCGGTCGTTTACTGGTGGTTACGTTCCAGCATATTAACCCCCGGTCGTTTACTGGTGGTTGCGTTCCAGCATATTAACCCCCGGTCATTTACTGGTGGTTGCGTTCCAGCATATTAACCCCCGGTCTTTACTGGTGGTTACGTTCCAGCATATTAACCCCCGGTTTTTACTGTTGGTTACGTTCCAGCATATTAACCCCCGGTCGTTTACTGGTGGTTACGTTCCAGCATATTAACCCCCCGGTTGTTTACTGGTGGTTGCGTTCCAGTATATTAAGCCCCGGTCGTTTACTGGTGGTTACATTCCAGCATATTAACCTCCGGTTGTTTACTGGTGGTTACGTTCCAGCATATTAACCTCCGGTTGTTTACTTGTGGTTACGTTCCAGCATATTAACCAGTTGTTTACTGGTGGTTACGTTCCAGCATATTAACCCCCGGTCGTTTACTGGTGGTTACGTTCCAGCATATTAAGCCCCGGTCGTTTATTGGTGGTTACGTTCCAGCATATTAACCCCCGGTCGTTTATTGGTGGTTACGTTCCAGCATATTAACCCCCGGTTGTTTATGGTGGTTACGTTCCAGCATATTAAGCCCCGGTTGTTTCCTGGTGGTTACGTTCCAGCATATTAACCCCCGGTTGTTTCCTGGTGGTTACGTTCCAGCATATTAACCCCCGGTTGTTTATGGTGGTTACGTTCCAGCATATTAAGCCCCGGTTGTTTCCTGGTGGTTACGTTCCAGCATATTAACCCCCGGTTGTTTACTGGTGGTTACGTTCCAGCATATTAACCCCCGGTTGTTTCCTTGGTGTTACGTCCCAGCATATTAACCCCCGGTTGTCCTGGTGGTTACGTTCCAGCTATTAACCCCGGTTGTTTCCTGGTGGTTACGTTCCACTTTAACCCCCGTGTTTATGGTGGTTAGTTCCAGCATATTAAGCCCCGGTTGTTTCCTGGTGGTTACGTTCCAGCATATTAACCCCGGTTGCCTGGTGGTTACGTTCCAGCATATTAACCCCCGGTTGTTATGGTGGTTCGTTCCAGCATATTACGCCCCGGTTGTAGTGTTTATGGGTGGTTACGTTCCAGCATATTAACCCCCGGTTGTTTACTGGTGGTTACGTTCCAGTAAGACACTTTCAGCCACTCATCCTTACTCCCACTTCCCGCATTAACTGTCTAACCTCCCATTCTTCTTCTTACAAGACATCTGTTCATTGGACAAGTTCCTGCATTTTAAAAAACATTTAAATGGAGACATTCTCCAGAGATATCGTGTTTTTAATCCCACGCCCCCGGAGCTGGAAACAAATGCCTGACTTTGGCTTAATTACTTAATTACTTGTTCTTAACGACTTGGAGGTGTTTTCAATATTTGGATAGTTCTTAATTTTTATCCCATAATTCCCCCCAAAGTATTTGTTGCCCTTCATCTGAATCCTTCATTTCCCTTGATGCTGAGTGTCTGGTAATAAAAATACGGAGCCCGGAGAATTTTGCTAACCGTCTGAAAATGAGACATATTATTGGGTTATTCCTTTTGGATTGAAGGTGGAGCACACTGAGGCTTGGTGCTCATCCTTAAAGCTGGGTACACACAAACAGATCCTTCGTCTCAACCGTGCGCCACTTCCGACTGTTCAGCCAGGACCAAGGACTAACGTTTGGCGTTCGCCTTGACCGAGCATGCGGTCCGTGGTTTTTGGACTTGTCCGGTCGCCGATCAGGGCAAACAAACGGTCGGTCGCAGCCAAAAACCCATGCAATTTTTTCCGCCCGATCGACTGATACACTGAACTATAGGTCTGGAGTATTTAATCGCGTGTACACAGCTTAAATCTTCTACCTCCGTTAAAGAAAAATATAATGTTAAAAAGCAAACGATAAAGGACCAGTCCACTCCACATAATACATAAGAAATCCACACTTCCCTTCGCAAGGGACACAGGGATGGGCTGGAGTTGTACCATGGCCCTTTTTATACTAATAATACTACATAATCTTGCTGGATGTCACCATTGGTGCTAATTCTCTGTACAAAACTGTTTAACCATTTAAGTATTAATTTAATACTCTCTCCCTGTACAAATGTGTTTTTCAAGGCAGACCTTATACATTAATTGTCATTGATTGTATTAACTTTCTTATAAAAAGCAAGCAAGTTTGTTTGAAAAGATCTGTTCCTTATAACTTTTACAGGGAGATTCAATAAAAGTTCTTATCGTTTAAAATGGTGCTAATTTTGCACCAACCAATCAGATGTTAGCTTTCAAATGTTAAATATGATCTGATTGGTTGGGGCAAAATTAGCGCCATTTTAAACGATAAGAACTTTTATTGAATAACCCTGATTAGTTTCTTTAAGAAAAAGAGCAAAAATGCTCTTAAGTTTAGCATGCTCGTCCCTCTCTCTCTCTCCTGGCTGGCTTTGGTCCCGGGTCCTGATACCACAAACAGTATAGGATTAATATGGGACTGTCACCAGCCAGTAATGATTGGGACTCCATATACTGTAAATGTAAAAACGATATGACTAAAGCTATATTTACGTTCCAGTAAACAAAAGATTGTAATAATGCAATCATATGATAATTGTATTGTTAGTGGTGTCAACAATGAAAATGGGTCGAAATGGTCCCATTCTTGTTTACAGACACTTGGTTAAATGTCTAATCAGAATTATTAGTCTATGAATAGGACGGTTTTTATACATTCTGCAATCGATAATCTAATCCAGGAGCTATGAAGGGAAATGGAATAAGGGCAGGGCCTCATTACACAGGTGTGCACAAATCCTGCAACGCAGTGTGATTGTAATATTGATCGATTTGTGAGCACTACTGTCCACTTGCGCTGCGCTTTGTGTGATGTTGACCTATGGCAGTGCATGCGCACCAAATATAGTGATCGCATGCACTGCGAAAATGGGCAAAAGCGCAGAGCAAGGCAGCGGATATAGAGGGGCCTTACACATACACTTTATATTGGCATGCATGGAAACCCACAGAAAATACCCTAGTGGGGCTTAGTACAAGAGAGAGCAGGGGGTGCAGTATGGAAAAGGGGGTGCAGTACGGAATAGGGGTACAGAAAGGAATAGGGGGTGCAGTATGGAATGGAGGTACAGAAATGAATGGGGGTGCAGTGTGGAATAGGGGGTGCAGTATGGAATGGGGGGTGCAGTATGGAATGGGGGTGCAGTATGGAATGGGGGGTGCAGTATGGAATAGGGGGTACACTATGGAATAGGAGGTGCAGTATGTAATGGGGGAACACTATGGAATAGGAGGTGCAGTATGGAATGGGGGTACACTATGGAATAGGATGTGCAGTATGGAATAGGGGGTGCAGTATGGAATAGGGGGTACACTATGGAATAGGATGTGCAGTATGGAATAGGGGGTGCAGTATGGAATGTAGGGTACCAGAATATAATATGGAGATGGAGGAGGATGCATTAATTAAAGACAAGTGGACATTTGGTAAGTAGAAGTAGAAATAGGAAAGGGAGGTGAGAATGGAACAAACAAATCTGAAAAGCAATAAAAGGACAATGAAGAAAGAACATATACGAGAGAGAAGGACATGGGACAGATAAGGTAGAAAGAGAAATACAGATATGAAAGAAGTGGAGAGAAGTAGGAAAACTGGGAGAATAGAGATAACAGCACATTAAAGACCGAAGGGGACAGGAAGAAAAAAATGGGGAAAAGGCAAAAGTAAAATAAAGTAAAGAGACAGTCGGGAAGTGAATTTGTGTAATTTCACGTTTTATCACAAATCATGGACCCTCATTTAACTTTCATTGAAATGTTCCATCACTGACAGTCTTCACACTAGAGTGTTCGTGTCTGATTCCATGTTGTCTTGGCTGTGTTCTCTAGAGGGTGAACTGAAAGGAGGCTCGCGCTGTTTTCTTATTCAGCCTATTTGAATAGATTTAAATAACCTTGGGCCACAGATTTCATATGTCAAAGAGACAGACAGTTATTTCTAGCATAGAAGTTAGCTGAATCAAATGTGGCCCAAAGTGGTTTTGGCCATAAAAACTAGAACTAAAGTAGACAGAACAGCCTTTCAGCCATTTCTAATAAGATGTTTGTAGGGTGACTACGGTGTCCGAACAACTTAAAACTAAATTTGCAAGTGAGGTAAGAGAGAGTGGCCCTACCTCCCATTTTGTCATTAAAACCAAGATTTCTGGCTCCCCCACATAATGATCATGTCTGACTCCTGTAGAGATGGGAAGGAAAATGAGGGTGGAGTAAAAAAAAAAAGTGCATACAGAATAGAAAGTAGGAGTACGGTTTGCTTTCTCCCGACCTCCCAGGCAAATATAGTCCAATATGGGAGAAAGTTGTTTGGGTAGAATAGTTGTCCTTTAATAGTTTGTGTTCTTTAAACACATAAACCCAGTCCTGCTTGTTGGTTCTGTTTCCTCCTTTAGGAGGAAAGGTAAGTTAAGACCTTTTGGCTGGTAAAATCATCATTTGACACCAACCCTAAGGACGTACAGAAAACATCACCAATTACACAGAACCTTGGGAATCAGGAAGAAAGGAATCAATGGGATTGATCTGCTAGTGATATTTCCAATGCAAACAATCCATGTTTTACCGAGAGCATTAACAAATGAGAATAAAGTATTAAGCCACTGCTTACTATAAACATTAGTTTGCTTTACTAGAATTGCAGCTTAATAACCACAAAACATATTCATCAAATTCCATCTTACTGAAATCGTAAGAATAGCTTTAAAAAAAAAAAAAATCCTTAAAGGGCACGTCCAACCTTATACCATAAACTGGTCAATTACCTGCCCACAGTTCCAACAGATATATTCAGAAAATGATCAGATGTATTACTAACCAGATATTTAAGGATAATTATTGTCCCCATTCTGGCAGAGGAAGCTGGCTCCTCCCTCAAGACTGCTGACATCACAACCAACGATTGATGGGTCTTTTCCCAGCTGCCTCCTTTGCACATGCTCAAGTTCTTAAAAGCTCATTGAGCAGAGGGAGGAGGGGGCAACCTCTGCCAGAACGGGGGAGAATAGGGGCAATAAATCATTACATATATGGATAGAATTGCATGTAATAAAGTGCTAAAAATAGCAGCCGGGTTTATAGTCAAATGAATGTCAAGTAACCAGTTTAAGGGTGGATATGCCCTTTAATAGGATTTAGAGGAAATGGCACATACGGTTACATTGGCACATATGGGTACTGCCTAATAATAGCACGGGTAAACGTTTGTACCTCTTATTACATAAACTTTAAAATATGAACAAGCAGGGAGATTCAATAAAAGTTCTTATCGTTTAAAGTGGTGCTAATTTTCCCCAAACCAATCAGATGTTATTTAACATTTGAATGCTAACATCTGATTGGTTGGGGCAAAATTAGCCCCATTTTATTGAATAACCCTGAAGATGTATTATATTGGCCTAACAACCGGATAGGGTTTCATCCCATAGACTATGTAGAAGCCCTGCGTCGTTATTTAACTTTCTGTGAAACAACTGATCCACAGGGCAGCAAACGGAAGGGAAATTGCTTTCTCCAGTCTGCTGAAAAAGAGCGCAGACAATATCATTTATCTTTCGTTCCACAACAGCAACTTCTCTTTAAACTTTACTAATCCCTTAAGCAAAAGAAAAAAACCTCGAAGATTTCCAAATGAAAATATGTAATTTATCTTTAAATATCCAGTAATCCCAGGCAGTCTCGGGGAAAGTTATTTTTGTGGATGAGGAGCCATGAAATCTTTCTTTTCCTTGCAGTGTGAAGTCGACGATAGCAAGGGCTATGGCATAGTTATTACAGTGAGTAATGAGTGTCTCAGATGTAATCCCAGTAATTGTCTGCAGTCGGTAAAGTGAAACTGTCAGGGAAGGGATGAATAATAAAACATAAGATGGTCAGGAAAGAGCGCGGTGATTATATCTACAACAATGGCTTGGATTATATCATTCATTAGGTTGGGGGGAGTGGCTCAGTTATAGGCTGGTAATTACTAGGGTACTTTACTGGTCCCAAACTTGGTTTCCAGTAGAAAATCCCAGTGTCGTACTTCAAATTCCGCTTGTCAAAACTATAGAGGGAATGGCAGGTTCCTTCATCTCTACATAGCAACGTGATGGTTATTTACAGAGCAACTAATGGTTCTGTGTCTTCATGGTGATGTCATAATCAACCATGACATCATAGGGGCTCCTATCTTGTCTATTGTCATTGCATGCATAACCACTTTCCTAGCCCTACCTATGCGGTAAAAGTGACAGCACTACTGGTTACCCACCTGCATTCCCCAAACTATTCTGCAACTTAAGCTCAGATATGGTGATAATGGAAGACTTAAATGGGCCATATCTGTTGTATTTAGTTAGAGCAACTGGACTTAAAGTTTGGCTCTCGAAGATGTTTCGCTAGTCATCCTACTGGATCTTTCAACTCAGAATGACTTGTACAAGAAGAATCTGTTAGCAATTATGTACCCTGGAAAGTGACTAGCAAAACCTCTTCAAGAATGAAATTTTAAGTCCAGTTGATATAAGTCCAGATAAACCATGACCTGAATGAATGAATATTACAGATATACCATGACCTGAATGAATGAATATTACAGATATACCATGACCTGGATGAATGAATATTACAGATATACCATAACCTGGATGGATAAATATTACAGATAATACCATGACCTGGATGAATGAATATTACAGATATACCGTGACCTGGATGAATGAATATTACAGATATACCGTGACCTGGATGAATGAATATTCAGATATACCGTGACCTGGATGGATGAATATTACAGATATACCGTGACCTGATGAATGAATATTACAGATTACCGTGACCTGGATGAATGAATATTACAGATGTACCGTGACCTGGATGGATGAATATTACAGATGTACCGTGACCTGGATGAATGAATATTACAGATATACCGTGAACTGGATGGATGAATATTACAGTAGTACCGTGACCTGGATGAATGAATATTACAGATTACCGTGACCTGGATGGAGAATATTACAGATGTACCGTGACCTGGATGAATGAAATTACAGATTTACCGTGACCTGGATGAATGAATATTACAGATACCGTGACCTGGATGAATGAATAATACAGATATACCGTGACCTGGATGAATGAATATTACAGATATACCGTGACCTGGATGAATGAATATTACAGATATACCGTGACCTGGATGATGAATGAATATTACAGATATACCGTGACCTGGATGAATGAATATTACAGATATACCGTGACCTGGATGAATGAATATACAGATATACCTGACCTGGATGAATGAATATTACAGATATACCGTGACCTGGATGAATATTTACAGATATAATGACCTGGAGATATGAATATTACAGATTTATTATGGATGGATTATGAATATTACAGATATACCATGACCTGGATGAATGAATATTACAGATTAACAGACTCTGGATGAATGAATATTACAGATATACCATGACCTGGATGAATGAATATTAGATATACCATGACCTGGATGGATGAATATTACAGATATACCATGACCTGGATGAACCTTCACAAGCATAAGTGGGCCATAGATTTACAGATACTGTGAGGGTGTGTGGATTGGCCAGAATGATCCCAATGATCATCAATGGCAGGGTTATTCAATACTGGGAATAGGAATTCATTAAAGGTAGTGTGCCATGAGCATGTCATCTCTGTGATAATGGGGATCAGTTTTTTCAGTTTAAAGTTTTGGAATAGTTAAACTATATTCGCAATGCACTGAGAGACACTATAGCCCTTTCACTACAATACAATTTAAGAGAGAAAGGGCAGCCAGTCCTAGGTTACTTTGCTTATCTTGTTCTATAAAGTAGCAAAGGCGTTATAATAAGCTGGACAGCCAACCAGAAAGCACAAACTTAACAGACTTTATTTTCCGATTGATTGGCCAGTAGCTCTGTTATGGAGATGGGACGTAGAATAAAGTATGGAAACTGCCTCCTCCACGGACACTGATCAGGAGCCGGACATCAGATTAATAATAAAACTTCACCTTTATTTAGATTTCTAAAAACATCTTGGAACGGCTAGCAGTAGGTAAGTCTATTCAACAAAACACTAAGTTCATAACCGTCCTGATGCGTTTCGTGCCAGTAGAGGATGGAGATGGGACCCTTGCACCAGTTTATAGATTGGTTTCTGTAATGAGGACGTCCGTCTATCTTATGTAAATAAAAGTGGGACAATTCCACTATAAAGAAACCCCCTTATTATGAATCGGCACTCTAGGCATACAGTTCATAAGGGGGACCCTATATTATAACATTGTCTTGGGCTCAATTTAGCCTCATTCCTGCACTGATACTGTTCACCAGGCAAAAAGGAAGATTTAACTCTCCTATTTTCCTATAAATTCCACCCCTTGTGCTGTAGTCCCCGATGATCTGTGGGTTCTGCTGTGGAAAATAACCTGTTCTGATGGCATTGGCCCCGATATAAATAATCCACGTGTTTTGTAATTTATAGGGCGAGTTCATATGGAACAATTGCAGGGTACAGGGGCACATTATTATTCTCATTGCATTCAGATGTGATACTTCCTTCACCTCACTACAGTGCTGCAAATCCTGTGCGTGAGCTTCAGTGAAGTTCAGCATGTAACTGCTCTGCCTGTCACATCTTCCTAACATAAGACGGACTCTATGTCTTTATCAAACAGACAGAGGCTCCTGCAGGCCATTCTTTCTTGCTTCCTAATTTTCCAAAGCGCTGGCATTGCATGCAGCATCCTGACAATTTCCCAATACGACAATGCTGCTTATTGAGATGCTTCCAGGCACAAATGAACAGAAACCGATGGAGCTTGCAATCTAATTCCAATCGTAATGATCGGCTGGGGGGGAAATGAAGTAGAAGGAAAGGGGGGAGGGAAGTGACAGATGTGAGCCAGCAGGGATAACTACAAGGATAACCACAGAAGGAAAATGATAGGGGCAGAATAACGAAAGGCCGCTCTTTATTCCTATTGGTGAAGAAATAGAATCCTAATAATAAATAACTCCTTTCATTGGTCCATCTACCCTTCCAATCAAATCATTCTTTGTGATCATCTGTTGCATCATCATACCCGTTCGAGCTTTAGGATATATTAATAAAACCGTATAAGTCTAGAACAAAGCTAGGTCCTGGAGCTTTATCGAGCAAAAATTGGCAAAAACTTTATCAGACTGGCCGAAATTTCAGCCAATCAATATTATTGTCACTCATTGAACGCTATTCACATTCCAATACCACGTTACTGTGTTACGTTGGTCAATTGAGACAGCTTTATTGGAGCACTAGTCTACACAAACACCAGTTAACACACATAGGACCAACCATTATCAGTTCATTATAGCTTGGGTGAGATTGGTCAATCCAATTGTTGCTGGCTGTGTTGTTCATCCCTGTTGCAGTAGAGATAACCTTCGCTTTAGCCAACTAAATATTCCAACCCTTACCAACAGAATTAAAGGAGAACTATAAAGTGTATAAAGATTTTTTAAAAACAGTTAAAATGAAAAGTACCTGGGGCAGGGAGGTAGGATTGGTACTTCCTACCTCCCAATATCATTTCTGTGAGGAGCGGCAGCACAAAGAAAATGGCTTCTGCCAGTCTTCCTGAGTGCTTCAGCACTATCTTTAATACAGGAAAGCCCAGGGCACTAACCTGGCAGATGAAAACTGTATGTGCTGTTGCTCCTCAACAAAACATTATTGATAGGTAGGAATAATCCTAGGTAGGAACAATCCTTCCTCCCTGCCCCAGGTACTTTTCATTTTGCAGTACATTTTGACAGTATAGTTGTTCTTAAACTTCTTTTAACAATTCTTACCAGTCCCACAGCAGCCCAATCAACGCTTAATAAACAGATCCATTACCCCAGTTGCATATTTACATTGCTACCATTTGACCTCTCACAAAGTTTACCCAACCATTCCCTCTATTACTCCCATATAGTCTCTGAAAACTATTCAATGGTAATTCTTATATACGACAGGTTATTTCCAATCCCCTGAATTATATATATATATATATATATATATATATATATATACCATAGCCCCACAATATAATGACCCAACATGATTAGTTGCTGACCCCTCTATGATGCTTTTCTGTAATATTTCCATCCATTTTTTTTCAACACCTCCCACTGACCAGGAGAGTCAGCAGTGTGGGCAGCAGGTAGATAGTGAATGTGCAGTTACCGCATCACTCATTAAGTGCCCGAGGTGCTGTGCACCAATAACTTTCATACAAATGTGTAATAAAGCTGACCGTGGATAGACATAATGCAAGAATGAACCCTTGGTACACACAGCCAATGAATTGAATCATTATATCTTTAAAGCTATACCCTCCAAATCCAGACACAATTCCCATTCATTCTAAGATCTTTACCATTTCCCCGGCAATATCCTCTAAAGATTTTTGTGTTTCGGGTTTTTTGCTACTGGTAATCTAGTAATTACCAGTAGCAAAAGAAGACCTTTAAATATGTGAAAATCATCTAAAGTATCAACATCTACAGAAGTGATGCCAAACCCATGGCCTGCAGGTTTGCGGGGATTGGGTGGATCGTGGGCACCTCTGATCTACAGAGATATTTAAATAATATTCACTTTAACCTCCTCCCTTGCCTTATTCTTAATAATTATAATTCCTAGTCAGGTGGATGTAGGTTCCTTACTGGTTGTGACTTTAAGTATTAAAATAAAAAATTGCCATAATTTGTAAACATGGAGAATTCTACACACTGCCCGATCCAATCACAAACCTTGTGTCATAGCAATGCTAAACGCCTTTCAATTATACAACAGGAATAAGATTCCAGAAATGTGGAACAGATAAATAAATCTTGTGTCATTAGTGACTAAAATCTTTTAATAGTCTCAATAATAACAGTGACGTACATTGAGTCTTTAAGATAATTATCTTGTAGGCCTCATTTACCAGTAGAACCCAATCACAGCACAGAAAGGAGGGACAGCGCAGGAATGGGAAACCATTAACCTGTATATTGCTGTTAATCCAGCTTGGTGTATATTTCTCCTCATAATGACATCATTGTTGCTGCGTGTTTTCCCATTGATCAGCTGTTCCATCGTGCGGGACTATGGAATGGGGGCCCTAAAGTGGCTTGACAAAGCCAACTATGTAGGGCTTATTCTCAGGAACATTCTCACCATTGGGTACTAGTAACTGGGGGAGGGTGGTATGGATAATGATGGTTATAATAATTATAATTATGGTATGATTTAACATTACAATAATGAGTGAAACACCCAGGGAGAGTAAACCTTATGTATTTGCAGTTTTAAAGTTTCTAGTATAGAACAGTGAATGGGGAGCAACACTGTACGTTTTAATACACAATATTGTACTTGTTGATCCAGAGATCCTTTCCTTGGAGTCTGGATGAATTGTCCTTACTATGTAACTGTTAGACAGACATTATGGGTAGGCAGGGGTGTTCCTAGGGTTTTTAACACCTGAAACAACTTTTAAATGCCGCCGATTGGTAGATGGGTGGCGGCACGTGAAGTAGGCGTGGCTTCATCTGGGAACATAGGCGTGGAGGTGGGAGTGATGGGCTGACTAATACTGATTGGTGGACTGGCGCTGAAATGCAGTATTGCTGGAAGATTTTTTTTTAACTGATGCCTTTTAAGTGTTTTGCAGGGGTGTGCCCTGAGCAAATGTTTCAGTTTGCTTCATGGTAGGGGCACCCCTGTGGGTAGGGTATAAAGGTTGAACTAGATGGACATATGTCTTTATACAACCTCCAATACTATGTCACTATGTAACTGTTAGACAGGTATTATGGGTAGGGTATAAAGGTTGGACTAGATGTATGTATGTCCAATACTATATCATTTGTTACAACGAGATTGTAATAAGGAAAATTAGATATTTGCTTTTCATTTTAAAATGTGATACATTGATGATATAACTTTCTACCTCCCAATATAATTTCTATGAGGAGCGGCAGCACAAAAAAAAATGGCTTCTGCCAGGCTTCCTGAATGCTTCAGCACTATCTTTAATACAAGAAGGCCCAGGGCACAAACCTGGCAGATGAAAACTGTACGTGCTGTAGCTCCTTAATGAATCAGTATTGGGAGGTGGGAATAATCAATCCTAACCCCCTGCCCCAGGTATTTTTCTTTTATTAAATATTTATTTTTACAGTGAAGTTTTCTTTTAACATTTTAAATCAGATTCCCTGATGACCCCTAAACCCAAACATTTAAAATATACAAAATCTACAATGCATTGTATTCTGCCTTATTGTTTTTTATTCCCATAGCAATCCCTTAAAGGAATTGTTCACTGCAAAAGCAAACTATACCTTTAACCCATTGCTTGAAGACTGGGAGGTTAAGGAGCTATGTCCTTCCATTCTCCAATCAATGCCTGTGGAGCCAGGAACGAATGTAGAACAAACTTACCTCTTGAGCAATCCTCCGCTGTCACACTGACAGGTCCCGACCGCTTCCTGTTTCTGATTATCTATAGCACACATTATCGTGCATACGTGCTATAGATATCGTGTATATATCGTGCATTGATTGGAGAATGGAAGGACATAGCTCCTTATACTCCCGGTCTTCGATCAATGCATTAAAGGAATAGTTCACTTTTGCAGTGTTCTATTCCTTTAAGATGTCTATTTTTTTGTGTCTCACCAACTCTCTCATTTAAAATGTAAATATATAAATTTTACACTGGGGTTTGATAAGAAGCAGATTCACTAGTCACCAGGAGCCAGTGAAGCCTTGAGATGACAACATTCATCTCTCCTACAAAGCTGTTAGTCTCTAACAGGACTATCTTCTGACATCCAGAGTTGTTCATGAAATACGTCTTTAATTCACACAGAACACAAAGAATGGGACTTGGTAAACCCCCCACGGGAATGTAACTGTTTGTATCAAAGATATTTCTGAATGAACAATAATAATAATCAATGCATACTGCGTCTGTGGGAAGGTCACAGAAAGATACAGGGGAAATCAGACTGTAATAGTCTATTTCCAGTTTCCCCTTAAAGATTGTGTAAAAATGATTAAACTTAATTTAATTTTAAAAAAAAGTTCTAGTGACTGTTGTATTTCTTTCTGTTAATGGGGATTTCTTAAAGGTCTTCTAAAGGTCATAGATGTGAGAGGCAGTTCTATTTAAAGGGTAACTGCAGTCTCATTACAAGTGTATTTAAAAAAGTTAAGAAAGAATGATGTCTCTAGCGTCTCTGGATCCTAAATTATAGGCTTGTAACGTTACACTTTCTTGTCTGTCCTGACTGCCTGAGTCTGTGACAGTCACATGACGTGCTGTATATGAAGCTAGTTACAGACCTGCAACCATTATCTGTCCTTTCCTCTATCCCTGGGCACCTCAAGGAAAGAGAAGCTTGTAGTTTTAAAACATGTTAGAAGTCCAGGGGTGGGGCAGCTGATGACTTATTACCCCAGCAGTGGGCATGCTCCAGACTTAGATTTGGGGGGCAGAGCAGTGGTGCTGGTGATGTCACAGATCACAGTACTAGCAAAAAAACAAATACGCTTTAACTTTGGATAGACAGCAGCTAGACACATGATCCTGGAGTAATTCTAAAGGTATGAGTGTGTCCTTTTTAATAAACGCCACTTGTATGGAGTTCCCACAGTTCCCCTCTAATTAATTCTTTGGCTATGGGATTAATGTTTTTTTGTGAACATTTGCTTTACGGTGTACCATTTAAAGGGATATTACAAAACACACCCATGTGGACTAGAAATAGCTGCCAGGTGGTTCATTCAATTAATTAACAAAATGTTAGACTTTGAAAGAGACATCTATAATAAGTGTTTAAATCAAAATAAAAATACACATTAAGTAAAAATATTTTAAAAGCTCAATAAAATATGGGTGGATACAGCTAGAATGGTGGTGCCAGAATCTAGAAACTGCTCCAGTTAGTGCCATATTTAAATCAAATGGCAACTAAAGGGCAACCAAGCTATTAAGGTAAGTATGGACCTGTAGGTACCAATCTATTCAGCAGTTGCGCGACATTAATTTAATTTTTTAAAAATTAAGTTAATTTCTTGACATTTTGAAAAGCGATGCATCTACATGTAGCCATTGGGAACTATGGAATATCTATATATGACTGTATATATACAGACTGTATCTGTATATGACTTTGGTAATCCCATCAATTAAACGTAATGTCCACATAAAAACTCCAAATCAATGATATCTTACCTGGAGTAAAGGGAACCCAAACCATCCCTTTAAAGCCAAATACCTATAATGTGAAATGACTAGAATAACTTTATTAGGTCAGTATTGCTCTGGAAGGTTGAGGAATTCTATTGGATACCCTGAACATATTCTTTGGGGTTCAATTCCCAAACCTTACAGCTACCTCCCCACTTACACATATTCCAGAGGCATAAAGTTAAAGGTCTTGTGTGGCTATAGGCAACAGTAGGCGGCCCGGAGGACTATTTCTGTCATTGAACTGCAGTGTCTGTCAAATCTACTGTATATTTTGACATGTTACGATAACGGTAATTGGACATGTTACACAACATAGGCAACGCTCCGAGTTACTCTGCCCTGCTCTTAGGGAAATCTGAATATTATTAATGATGAGATTCTAGGAAGGCCAAATCTGCTGAACTTGATGTATTTTGCTACAGTTACATTTTACTTGCCTCTCGATAATCTGCTTAATATCAGGTCAGATTTTATCTTTATTTCAATATCTCACTGTTAGGGGGTGATCACCTATTATTGGAGGCATCAAGGTCTGTAGGATATCAACACGACCATGTGTTTGTGCACTGACGCTATTTGTGTCTTAAAATCACGTTAACCCTTGGTTCATTGGTTAATGCAGCTTTAAGACCCGATAGTGGCTCTCCATACATAACACTGTAAGTCTAGATTGGAGAGCAGTTAGAAAAGGAATTTTGTGCTGACACAGGGAGGGTCATCATCATCCTCTCTTCCTCATCTGACCTGCCCTTTAATCCCCCATATCTCTATCTACTTCCAGTGGGGAATTCCTGCTGTATAGTAGGATAAATAACAGAGAAGAATTACCATTCTTTTATTTTAGGGATATTTCTAAATGTTCCCTAAACCACTGATCTCTATAGAATAATCGATATCTGTCAGTCATGTCCATAACATACATTGATTGACAGTTACTGGGGTTTTACAGCCTGATATACCACCGGCATATCAACAAATTAATATAGTGGTTGTGGCTCTGGGTATTTTTGCAAACTGGCATTACCCTTTCCGTATGTTCTAACACCAGTTATTGGCGGTTATAGCAATTCGTACAAAAAAGCAGCGCAAGCGTTAAATAGGTTGGGCAGGCTGCGCGGGTGTCTTTTGCGATACCAGAAGACCTGGCACTAAGAAGGAGCTTAAGTCGCGCAAACTGGTATTGAAAATTCTACTGCAGCGCCTCCCGGTAAATGAAAACCGTGCTGTTTTAGAAGATCCTTCACTGCAATCTAGTCCAGAAAGATTTTAATCTCATCCCTGCTGGACATTCGTGTATTAAGCACATCCGAGGATGAGGACCTAAACCGCTAGTTTACAGAGCCAGACAGGCTGTTTAGGGAGACTACAAGAAAATCACACTAGTTGTAGGGGCCTAGGCACACCAAGTTTTATAGAGATTTGGTAGGTGCACCTCTCAAAATCCTCTACCATGGGACTACATCTATATGAAACATCCAAATAATAGTAGAGAGATGAACACTACTTATACATGCTGAATGCTTTTTTCGTGAATCACACACAACGTTTCAGGAAACACTAAGTCCCCTTCATCAGGTCAAGACATCTTGGACATAAAATAATACCTTTTATTGGCTAACTAAAATGATTGAAAATGCAAGCTTTCAAACTTGGGCTTCTTCCTCCCTTCATCAGGTGTAATTTACAATAACCCCACACTTTTTAAATAAGGCTAGGGTCCTCCCACAATGGGTGGAGACTGCAACACGGTGTAAACAATACAAATTGCTAAATGCTTAAATGTGCAAAACATTTTTAAAGTGCATAGAATACACTTTTAAAAGTCCAGTGCATACTTTGATGTATGTATTTATAGTTTATTTATAAAGCGCCACTTGGGGACACAGAGCTGTACAGTAATAAAATACAATAAAGTCAATAACGTCATACAAGGGTATTAAATACATAGATAGTTCAGTACATAAATTATATAAATATAAGAACTAGAGCTTTGCCACAAAAGGAAAGGAGGTCCCTGCCCCGTAGAGCTTACAATCTAGTTAGGTGGGTAACATACAGATATAATGGAATGGGTATAAGTGCCGGAGTGACGTATGCAGTGCAAATAAAACAGTCATAGACTGTGCTGGTTTCCAGATAGGTAGGATGTAAGGCTAGATTTATCATATAGAGATATATAGATATCATATACTGTGCTGGTTACCAGATAGGTAGGATGTAAGGCTAGATTTATCATATATAGATATATAGATACCATATACTGAACTGGTTACCAGATAGGTAGGATGTAAGGCTTCATAGCAACTTGACCAGCACAGCTCTAACCCCAGCACGTGATCTTCATATATGAAAACAGGTTCATAAAATAATCCTTCAACTCACCATTGTGTAATAAAAAGTGTCCATTGTGTTTCATATATACTACAAGAAACCCAGATGTCAGAACCTAGTGGTTTAGGTTCTCCCCCTGGGTACTATTAGTGGAAGGGGTTGGTTTGAGGGGCTTAATGACCGTATAGTTTTCCTTTAACCTTTAAATATAAAAAGAAAAACAGAATGGAACACGAATAAACTTGTCCTTTCTAGTAACTTCTATTGTCCAAACCAGCTACATTATTTTCGGACCTGCTCTATACACAGGATTAGACGTCCTTGTCGTTTTTCTCAGTTGACATTGCTTATTTTTATACCCTGTGCACAGCACAGATCTTTTTTTATTTTCTGTAGACAAACTCAAATGCACTAACCTCACAACACAAAAAAATATAATAAGAAACATAAATGTGTTTGAGACTGGAATGTCTTTGGAGATTGGAAAATATAAAAGTACAAATCCCAGAAATCCCACTACGATTCATGAATACAGTTCTCACAAACAAGAGTCTTTTAATGTTTTCCTTCTTCTTAATAAGATTTCTCTGCACCCACCATTAGTGGGTGCAGCATGGGGGGTGGGGCTTGTGTATTTTTTTTTTTTTACTGGTATCCTCAGTGTTTAACAAATTACTGGTCTGTTGGTAACATACTGTCCAGGTGGCATTCCAGTGCAACCTGTCGGATGTTTAGTTCCTTGAAACACAAGGGCGTAACTACCAACCAAACCGTGTTCCTGTGCAAGCAACAAAATGTGACATTCTGTTAGTGTGCAACTGGCAGCTCTGGGCTGTATTTTCCACTACAACTTTCAATGCAACTAATGTTTCCCATTAAGGCAAAGATCTCGGCCGTACGATAAAGGGAAATTCTGTTATCGGACGCCGACCAAGATGATCGTACAATCTTTAGATTTGTGTCTATGGGCACCATAAGTTTAAAATTCAAGGGCCAGCCTGTGATCATATCAAGGAACCTTTGGAGGCACTGAGTATCAAACATATTCTTTATATTTTCTCATTATAATTCCAAAATTCAGGAAAAAGATTTAATTACTTCACAAAAGTGGATCTTTGTGTATGAAGCACTTACACTTTAGGACTAATAAACTGCATTTGCCCTGATAACGTATCCCATAGCAACCACCAGAGATGTTTGGATTCATTATTTAAACCGCACTCGCTAATGCAGTTGACTGGAAGATATCTCAACCCAAGGCAGATAGAATGATTATTAACTATCGACTATCACAAACATATTAACTAATAAACAACCCATCAATGAAAGATGTGTCTACATGAATTATGTCGATCACTCCGTAATGTATTTATAATACCAATCAGAGTGATGTTGCTATACGTTTCTAATACATTTTCAATTAATTATGTGAATAGTTTGTTTTATTTCCAGCCATATTGGATTATGGTAGCGTATACGGTTGGATTGGCCCCACTGTGCGAAGCAATACATTGCAATTATTTATCTTCCAAAGGGCCATATTTATAAATCCGCGGTATCACTTTTTAGTGATACCGCGGGTTAGTTAATTAGCGAACGTTCGATCGTAGAATACGGGCAGTAGTAAACTACCGCAATGGTATTCTATGGGGATCGTAAAACTCCGATTTCGTTATTGTAAATTTCCGATTGTTTAAACCGATCGTTATTCTCCGATCGGTTTAACGATCGTAAATTTACGATACCGATCGTTAAAATTGCGGTATACTGCGGCTTTATAAATATGGCCCTAAATTACTTGGAAGGAAGGCGGCAGAAATCAGGAAATGCCACAAACCTGCACAATGATCTAAGGTAAAAGATAGAGCTGAATCCTGAGCCTGTTATATTCAGAACGGATTCATCGTCATGTAGATTTCCTGTTGGACTGTTAGATAATATAATAGAATCAGTGAAAGCAAAGCACAACTAGATATACGGAACTAATCAGATTAGACTGTAAGCTCTTTGGGCAGGGTCCTCTTTCCTATTATATCATGGTATCATGTAAGTAACACTTCACTCTGTGTACATATATTATGTATTACTAATATTTATGTATGTAGTATGTATGACTTTTTATAATATGTATTACAATGTATGTAATGTATGAATATGTAACTGTAAAGTGCTACGGAAGATGTTGGCGCTATATTAATCCATAATAATTAAAAGAACTACTACCTCTACTTCTCTACTATGGTGAGCAAAATGCCATAAAGAGCTAGTCATGTACTGTAACACTGCCAGTACCCACCAGAACAGGAGTAAGGACATTTTCCCACCATGCATTGTGTAAGTAACGACTTTCCTTTTCGGTACAGTCTCCCTTGCAGTCTTGATCAGCTCTGATCACTATAAACACGAGGTAAGTCACAGAACTTGCCAATCTACATATTCTCTTCATCAAATTAGGATTTCCGATCACCTGGATCTATTTTTCCTTTATTTTTGATTTATTAAGTCCCTAGTAATAAAAGAAATATGGACAGTTAAATGCGAGTGCATAGATCATATATGAATTATGTTAGAGCCTGCCTTAAGGTGGCCATGCAAGTATATGGGTTTAACCCGACCGACCGTAGTGCCAGCGAATGGCCATAGTCGCCACTACGGTCGGTCGGGAAAGACGGAAAATTTCCGTCGGTCGTTATTGGCTGTGTTTACTTTAGTAAAGAGACCCGATACGATTGTACCGTGTATTGTCGCACGACCAACCGATCCCCATACTGCGGTACGGGGATCGGTCGGTTCAATGTGTGAAGATTCCCTTCCCATTTGGCACATTGCGATGGAAATCACATGTGTATGGTCACCTTTAGTTTGCACACATACAGTACAACTCTACACCAACCTGCCTGTACTATTATTAACTCAAATGATTCCAATTTACAAGCACAGCCATTACCAGGTAGAGAAGATATACAGGATTGAGGAAATATCAATGCCACCGAGTATGGTCGCTGGTATAATTGGTGCCATAATATATTTATTGTGTAGTGTAGCAAAATGGTCTTTCTGCCAGGCGAAAGGACCGTAGGATGTTCAAAACCTCCTAGACATTAATCTGCTGGTCCAATTAAAGACTCACACAGTGTAGAACTTCAGCATCATTGGGGCAAATATCCAATGTGTGTGTGTCACTGGATCTCACTGGTGCTCTCTGTATTGTCTGGGGTGTAAAGTACCCACGGACTGCTTGTTAACTGTACAGCATGGCTGAATGGGAGACATCTACGCAAATCAAACAAAATATTAAAACATGTTTGTGTGCATTAAAGAATAGTGAACATTAAACATCCTATTTTAGAATTTTAAAAAGTTATTAGTTCCAAGGTTCCATAATCATATTCCATATGCAGTATCAGCCATGGAACTCCAAGGTTACTAATCAAACCCAGTTTCAGTAAGTTATGTGAGACAGATGACATAGCTAAGCACAGATTATAACTAGTGATGAATCCCAAACTCAAAACCAACCTGGTTTTGATTCATCACTGATGGTTTTGAAAATCTGCAGATCCAACTGATTTTTCTAAATATTCTAAACTCTGAACTTTTCATTAAAAATTAGAAAATCGGAACATTTTCACATTTCACAAAAATTCTATTGAAAAATCAAATGATTATGATTCAATTAGATTTTTTGGGCTTCAGTAGGTTCCTGATGACATAGCTAAGAACTGATTTTAACTGATGACATAGCTAAGAACTGATTGTAACTGATGACATAGCTAAGAACTGATTGTAACTGATGACATAGCTAAGAACTGATTGTAACTGATGACATAGCTAAGAACTGATTGTAACTGATGACAATGCTAAGCACTGATGACAGACAGTATCTAAAAACGGATTATAATTATGACATAGGTAAGTCTGATTGTGAACACTGATTGTACCTGATGACATAGGTGAGCACTGATTATAACTGATGACATACAGTAGTTAAGAACTGATTATAACTGATAAAATAGGAAATCACTAATTATACCTGAAGACATAGGTGAGCACTGATTATAACTGATGACATAGCTATGAACTTATTATAACTGACATACAGTAGCTAAGAACTGTTTATAACTGATGACATAGGTAAGCACTGATTAGAACTGATGACATACAGTAGGTAAGCACTGATTATGACTGATGACATAGGTAGGCACGAATTGTAACAGATGACATAGCTAAGCACTGATTATAACAATGCCATAACTAAGCACTGATTACAACTGATGATATAGCTAAGCATTGATTATAACAATGGCATAGCTAAGCACTGATTATAGAAATGACATACAGTAGCTAAACACTCATTATAACAATGTCATAGCTAAGCACTGATTATAACAATGACATAGCTTAGCACTGATTATAAGTTTAACAATGTCATAGCTAAGCATTTATTATAACTGATGACATAGCTAAGCACTGATTATAACCATGACCCAGCTAAACACTGATTATAACAATGTCATAGCTAAGCACTGATTATAATAACTGATGATATAGCTAAGCACTGATTATAACAAAGTCATAGCTAAGCACTGATTATAACAAAGTCACAGCTAAGCACTGATTATAATAACTGATGATATAGCTAAACACTGATTATAACTGATGATAAACTAAACACTGATTATTACAATGACATAACTAAGCACTGATTATAACTGATGACATAGGTAGGCACTAATTGTAACGGATGACAAAACGAAGCACTGATTACAACTGATGATATAACTAAGCATTGATTATAACAATGGCATAGTTAAGCACTGATTATAACAATGACATACTGTAGCTAAGCACTGATTATAACAATGATATAGCTAAGCACTGATTATAATAACTGATGACATAGCTAAGTGCTGATTATATCTGATGAGAGGATGAGGATGAACTTTACAGGATATTAAGATCTCTGGTGTAATAGGTGAAATGACTGACTGGATATATACATGTAGACAGGTATTTTCTATTCTTTACATATCTCTTCCCCACATTATTATATTCAGAAAAACAAATGTAAAACATAATTACAGTAGTAGGTATGTGGCATGGATTCTTTAGTTTAAAAACAAAACTTTTGCTGTAGATTTTTTTAAACACAACTTCCGTTTTTAAGAAAACAATATCATGTTGTGCGAAAATGTCACAAAAAAAAAGTTACATTCGTACAGGTGTCAAGCCGACAAGAAATTCATGGCTAATAGGTTTCTCGAAACAATACCAAGTTTGGTTATGTGTAGGAGTGCATCTGTGTGTGTTCTAACAGCACAAGGTGATAGCCTACCAGTCATGTTCACCTCTCAAATGAAACATTCTACGTATCTAGGTAAATCCCCCCCCCAAAATACAATAACTATAAAGCTTAATGACGTAGGGCTAATCTGTAATGCAGCAAAATTATGATCTCCCCCTTTCCTCTTCCTCTAAAAATGTCCCACCTTCTCTTCAAGCTCTCTGAGCTTTTTTAAAAGCCTTTACATGCTCAGAGGAGATAGGGGATTAGCATTCATTCATTGGCTGTGATGTCCTCAGTTACATCCATGACTGACAGTTGCTAACTGGAAGAACCAGGAAGCAGAAAGAGAGATAAGAGAACAGGCATCATTTTAGTTTAGACTTCCATCTCTCAGATATCTAACTGATTCAGTATTGTGGTGTGTGATTTACCTACAGTATATATAGTTTTCCATTTGAGGGGTAAATTTGCCCATTTAATTCCCAGTTGTTGCTGGTACACACTATATAGCAAAAATTTAGCATTAACATGCATGCGCACTATAGATAAACTGAACCAGGAAGCGGTCAGGGCCTGTCAGTGCGGCTGCAGTGGATTGTGCGAAAGGTAAATATCTTACTCCTTGGCTCCTAGAAAATTGATTGAAGATTGGAAGGTAAAGCTGGGTACGCACAGGACATATTTCTGAAAGATGACAGACAGGATCCTATCATTTTCCAAAGATCAGGATACACACAGTCCCGGGCATTTTCCTCATGCACAGCATAGGGAGGACGTGTGGGACTGTGTGTTTCCCTCGAACTATATAGGGAGTCTTCCACACCCAAGGGAAACTTACGGTCTTTCCTGAATGACCCGAACGTTCAGCGGCCTTGCGCTAGTTTGGGAAATCCGGCACACCCGGTGCCGATAAATGACCTTTATTCCCCTTTATTCTCCAGTAAAAAGCAGACAAGAACCCAGCGTCTCCCACCCACTAAGTTCTTTAAAGAAAAAGATATTGAAGCGTAGCCCTTGGCACTGGACGACATGCAAATACACTTCCCTTTAATCAGTTGGATTTAGTTCTCCCTTAATGGCTGATTGTTGAGATGAAGTGAGATACGTTTAAGATTAAATTACAATTCATAAAACTGGGAACCAGGTTATTAAAAAACAAATAAAATTGGCAGGATCTCTCGGCTTTCATTCTTGGCTCTCGCACGGAGTCTCTTTCATTTAGCTTGTTCAGGATCCTAAAAAGCAATAAAAAGCAGATGGGCCCCCAGAAAATATATATATATATGCAGCCTGTATGATCCGTAAAAATCTCATATTTATAGATAAACAGTCCGATTATACCAGCATGAATGCAGGTTAGGCATCCCTGTTTTATATTGAGGAGGTGACTACCTATTGATAATGTGCACATCACATCCCTATTGTAAAATGTTTGATTTTAGGAGCAGGAGCTGCCATACTGTTTGCCCCCGAACATTAGAATGTTATGCAGAGGATGTACGAAAATGTTTTAAGCTATAAAGGGCAATGCTTATTCGTAGAGAGGAATACTTTTTGCCTATGCCTTTTAATCTGCAACCAATCAGATTGACTGAAGTAGACCAGTAAAGTAGACTGAAGTAGACCAGTAAAAAGCTATGCTCTTATTGGCTGCTGCAAATAACTGCACAGGCAAATGTTTGCACCCCTTATTAAATAAGCCTGATGATGCTTAATAAAAGGGAAAAAAAGTAATTTTCCCTTTAAAGGGCAAGTCCAGTCAAATATAAAGTTTTTTGCTATAAATGTTAATCACCCCCTGAAGACTCTAACCTGACCTGAGTCCCTCGCCGCTCCTTCTCTGCTCAGCGGCTGACAGACGATCCGCTTCCTGGTTGCGGCTTTCGGTAAAGGCGCGATGTGACGTCACGCCCACTCTCCAATCGGCTGTCCCCTCTGCTCCTGTTTTTGCTCGCAACAAGCTTGTAACAGGAGCAGGGGTCGGCGCCTAGATGGCGAGGGGCCGAGTCAGGGAAGAGACTTCAGGGGCATCTTTGGAACATATTAGTAATGCGAAAGCTAGGATTTGGGGGGGGGGGGTGATTAACATTTATAGCTAAACTTTATTTTTGACTGGACTTGCCCTTTAAATGAATCCTGCATTCTTATCCCCCCCAAGTTCTTCTAGTCACTAGAAATGTCTAATTTTAATTATCAAGTGATGTTACCCATTGGTCAGTGAACTAACATAGTCTTTCTACTAGATTAGTCATTTGTCCCTCTCCTGTCTTTAGCCTGTGATGTCCGCCTTTCTTGTCTTGTTAATCTCCCCTTAAACATTTTTCTTCTAATTCTCTGTCCGCGCTGGGCTCGCTTTTCTCTCTCCAGCATCCTCAAGGGTTTAGCATCTCTCTCAGTTAATAATAAAGTCTGATGAGAGAATGCAGAACCCCCTGGGTGCCAATTCAGTCTTACTAATATTGTATAAGTGTATCTCATTCCCCTGGGTATTTAAAGATTGCTTTGGGCAATTAAACACCAGCAGTGTTCCTACACCTAATTTAATTCATCCCATTTCTATTGATCCATAACTGGAGGTCGCACCTTTCTTTGCGCTATCAATTCCTAGTAATATAGATCTGAGCAATATACAGACTATAATTAACAGGGGTCCTGTAATAAGCCTGAAAGACGTCCTGCCCTGCAC
The DNA here is from genome assembly GCA_019447015.1 of Hymenochirus boettgeri. Classification (NCBI taxonomy): domain Eukaryota; kingdom Metazoa; phylum Chordata; class Amphibia; order Anura; family Pipidae; genus Hymenochirus; species Hymenochirus boettgeri. The sequence goes on along the minus strand of CM033476.1, from coordinate 76,501,612 downwards.
TCTCCAATATACTGTAAACCATACTCAATATACATGTATTTGTTTAAGCCTTTTAGTTAGGATTCACAATCATTAAATAATAATAAACATACCATTTGCAGTAAATACGGTATACCATATACAGTACAGTAAATATACAGTAAAATACCATAACGCAAATATACCATATACAGTATATATACCATAGACCGTATATTTACATTATACAGTATAATGTATATGCCTTATACAGTAAATGTACTATATACAGTAAATATACTGTAAATTTAGCATATACACCAAATATACCATTTGCGGTAAATGTACCATATGCAGTAAATATGCCATATGCAGAAAATATACGGTAATGTACCATATACAGTGAATTTACAGTAAATGTACCATATACAGTAAATGTACCATATACAGTAAATATGGTAAATGTACCATATATAGTAAATATTTACGCTAAATATGCCATATACGGTAAATATATGGTTAATTTGCCATATACAGTAATTATATGGTAAATATGCCATATACAGTAAATATGCCATATACAGTAAAAATGCCATATACAGGAAATATACGCTAAATATTCTATATACAGTAAATACCACATACAGGAAATACAGGAAATATGCCACATACAGTAAATATACCATATACAGGAAATATGCCACATAAAGTAAATATACCATATACGGGAAATATGCCATATACGGGAAATATGCCACATACGGGAAATATACCATATACGGGAAATATGCCATATACGGGAAATATGCCATATACGGGAAATATGCCACATACGGGAAATATGCCATATACGGGAAATATGCCATATACGGGAAATATGCCATATACGGGAAATATGCCATATACGGGAAATATGCCACATATGGGAAATATGCCACATACGGGAAATATACCATATACGGGAAATATGCCAAATACGGGAAATATACCATATACAGGAAATATGCTATATACAGGAAATATGCCACATACAGGAAATATACCATATACAGGAAATATGCCATATACGGGAAATATGCCACATACAGGAAATATACGGTAAATATTTCATATACAGTAAACGTTTTAATCAAGTAATTAGCATGAATCACAGCCCAGAACAAGGCGATCTTGCAGTAAGAATAGTAGTAAGTTAGAAATAATTGCTGGAGGGATGCTTGGAATTATCATGCCACACAGACTGGAGGGCTATTATAACATTATAATCTGTGGAATGTTTAAGTGGAGACCCAAGTTTCTTTACTCTTACTGCATTTTCATAGCCTTCCTGTATCCTTGACTGCAGCTCACCTTGGCTGAATGAATTGTGTGGGGTTATTAACCTTTGTATAAAGTTTCAATAAATGGCTATTCTAGTAGCTAATTACTACAAAGAGTGGAAATGAGGGATGAGGGTATTCCTGCTCCCCCCCCTCCCCCTGCTCCTATGTGGAAAGCTGGGTACACCTCATCAAAATTTACGCCCTGACTGACACTAGTTGTTTGGGACAATCAAAACCGATACACACTAGAAAAATTGGATAGTGTGTACCCAGCCTAAAGGTTGACCCGGCAACGCGCGGTGTGTAGGAACGAACGTGTCAGCCGATATTCGGCCCGTGTGTAGGCACTTTATTGGCCGAAACGGTTGTTCGTGGATCCGCCAGGTGGTCGGGCAACGATCCCCGACCGAATGAACATTTCGGCCGATAAAGTGCCTACACAGGGGGCCGATTATCGGCCAAGGCGTTCGTTCCTACACATCATGTGTCGCGGATCCGGACCCGCAATCGCACATGTGTACGAACCTTTAGTCTGTCTATTCATATTGGTAACGTTACAATTCATTGTTTCTCAATATACTTTCCTTACAATCAATATCTTTCATTTAATTGGCTCTCAGAGCAAAATCTTCTCAAACTCAATCCCTGGACCCTCACCTGGACTTGTATATAAAACCTTTTACTTAGCCAAGTTTAAATTGGGATATCACGGGGGGAAAAAAAGGCCAATTAGTGATGCTCTTGGGATTTCCCCCCAAATCAATAGAATATATATCGATGAGATACACAGGAAGATCAATTCTTAAGTCTTAAAGGTCTGTGCTAATGTAGGCATGTCAGCTAATCCCTGTAATACTCAATAGTTCTTAAAGCAACCTTTCCATATATCCTCCAGATAACCAGGTAGGAAGAGCAAACTCAGTGAAGAAGACCCTTGATTAGTATATGCACACACACACATGTATATGAATACTGTACATTCACACGCCAAGGGTTGAGGTTTTTACTTTGTTACAGTTTGCTGTTAATTGTTATTTCAACTTAATTTCTGCTCTTTTCTAGGGAAGCACAATGGGAAAAATGATGGCGGTTGATATGATCTGCTGTATTAGGAAAACTCGCATGGTTATGTAATAGGACTTCTTAATTATATTGTATTGAAGGCCAATGTGTTGGCAGTCCTAGTTCTTCAAGAAAAGGTAAAAAGATTAGTAATGTATCTTTAAGAAGGACTCTTTGGCCCTATCCTAAAACAAAGTCATTAGTTTAGAATTGTTAATATGTTATATGTATTGTAATAATCACCCATTCCAGTGTTGGGGATATTTTAGTACTTTCCTTTCCTGTTATTCAGGAACAATTTCTATTTTGATTGCTTTGAAGTTTCAATGGTCCAGAAACCTAAATAAACTTGTTTGCCCACAGGTAGCAATTGGCTATTGGACTAGCTGCACTGGCACGCTTAAAACTATCTCCATGCACAAGTACTGAGACACCTACCTGTCCGTTTTTGCACAAGTCTGCCCACATGCTGGTACCATCTCCTCCTCTCATCAGTACGTGGTAAGTGAAAAAGTAAGTGCCAGGTACAGTGCAGCTGAATCGGCCACTGGCTGCATCATAGTTGTTTCCAAGGTTGGTGACCACATCATCAAACTTAAGAACTTCGTAGCCCTCGTGAGGATGCTTTAGACCAGCATAAAAAGCAATCCTAGGAAAAGTTGTATAGGTGGCTGTACTAAAAGCACCATTCACCCCTCCTCCAGGCAGCCCTGGTGGTCCAGGTTTGCCTGGTTCTCCCCGTTCTCCTGGAGGTCCAACTGGACCAGGTGGCCCCGGTTCCCCAGGCTCTCCAGGTGGCCCTGGCTTGCCTGGACGTCCAGCTTTTCCTTGAGGACCTTGAACCAATGTAGAAGGTGCTGACTGTCCTCTGTCACTTAGGGGTTCAGCTCCAGTAGCTGCATTGATGCTGGTACTGGTAGTGGTAACCCCAGTTTTGCTAAGATAGGGGTCACACACCATGCGGCAGGTGCCTAGCATCTCATAATGGCCATCAGACCCAACAGAGTTGACCAATACTGGAATAAGGATAACCAGTATAAGAACCATCACCACTCCAATAGCCACCGCCACCAAAGTCTTCCTCCCAAGCCCAAATGGGGCCAGGGGACGAGGGGATGAACGACTTGTAGGAGCTATGGTGCCGAGGAGAGAGGGGGAGAGGCAAAGTGGCCCCTCCAGAAAAGAAGGGGAAGAAAAAGTTGAAAATACAGGAGCTACAGACCAAAGAGAGCAGAGAACAGACAGCAGGGCACAGAGAAGGGAACTGTGACCAGAGAAAGGGATATAGGAGGGAGATTAGAGAAAAGTCAGGATCAGACTCTAACAGAGAAAAGTAGAGAATGGCGAGAAGAACACACAGAACAGAGAAAACACATTAAAGTAAATATGTAGAATAATGTAAAAAGAAAGTGTAACAGGGGAATGAATGGGACAGACTGTGAGACAGAACACTAGAATGGAATGGTGTGAAACAGATAAAAGGTAGGGAGAAAAGAAGGAAGGGGAAGCAGCTGAATGGGAATATTTTAAAAGAGAGAGAGAGAGAGAGCGGAGATTAAAGTAGAAAAGCGATCAGAGAGGACAAAGCACAGCAGCAGCAGAGAAGGACAGGGACAGAAACAGAGAGCTGGAAGGAGGGAGATTAGATGTGAAGGAGCCACTGAGGCAGTGGGAAAGCAGAGAGGCAGCAGGGAATCCAACTTGTGAGAGGATGATCGCAGAAGCCTGAGTTTTATATGAGACATTGCAGTGCCCCCTGACTGATACATGGGGAGATACAGGCACTGACACACAGGTATAAGGGCACCAGGTACACAGAGTACAGAGATTGGTACATTCTAACTAAGCCTCCTGTATGAACCCAGAGACACATGGTCCAGGAGTGCATGCAGTACAGACTATGTATAGGGAGATAGAAACATAAGTAGTAGAAGGATAAAGATAGATAGATAGATGCATTTAGTTTATCCATAACCGCATATAAACGCCACCATACAGTGAGACAGAGATGATAGTGCTATTGAATACATATACATTATTTAGGATAATTATGTGCATACGATCTCATCATTTTCCTATCATTTTGCTTTTCATGAGAGTTGGAGGTGAATAATTTCTCTGTTGCCGTTTCTCCAAGTTAAGAAAATACGTTGTTTGTTTATGGAGGAAATGTACAAAGCCATTTTGCAGATAATCCAGGGTACAGCACCCCCACCCCATACTAAACAGGAGAGTAGAGATGGACCCGAACCCGGTTCTGAATTGGATTTTATAGATCCGAATGGACTCAGACTTTTCAGATTTTGGATTTTTTTCTTTTTCGATAATTATCGAACAGACTGTTGAGGGGTTTTTTTTATTCGAGATTCCATTTCCGGAAATTTATTGAAGTTGGAAATTAACATAATTCAAAACCCTGTGATTCCTCCTTATACATGGGAGAAATACTGAATTTGGGAACCCTCTATTCCGTGTATGGGAGGTGTATTGAATTTGTGAACCCTCCAGTCTGACTATGGGATAGTGTAGTGTAGTATTGTATAGTGTAGTGTAGTATACTGTAGTGTGGTATAGTGTAGTGTAGTATAGTGTGGTATAGTGTAGTGTAGTATAGTATACTGTAGTGTGGTATAGTGTACTATAGTATAATGTAGTATAGTATAGTGTGGTATAGTGTAGTATAGTCTAGTCTAGTATAATGTAGTATAGTATTGTATAGTATAGTGTACCGTATATACTCGAGTATAAGTTGAAGCTTTTTGGCTTGAAAAAAAGACTAAAAATCCTACCTCGATTTATACTCTAATCACTAACCTGAAATTCAACAGCCACACGCTTAGTGATGTCAGGCGCCTGAACAGTGGATGCGGAAGAGAGAGGAAGCGTGCGGCTGACGGATTTCAGGTTAGTGATTTCAGTAAAATGCGGCCCGCATGTTCTTCCTAAAGAACATAAAGGCAAGTCCTTTCCTCCACTGGGGGGGTCATAATTTCTACCCTTGACTTATACTCTTGTCAATCAGGTTTACTCATTTTTCAAATCCTAACTGCGAGTGGCACTCCCGGAAAGGTAAGAACGACCGGAACGGAGTTAAAACAAAACTTCTTTATTTCAGGACACCATAACCCAAATTGCCTTACGCGTTTCGCATCATGCAGCACTAAATTATAGGCCAGTCAAATAGCTAGATGAACTAAATACTCGTCATAGCCACACCTCCAATTAAAAACAACAAATTGTTACAATTCAATACAATAGCATCATAAAAACAGTTACATAGTACAGCATCCCGTTCTTTGTATATAAACACGTCTCTCGGATTCTATAATTATCTGTTAATACTCTATTTCAAATAGAACCCAACCAATTTCTTTGTCTCATATTAAACTCAGATCCATTTCTAAATGGAACACTACATATTGGGCACTTAAGGGTTAAAACAACTAATCAGTAAAACAAGAATATATATATTTCTTGTTGTACTTTTAGTATTGGCCAGTATTTTAGTCCGAAAATCTATTTATCTATCTAAAGGTCGTACAGTGATGAGGCTCAGATTAAAGTTTTAGCTCACTTCTAAGCGAACAGATACACGGAGATAAAACATTACATTAAAGCGTATAGCTATTTACCATGTTGTTATTATTAACGGTATGTGAGGGAAAGCTATTACATCTACTTTTCGGTTTGTTTTTTATCAGAACTATAACGGACAGGGACATTCTATTCTAGTATGATGCCCATACTGTAGGATAGCATTACCAGGTAACAAAGGTGGAGAGTCACACTCTGAACAAATTATAGAGGACCTTACATCAGTTCACCTGTACTCATTGGTGTGACCTTTATTGAAGACTGAATACCCTGGGGTTGGGCCTTCTGAGAAATCTGCACCCAGGGTAGTGTGCATTGGATCTCTATGTAGGATAGCTGTAGATGATCCTATAGCAAGTAGAGATGGACAAACTTTTCAAACTATATGGAAAGTTCGAAAACGGACCCATTAAAGTAAAATAGTTTGAAAAGTTCTAATGAAATACAATTAAAATATCAATGGTAACTTAATGTAAATGGCTGTGGGACCTGGGAAATGGCCAGGGGAACATGTTCCAATATCCAGGACATTCGAAAAATCAATTTTACTCTAACTCGCGCTATTTTCGAGCTGTCGCGTTCGAACATTCGATGCTCGCGCCTAGGTATCATGAACATTTTACTCACAGATTCGATGCTCACGTATAGGTTTTAATGGACACTTTACTCGCGTATTCGATGCTCGCGCCTAGGTATCATGGACGTTTTACTCACAGATTCGATGCTCGCGTATAGGTTTGAATGGACACTTTACTTGCGTATTCGATGCTCGCGCCTAGGTAACATGGAGGTTTTACTCGCAGATTCGATGCTCGCGTATAGGTTTTAATGGACACTTTACTCGCGTATTCGATGCTCGCGCCTAGGTATCATGGACGTTTTACTCGCAGATTCGATGCTCGCGTATAGGTTTTAATGGACGTTTTACTCGCAGATTCGATGCTCGCGCCTAGGTATCATGGACATTTTACTCGCAGATTCGATGCTCGCGTATAGGTTTTAATGGACACTTTACTCGCGTATTCGATGCTCGCGCCTAGGTATCATGGACGTTTTACTCACAGATTCGATGCTCGAGAGAGGTTTTAATGGATACTTTACTTGCAGATTCGATGCTCGTGCCTAGGTATCATGGTTTTACTCACAGATTCGATGCTGCGTATAGGTTTTAATGGATACTTTACTTGCAGATTCGATGCTCGTGCCTAGGTATCATGGACGTTTTACTCACAGATTCGATGCTCGCGTATAGGTTTTAATGGATACTTTACTTGCAGATTCGATGCTCGTGCCTAGGTATCATGGACATTTTACTCACGGATTCAATGCTCGTGCATAGGTTTTAATGGACACTTTACTCACGGATTTGATGCTCGCGTATAGGTATAAAAGGCATTTTATTCACATATTCGATTTCCTCGAACGGTCGAACATTCGATAATTATTGAAAGTCCGAAAAATATCAAAAATCCGGGTCCGGGATAATTTGAAAAGTCCGAATTCGTTCGAACTCGGTTTGAGTTCTAGTCCATCTCTAATAGCTAAAAAAGTTTACTTTATTAATTTGAGATGAGGCTAATATCTATATTATTATTCAGAACAAAGGCTTTGTGACCCTCGTAGTCCAAGTCCACCCTCTCAATAATAGTAATGGTTAAGCAAACCCCATATGTAGCATATATATGTATTTGAGATACCTCACAATGTTGGTTATTAGTTTCCGGGACCTCCCGTCCAGCCATGGATCGGACAAGTAATCCAGGTAGGCAACCCACGAAACGCGTAGGGCGGAGCTTGTTTATCTTATCTTGGTCCGTGGGTTGCTTACCTGGATTACTTGTTTTAGATTTTTTCATTTTTCATTATACTTACCTTTTCCAATAGTTACTTACAGACCCTGATTCTTTGGTGGCATAGTCATACCTCCTCTGCTGCTGTTGTGATCTGGTTACGAACCCACATAGAAGAATAGGCAGCTCCAGGAATGGCCGTCGGGCATTGGCCATGAATTCAGTGTTGTGGCTTTTTCTGGCGGTCGTTATTTGGAAGCTGCAGAGGAGAGGACGCAGCCTCGGAGAGGGATCACAGTCTAAGTAAAAGCTTAGGTAAAGGTACGTATAACTCAACTTTACATTTGGGAGGGTGTTTAACTTATATAATGGTTTTTATTGTGAGGGTGGAGATACCCTTTATCGGAAGAAAGTTTCTGCCCCACCTGGGTAGAGGAGGTTCTGATCAAATTCTCAATGGTGTGGGATACTATTGCTTTAGGGACCCACAAGAAGGGAGGAAGTATGGGGCCCAGGACATTCTCATGGCAGCCATGGTGCCAGAACAAAGAAAATATAAATAATCAAGTAAACCAGACCTGATTGCTCCCTGTGCATCCTATTATTGGTTCTATAGTATAATGGGAAATATGCAAACAGTGGCCAACTTAAACATACTCAGAGGTTTGATGGCTCCCAGAGTCTACAATCTGTTTTACCATGGTACCCACCCATAGTAGGAGTATAAGGAGGTTTATTTCTCTCCTATTCCCCACACACAAGCTATGAGACGGTTGCTAATGACAGCGTAGTGTAAACACATCTCTGTCCAGCGATGGATCAGTAACGTGGCTAGAAACTGTCTGCTGTCCAGGGAGCTGTTTTGATACTTGTGCCACAGAATCGTTAAGAGATTCCCAATGACATTTCTCTGTAAATGGCTCCTTTGTTCATTAGTAGAATTTACTTCAGAATAATTAGATGTCTTAACGACCCAGAAAAGCAAGGATATTACAAGCCGTGTTTTTTTGGAACAATCAGATAGCGAACAGCCCTTGTAGTTAGTGTGTTGGTGTATGACTTGCTCGGGAAAATCTGTCTGAACCCAATTAATGAACAAATAACATGTAATTTATAGATAATTGCTCTGCTTCCTTCAATAATATCCTGTAGGAGCCAACCCCAAAGGATTGGCAGCAATGAGCTTCTGTAAGTTGTGTTGAGGTGTGCACATTGTACATCTGGTGGAGGAACAGATGGCCGTGTATACTGGCAGGAACCACAGTGGGAGACAGTTTGGTATTTCATAGACTGACATTAAGGCTAGGGTGACCTGTATATAGAAAGTAATACACAGAATCTATAAATATACAAGGCACTGAAACACACACATATATATGGCATGTATATATGGAGAATGTGCCACATATGGTGTCCATATAAGGAGTTCCCTGTCCATATAAAAGCACAAGGCCACAGGCCGACTTAATATACTTATAATCTACCTCCCTAATGTATCCCAATTGGATCCAACTGTCCGATAATATTGTTATAATCGGCACGCTACTATGTAGTAGCACACCGATGATAACAATCAGGAAGCCTAACAACCTGCACGCCCAGAAGTGCTACCTGATATAAAGAGATGCACTTGACTCACTTTCTGATCCGGCTAGCTCACCCGACTCTGTAAAAACCAGGAGAGAGGTAAGTTTTGTGTCAGATAGGTAGGGTGCCCCGTATGTAAGAAACATGGGAAAGGAAAGGGAGGGAGGTTCTTTGTGCAGAACAAATGCAGTCAGGAGGGGGTGTATTATAATGGATAATGTACCCCCAACAATAAAATATATGGATATTAGAAGTCACGTCTGCGTTCCGTGCCCTGTATAAAAGCCTGCGGCCTTGTGGCCCTTATATGGTCACGGAACTCGCTGGTGACTTCTAATATCCTTATAATTCACAGTGGGGGATACAGGATTGACTGTATATTACACTGAAAGGAGCATATTATTTTTTACATTTCATTTTGTTTTGATCTTAACGCCTTTAAAAAAAACTGTTATGTCTTCAGTACCATTGTAATACTGTCATTCTAACAGTAAATAAGTAAGCGAGACTGACTGTGAATACCTTCCCAACCCCAGGTCAACCAGGAATGATCCTCTGTAACTCACTGATAGTGGATTCACATGTGGGCGTGGCTCCGCAGGTAAGCATTTTGAACTTGGCTTTACCAAGTTATTTATTTATACAGTTCCTTAAATAGACATTTATCCTCACCAGAATAAAAGATTTTGGCCAAAAGATTTGCAAGCCCTGCTACCACATCAAGGAAAACTCTTTCCGAAGGGCCCTAACTAACCTAACTAGTCTAATCTAGCCTAACCTGACAAACTCTAGCCTAACCATATGAAATGCCCTTTTACAACATCTAACATATTTAATAAAGAGAAATATGAAAAAATTAAATCTGCAGCAAAGTACCGTATGTTTTGTTAAGCAATCTAGGCAAGTTCAATAAGAGTCATTTAGTTAAATCTTTTGGTCAAAAGCTTTCAATACTTTGAAACAAAAGTGAAATCCCCTGCGCATGTCAAACTACCTCCCCGAGACAAGATTAGAGGCAAAAACCTTTTGGCAGGAAGACAGCTCCTACTCGTCAGTTTTCTGGAATTTGGACAGTCACTGCAGGAGAACCATAAGGAGCTGAGATGTAAGGTAAGGATACTACACAGTGGGGCCAGTAGTGGGTTCAGTTTTAGTTTGGGTGGGGGGGGGGGGACATGCCCTTTAAGCTGTGTGTGGACTCTCGTGTGAGGAGGAAGCCAAACAGAAAGTTCAGGAGACAGACTGCTGTCAGCCAGACTTAGGTATGGTGCAGCATTCATGTTTGGCACTAAAGCAACTGTGTGTGTCTGTGGGAGAGAGAGTGTTGACATTCCAGTATGTCAGGGAGAGAGTTCCCTGGTGGGTCCCAGTCTGACACAGGTAGCAGGTGGAGACACCATGTATGGCAATGCAAGGTAGTAGTAAAAAAAAAGAAAAAGTGGTTCCAAAATCTCTAGCTATGCCCCGGCAATCAATCTGCCAGTATCTCCCAAAATTGCTTTCAAACTGCCACAGTCTCACAGATTGCAAATCATCTGCATATCATCCATTTTACATGAAAAAACTAGTAAAAGTGATTGACTCAAGTATAAACCAAGGGTAGAAAATATGACCACTACTGCCTTTTGATTCTGTATTGTTTTGAGGCTTTAGTTGCCCTTTAAATAGACAGCAGAATTCCCATACAGTCATTTTAGCTATTACTGTACAGGAATTTTGCTGTCCATTTAAAAGGCAACTAAAGCGTCATTCCTTGGCACGCCTGATGTTTGGAAACTACAACTCCCAGCATGCTTTAGTAGCTGAGAGTTGTCGTTTTAGAACATCTGCAGTGGCAAGTACCCTCCCCCTCAGTTCAGTGCAGAAGAGGACTTCAATCAAGCTATTCTGTGACTTACTAATCCTGACGTCACTACTCGGTGCCGGGCATTGAGACAGGGCCTGACCCGCAATGCATGATGGTGTATGAACGGACGTTTCAGACGACTATTGCCAAGTGTATGGGCCAAAACCGACCGAGTGCCCATACACCAGTACTCGGCGGAACTGCCGTCATACACGATCAGTTCACACATGTGTACGAATCTTAAGAATGGAAAAGTTAATCAACAGTCCCCAGAAGTTCAGCGGCGTCCCACAGAAGACGGTCTCCATAATTTCGATGGCGTCCCACAAAAGACTGTCCCCAGAAGATCCGCGGCGTCCCACATAATACGGTCCCTAGAAGTTCAGCGGTGTCCCAGAAAAGACGGTCTACAGAAGAACAGCAACGTCCAGCGGCGTTCTACAGAAGACAGTCCCCAGAAGTTCAGCGGCGTCCCACAGAAAACAATCCCCGGAAGTTCAGCGGCTTCCCACAGAAGACAGTCCCCAGAAGTCCAGCGGTGTTCCACAGAAGACAGCCCCCCGAAGACCAGCGGCCTCCCACAGAAGACAGTCCCCAGAAGACCAGCAGCCTCCCACAGAAGACAGTCCCCAGAAGTTCACGGCCTCCCACAGAAGACAGTCCCAGAAAGACAGCGCCCTCCCCCACAGAAGACAGCGTCCCCAGAAGTTCAGCTGCGTCCCACAAAGACGTCCCCAAAGTTCAGCTCGTCCCACAGAAGACGGTCCCCAGAAGTTCAGCTGCGTCCCACAGAAGACAGTCCCCAGAAGACCCAGCCTCCCACAGAAGACAGTCCCCAGAAGTTCAGCTGCTTCCCACAAAGACGTCCCCAGAAGACCAGCGGCCTCCCACAAAAGTCCCCAGAAGTTCAGCGGCCTCCCACAGAAGACAGTCCCCAGAAGACCAGCGGCCTCCCACAGAAGACAGTCCCCAGAAGTTCAGCTGCGTCCCACAAAAGACGGTCCCCAGAAGACAGCGGCCTCCCACAGAAGACAGTCCCCAGAGTTCAGCTGCGTCCCACAGAAGACGGTCCCCAGAAGACCAGCGGCCTCCCACAGAAGATAGTCCCCAGAAGTTCAGCTGCGTCCCACAAAAGACGGTCCCCAGAAGACCAGCGGCCTCCCACAGAAGACAGTCCCCAGAAGTTCAGCTGCATCCCACAGAAGACGGTCCCCAGAAGTCCAGCAGCGTTCCACAGAAGTCAATCCCCGGAAGTTCAGCGGCTTCCCACAGAAGACAGTCCCCAGAAGACCAGCGGCCTCCCACAGAAGACAGTCCCCAGAAGTTCAGCTGCGTCCCACAGAAGACGGTCCCCGGAAGACTAGCGGCGTCCCACAAAAGACGGTCCCCAGAAGACTAGCGGTGTCCCACAAAAGACTGTCCCCAGAAGACTAATGGCGTCCCACAAAAGACGGTCTCCAGAAGACTAAATGCACCCCACAAGACAGTCCCCAGAAGTTCAGTGGCGTCCCACAGAAGGAGGTCCCCAGAAGTTCAGTGGCGTCCCACTGAAGATGGTCCCCAGAAGTTCAGTGGCGTCCCACAGAAGGCAGTCCCCAGAAGTTCAGTGGCGTCCCACAGAAGATGGTCCCCATAAGTTCAGTGGCGTCCCACAGAAGATGGTCCCCAGAAGTTCAGTGGCGTCCCACAGAAGACGGTCCCCAGAATTTCAGCGGCGTCCCCAGAAGTTCAGCTGCGTCCCACAGAAGACGGTCCCTAGAAGTTCAGCTGCGTCCCACAGAAGACGGTCCCCAGAAGTTCAGCTGCGTCCCACAGAAGACGGTCCCCAGAAGTTCAGTGGCATCCCACAGAAGACGGTCCCCAGAAGTTCAGTGGCATCCCACAGAAGACGGTCCCCAGAAGTTCAGTGGCGTCCCACAGAAGACGGTCCCCAGAAGTTCAGTGGCGTCCCACAGAAGACGGTCCCCAGAAGTTCAGTGGCGTCCCACAGAAGACGGTCTCCGGAATTTCAGCAGCGTTCCTGCAGAAGATGGTCCACGGAAGTTCAGCGGCGTCCCACAAAAGACGGGCCCCAGAAGTTTAGCTGCGTCCAACAGAAGACGGTCCCCAGAACTTCTGGGATCAGTTTCACCTGCTCAATCACCATCCCTCGGAGGTCCCAGACTTGGTGTTGATTCTCAAAGTGTTTAGTGACAGGGGGATCATTCTCTATAGTGTCCCTCTCTTTGTTTCAGGTATGCAGTCCTTATAGTGCTTTGGTGGCTTTGGAACCTCTTGCGGAAGGAATTGATGGTCTCGCCTATATAAACCAATGAGCATGAATACACACAGTATTCAGTTTCACAATTCACATAATCATTAACAAAATATTTCTTCCCATTGTGTGGGTGACAGGAATATCGACTTTGCATGATCACACTGCAAACATAAAACCCGTTTTATAGGAAACAAGTTCTCATTTCTGGTGTATTTTGTCTTTGGGTCATTAGACATTAACAGGTCTCCCAAGGAGCGACCCTTCTTATATATGCATTGTGGGGTGGAGTGTAGATCGGCATGGAGAGATTTATCCGATTTTAATATGTACATGGATTTCTTCACTTTGTTCTTAACCAATTGGGAGCCCACATTGTAATCCTGTAGAAAGGGGATCCCCCTAGTTTCCCTCTTATTATCATTTATATTATTAATTTGGCTAGAAAAAGCCAAATTACAGTTCTTTCTATTTCTTCTTCCGTTTTTTTTCTTCCGCTTTTTTGGACCGTATTTCCTCCCACAGTTTTTGAGCTAGAGACATGAAATTCGGTACAGACGTGCGGGGCATTTAGGAGAAGTGTGTTGTCTTCTAGCTAAGGAATCCGCGGAAGCGTTACGGCGTTATCTGCGAATTTCCGGACATTTTTTCCCATAGACTATAATGGTAACAATCCTCAAATGTGGATATTTCAAAACTGTTTTTTTCATGGTCATAAATACAAATGGTGATACCCCCAACCCCCCACACAGACCCAGGTACACCCACCTACTGACCTACTTATTCATTACTGTGGCAGCCATATCTAAAGTAAAAAAAAAACTTGAACAATCATCAAAAAAGTTTGTTTTTTTAACCCCCAACCCGACACAGGTAAACACCCTTACTGATCTACTTATCCATTACTGTGGCAGCCATACTTAAAGGGTAACTAAAGTAAAAAAAACAAATTTTGACCAATCATCTAAAAAGTTTGTTTTTTAACCCCCAACCTGATCCAGGTACACACACCTACTGACCTACCCTTCCATTTTCATGGCAACCATATTTAAAGGGTAACTATAGTCAAAATACAAATTTGACTAATCATGAACAAAGTTTGTTTTTTTAACCCACACAGGTACACACACACCTACTTATCTACTTATCCATTACTATGGCAGCCAAACTTAAAGGGTAACTAAAGTCAAACATTTTTTTTGACCTATCATCAAAAAAGTTTTTTTTTTTAACCCCCACGTGGCACAGGTACATACACCTACTGACCTACCCCTCCATTACTGTTGCAGCCATACATAAAGGGTAACTAAAGTCAAAAATGTTTTTTGACCAATTATCAAAAAAGTTATTTTAACCCCCAACCTGACACAGGTACACACTGATCTACTGATCTACTTATCCATTACTGTGGCAGACATACTTAAAGGGTAACTAAAGTCAAAAAAATACATTTTGATCAAAAATCATTATCATTGAAAATGCTGCTAATTTTGCCCTAACCAATCAGATGTTAGCTTTCTGATTGATTGGATCAAAATTAGCACCACTTTGGGCTGGGTACACACAAGTTTTTTTTGTCCCAAACAAGCGTTCACTGCAAATTCATCATTCCCATTATTGAGTTTTAAAATCTGCAGCAAACACACATGTTACCTTCCAAAATGCAGCCCTTCAAGCCAAATTCAAAGTTTATACTTAAACTTTCCCTTTCTAGTTATTATTACAAGTAATGGATATCCATCGAACACCAGTCTTGGTGGGCCCTTGGATACATACCTGCTGGTGCCGATTCTCTCCAGTCCTGCCCTCTCTCTTGGCCGGCAAATCAGGGGATGCTCCACCTATGGGAGGATGCCCTTCATGCGGAGCATCTCTCCCAATTGGTGGGTCCGCCTACCTGGTGAGGGGAGCGAGGCTTGCAGGGTGCGGGTGGGTGTTCAAGCTAACTTATGTACTCACTAGAGAGATGGCATAGGCTTCCGATTAAAAAGGGGCAGCACGGTGGCTCAGTGGTTAGCGCTGATGCTTTGCAGCGCTGTGGTCCCGAGAGAGATGGCATAGGCTTCCGATTAAAAAGGGGCAGCACGGTGGCTCAGTGGTTAGCGCTGATGCTTTGCAGCGCTGTGGTCCCGAGTTCGATTCCACTCTTGGAGTTTGTATGTTCTCCCCATGCTTGTGTGGGTTTCTTCCTGGCATTACGTTTTCCCCCACGATCATAAAGACATACTGATAGGTTGTATGTGTGCATAAAGTGATTAGATTGTAAGCTCTTCGGGGCAGGGCATGATGTGAATTGAGTAAATAATTGTAAAGCGCTGTGGAATATGTAGCGCTATATAAGAAATAAAATACATACATACATACATACACTGAACATACACTCTCTTGCATACTTCACACACCCTCTCTCACACATACTGTACATACTCACATACTGTACATACACACTCTCACACATACTGTACATACACTCTCACATACTGTACATACACCCTCTCACACATACTGTACATACACTCTCACATACTGTACATACACCCTCTCTCACACACACTGTACATACACTCTCACATACTGTACATACACCCTCTCTCACACATACAGTACATACACTCTCACATACTGTACATACACCCTCTCACACACACTGTACATACACTCTCACATACTGTACATACACCCTCTCTCACACATACTGTACATACACCCTCTCACACATACTGTACATACACCCTCTCACACACACTGTACATACACCCTCTCACACATACTGTACATACACACTCTCACACATACTGTACATACACACTCTCACACATACTGTACATACACTCTCACACATACTGTACATACACTCTCACACATACTGTACATACACACTCTCTCACATACAATGGTTGGCACCACATCTGGTAAAATCATTTGCACAAACTCTGATAAAGTGTTGGCCCACAGATACTGGTAAAATCATTGGCACAGGCTCTGATAAAGTGTTGGCACACAGATACTGGTAAAATCATTGGCACAAACAGTTTGTGCCAATGATTTCACCAGTATCTATGTGCCAACACTTTGTCACAAAACACACAACTTTTTGTCACAAAACACACAAAGGGAAGAGGGGTTACTTACAGCAATGATGCCAGTCTCTTAGCCCCACTCCCAGGGCTCCAACACATCACAAAATTTGTTGGGAATGCTCCCTGGCTAGCCCCCATACACGGTCTTGGGAAGTTGGGAGTGACGGGTGCGCAGTGAAGGGTCCTGCCAGGCTGTGCTCTAATTGGGTATCGGCCTTTCCTCTGCTTACACAAGCTCCACCTCTCAGAATACATGCAGCATTTTCTCTCTCCTCACCCAGTAAAAATCAATTGTTTTTTTTACTATTGAAATGCCGTTCTTGCGTCACACAGACAAAGTGCCGCTTTGCTACTTTGTCTCAATGTGGCTCATTAGCGAGACGGCCCTGATACCGGTAAATGTTATATGATTGTGTGGACTTCAATAGGATGCATGATTGGTCAAGAAACCCTGCATTATTGGTACTACAGGTATTATCTGTACATCTGGTTGGAAGAATAGGGCAGAAGTCTGTCCTGTGTGTATAATATGGTTAACTGATTTCATCTTTGAATGATCAGATCTTTTAATATGTTGTAGATATATATGTTTGTGCATGATATATAATATATATGTGTGTGAGTGTGCATAAAATCCGCCTGTACTAAAAGGGTTAAACCTCCCAAACATTGATTTTGGAATACACACACAGATAAAATGAGGAAATCTGCTACCAAAGAAATAGTTAAAACTCCCTAGCATTGATTTCGGATCTCATGTAGATCCCAACACTTTAACTGAGCAGATCAGGACATGAGCAGGTCCGACCAATGAGCCACACCTTACCTACCTCCAGAATGCCCCTGCCCTGCAGTGCTCAAGCTCTGAAATTGTCCAATCGATCAATTTGGGACATTTTATTCCACTACTGAACATGCTCTAACCTGCCTGCAAAGCAAAACAAGATACTGTAGATGGACCATTACACAATAGGAAATGCTTTCGAAATTATGTTTTTTTGCTTGATTTACCCTTCGATTTTATATTTTACTACATGCAGTTTTAACATGAGCGCTGGCTGACTTTGTACCTTCTACATACCGTTGCCTTTAAACTAAAAGGTAATTGTGAGGGTGCTTATTCATCTCTTACAGTGCAAACCCTTAATTTCTACCTAGACCGTTCCACTCTCCATAACCATGCATATCTTTTGTACTAACCGAAGGCTGTCTATACACGGATGCCAGATGTATTCCACGATCGTCACGTCATTCAACCACCTCCCACAATGTGGGAAGGGTTGCTCACGAAAATTGTATTTGGACCAGAATCATACACTCTGTATTGTTATTTGTATGTAAAATATTTAAAGGAATTGAACACTGAAATATATTACTTAACTTTAATCTATAAATGAATACATGTAAGCAGCACTTACTCTGATGTGTTTGTGTTGCTGCATGACTGCTAGACTGACTCTGTGAGGGCAAGCATGCTCAGTAATCCCTATGAGGCAGCATTGTTCCAAAACTAATCATTCAAAAAAAATTTCCCGAAAAACAAAAATCTAAGAATTTTAGTAACTCTCGAAAACGGTGATCGCTTTCGGTAACCCTCAAATTCCAAATTTTCAACTTTGGTAAACCTTGAATACGTTCATTCGAAAACCCTCAAATTCACAATATCGGTACTCTTGTAACCGGAATTCGATTTTGGTAATCCTCGAATCTAGAAGTAATTTTCTCTAACCATCGAAAATATAATGTGGAAGCTAAAAGACAGCGCCGATTGTGAGGAAACATACAGGGAGATTCAATAAAAGTTCTTAACGTTAGAAATGGTGCTAATTTTGCCCCAACCAATCAGATCTTATTTAACAGTTGAAAGCTAACATCTGATTGGTTGGGGCAAAATTAACATCATTTTTAACGATAAGAATTTTTATTGAATAACCCTGTTAGTTTTTAAATACGTTTTGGTTATGTTTGTACAAGTTCCCTAGACCATTTCACAATTTCCTGTGTCATTAACCATAACTTGCTATTGTTATTTAAGTCTTTAATTAGATCAGAACTTTTGGATTTTTTCCCATTGACTCCTATGGATTGTTTTTCAAATTTTCTAAACTTTCGGAATTTGGAAAATTTGAAAACAAGACGAAACACTTCAGTTTCAAAAATCTCTAATAACGTATCAACTGTCACCATTCCAGCTACAGGAAAACTTCACATAACAGAAGAGTTTATGATAATAAGGCAATTGATTGACAGCTGAAATGTAGGATGTATTAAGAAATAGGGATCAGATCAACATATAAATGGTAGAGTGATAGTTGGGAAGAATTACAGTTTCCAGTAATGGGCAATTTAAAAATAACTAATTTCCCAGTGTACATATCCTTTAATGTAGCAAGTCTTGAAAGTAACTCACAGAGCAACTCCTCCTCTCTCTATGTACGTGGGTGACCATAAGTGAATCAGGGATGGACTGCATTGGTATGTTTAGTTCAGAATGGCTGATTACAAATTTATAGAATTAGGCCCTACCATTGCATTCATTTTTTTTGTAGGTTTTCTGTTAAAAATAAAATCCACCCCAGACTCTTCATTAATATTTCTATCAAAACACTCAAGCTTACTTACCTGTGAAAAGTGGGATGATCAGAGATGAATTAAGATCCATTCTGAACCCGCCAGGGCTGACATATTGGGCCCTTTTGTTCTTTAATTGTAGGGTCTGTAGTATTGAAGCGGGCCCCCTGATGTATACTGGGTCCTAGGCAGCCTAGGTTGCCTTAAAGGGTATCTATAATTTAAAAAAATCAAATTTTCAATAATTAGACATATTTACAGCAAAAAAAATAATAGATACAGCAAGATCTCACTGCTTCAAAACTTTTTTCGGATTTTAAATCTGAGCTGTAGATCCTGAGAAATCATCATTCTTATCACAGCATTTACATGGAAAGACCTGTCACTCCAGTAGGAGAAATGATAATATGTCCCATCCTCTTACTAGGATCTTAAGCTGTCTGCCAGCACACTTTCTGCAACAATTATGAGAAACAGCAGAGAAAAGAAGGCGAGGGGGAGGGTGATGTGTAAGCAGAGCAGTGTCCATTGGGAGGCTGTGCAGAACTTATAAGTGTCGCAGACACTCCAAGAAGGCAGTGAGTAAGGGAGGGTGGGGAGAAATAGGAGCACTCACTAAACATTAATAATTTATTGACAAAGCAATCACAGATAAATATGGGAATACCACCATTTTATTTCTCTAAAATTGTAGTTTCAGATAATGTTAAATTGTTTGATTATAGTGACCCTTTAATGGACAATTCTGCTCTGGATGATGGAGTTTGGTTGTTATTCCTCGGAATTTCACCTAGTATCCCTGGCAGCTTCCTGTAGGAGATTCCCTGTATGCAAAGAATCAAATTCAGAATTCACAAAGGCTAAATGTACTCAGCATTTACAACTGGGTGTGGATAAGCAACAACATGGACCTATACCTAAATGTATCCGCATTGAAGTCCTTCCATTTCTTGTGCTGGCTTGCCTTTTGTCTTGTCCATGTATGGATTCATAAGCCAGACTTATTAGACTCCTATTCTAGAACCACTTTGCTTCTGTTAATTACAAAACTAGAAACGTGGCCATACACAGAGGACTTCAGCAACAAGCTACACCTGTTTCTGATTCATCTTCGCCGAGATGCCTAGAATTACAGATTTGACAAAATTATCATTCCGAATTGCTTAGAAAGCAAGAACAGAGCTGGGAATAGGATCTAATGGGAGAAGAAGAGAGCTGTCAGTCTTTACTAAAATACAAGGAAAGTAGGGCAGTATTGAGACGTCAAGTGTTTCTATCTCAGCTGTCTTCTTATTGAGCTGCTTGTGCAGCTATTTTTCTGGAAAGAATTTATTCCTGAGGTCCAACAGGTTCCTCATTAAGTCTTATAGCTTCAATGAAGTCTGTGCCCTGTCTGAGCAATTACTCAGCGTATTAAAACCCAACATTGTCTGCTTTTTTGACCAATCAATACAGCTTGCCCCTAGCTCTGGAGTAAGCTTATTCCCACTTGGCATATTTTTACAATTCCATACTGAATTGCACGGTCTCCCCTGATCCTGTCACATCTTTACTGGTCCTCAGTTAAATTTTGCTAGATTTGGCTTTCTTCTCGCAAGACTTCTTTCTACCTAAACCTTCCCTAGGCTGTTTTTTATAGATATCGAATAGTTCATTATATTAAAGGGTAACTCCACCGACTAAATAAAGTGTGGGGATTTCAGTTTAATTGAAGAACGGGATCTAAAGGAGCTATGTGTTAGTTTGTACTGTATGCGTTGCCCATACAGTAAAAACTTCATTGGGACCTATCAGAGGAACAGCGGAGGAAAAACATGCGGGATCGGGCATGTTCCTTCCCTTTGCTCCTGGCTCCTGCAGGTTTTATTGAAGAACAGGAAGTACTGTAAGACATAGCTCCTTTACCTCCCGTTCTTCAATCATACTGAAATTCCTATACTTCATTTAGTCAGTGGAGATTTCTGCCAGTCTTTAATACAGGAAGGCCCAGGGCACTAACCTGGCACATGAAAACTGTAAGTGCTGTAGCTCCTTAACAAAACAATACTGAGAGGTAGGAATAAATCAATCTTACCTCCCTGACCATGGTATCCATTCCAGGAAAGGACACTGTAATACTGCATGTCTATCCTTTAAATTTATGACTTTGACATTGGAGTCCATATTACTTCTACCACAGGGAGCTAGCTGGTGCTTATTGTATTATAGCTGCAACTCACTAAGACATTAGAGATGGCCGAACACCCTGTTTGGTTCGTTTTCGAACTGCTGAACTTCAGTAAAAGTTTGGGAGTTTGGAAAATAACCCATTAAAGTCAACGGGAGTCCAATTGTTTTTGAAAAGTTCAGATTAAATACATATAAAATAGCAATGATACTAACTGATTACTGTAAATGGCTGTGGCAACTGGGAAATGGGGAACACGTAAATATCACCAAAACCCATTTAAACACTAACTTTATTCACGACCGGGCAATTGACATGCTACACTAGGGCTACGGCCAATTCCATGGTAAACGAACGATACATTCGAGGGTTACCAAAACCCTTGAAATGACATCAGCTATTCACTCAATACATTCAATCTACATTAATGGCTGGTCAGCCTGTCCCAACATATATTTATCTATACAAATTCAATAATTGTAACCCATATTTAAAAGCAAAAGCTAGAGTCCATACACCAATTTAGGATAATATATATATATTAAAGGATAACTGTGGTCTCAAATTCTTCCAAACTAGTAAGAATTATATAAAAAGCCTTCTATCATCCCTTCAAAATAAAACCTAAATCACATCTCTAGATAAAATTTGTGAGAAGTTATTGCTGGAAAAGTTCAGTAATATTACTTCCTGGTTGAACTCTTCCTGTTTTTAGCCATGTGACCAGCTTGTAGTCATGTGACTAGCCTGCCTCCCCTTCTCAATGTCAATTTTTTCCTCAGGTACTTCCTGATTTCCCCAGCAATAAGTCTCAACTGAGCATGCTTCTCCCCCAGGGGGAAAGGGCTGGCAGAGGTCAGGTGACGTCACTCAACCTACTGGAAGCAGGAAGTTTAAACATTCACCCCAATGTATTTTCTCACAGGATCCAGCCAGAGATGTGATTGTTGGCTCAGTGTAAAGGAAATACTGCAGGCTTTCATTCAACCCTAACTTGTTTTGAGACCACAGTTGCCCTTTAAGTTTGACTCATATTTGGGTTCGATTTCTAGTCCATCTCTACTTAAAGGGCAAGTCCAGCCCTGAAATGAAAACGTACATACAGGTAAATCACCCCCCAAAACCCTAAATGGTAATAGTTTGAAATGTGAAATATATAAGTCTAACATGAAATCCTGCACAATGTCCTGTTGCCCCTGTTTCTGCTTCCTGGTTCTTCCAGTTAGAAACTGTCAGTTATGGATTTGACAATTGACAGCACAGCCAATGGCTGAATGTTAATCCCCTGTCTACCCCTTCTAAGCATGCCCAGGCTCAGTACAGGCTCAGTACAGGTTTCTAAATTGCTCAGTTTCCATGAGGCATCCAGAAGCATAGCAGGCATACAGTAATGAATTCATAGGACAAACTATGATATATCAACATATTTTAAAGAGGCCATTCTTTCTAAAATACAGGTATGTTTTTATGAGGGTGGAGTTTTCCTTTAATGCTTAAAGGACAGGTAAAGCTTTCAAACAACATTGAAAAGACAAAGCACTGATGATTTTTTTTAAAGGGCATGTTCACCCTTAAAACAAAAAACTGCTCAATTGTCAATAACCTGCCCCCTAACCCTGACTGACTGCTGTTTCACCTGCTGCCTCCTCTGCACATGCTCAAGCTTATAAACAGCTCTTAGAGCAGAGGGAGGAGGCAGATACCTTTGCCAGCAAGGAATAAAACTTATTGTTAAACATACATGGTTACAAATGCATATAATAAACTGGGAACAATAGCAGTTAGGGTTGCGGGCAGATAACTGCGAAGTCACAGTTTTATTGTTTTAAGGGTGAACATGCCCTTTAAAAAACTTATCTGTCTATCCCCCCTTATTTGTTGCTGTTAAGAAATGTATCTAAGGCTGAGGCCACACTACACCGGAGAGCAACGTGCGGGAAAAGTGCATTACTGTCTGACTTGCACTGCTCTGTGGTTCTCATGCGCGAATGGATTGCAAAACATGACTGGAAGCGCGTGAGAAATGCGCCAGTGTGGCCTAGTCCTTATTAACATGTGAGGAGCTTGTTACAGTAGGTCACTACCCTCTAGAACTCTCTGGCCAGTCATGTTCAAATCCACTACAGAAAAGACATTTTGGAATCTTCGCAAAGGAACAAGTGAGTTCGGGGTCTACTGGAAAGTGAAACATGGCGGCACTGATAGTTACCTAAGTAAATCTATTGGTAAATGCTGTGTAGTGCAGTAAAATGCCATTTATTAAAGTCGTCTCTTATTCTAGATCCGTCTGGCCTGGTCCTCCTCTTTCCTACTTCTACTCCTTATCATCACTAGGTGGCCAATAACAAAACCAGAAGACAGCAGAATGTAGTTAGCGTAAGAGGCATTGTCTAAGACCGCGCAGGCTGTATATGGAAAATTGATGCAAATTAACAATTCAAAGCTTGTTATGCAGTTTAATGCACAGTTTATAATATTTTCCTTCCTTTTTTTTTTCCCCTTGTGTTTGCTTTTTTCTTGTTTACTCAGCCTGTCCTTGACCCAGTTAATTTTCTGCACGGCTCCAATTTCAATGTATTTTTGAAGCTCTGTTTTCTATGTTGTCCACAGAAAAAAATATATTGTTCTATGTTATTAGGAGAAATATTACATTACCTATTAATCATCATAACACTATGTCTTAAAGTATATTGCCAGTGTAACCCATTTTATAACGTTATACGTAGAAAATCCAATCTATAGATATATACAATATATATATATGGAATAACCAATCAAAAAACAGGTACAAGTATTGACCTAAAATTAGTCATTGAGAAGGCACCTTGGAAAACAGCAAGTACGAACCACGTCTAGTATTGATCAACACATCTACGTCTAAGCTACATCTTCACTTCAGCTCTTCAAGCTCCTTGTTCTGATTCATTTTAATGTGTCTCTATTCCCCAGAAAATGTCATCCGCTCTTGCAGAACATCCAACAGATCCCTAAGCCACTGTAAAGAAATTTAGCAGCACCGGCCTGACCAGTAGGCCTCTATTACCTCTACGTTCTGATCTGCAGGGCATGTCCACCCTTTTTTTTAACTTTTAGGGTATAGTAGGTCTCCTTCCACCAGCCCCAACCACCATATTATTATGTCAACTCCCCCAACTCTACTTACCTTACCTCTTTCCTCTGGCGTACTGTCCCGGCCCTCTGCTCACATGAAACTGCAAGCAGGGGGCCGGACTGGCTGAGAGACAACCAATCGTGAACGTGGTTGCCGGCAGTTCAGAGTGCCAGAGGAGAGAGGTAAGTAATGATCGGGGGAGTTTCTGGACATGTTAATATAGCGGTTGGGGCTGGGGGAGGGAGCCCTACTATACATCAAAGGGTTTTTACACTGGGGTAGGGAGAGGAAAACGGGAGGTAGAGGGAGGGAGAAGGGCTGTAGTGAGCATGGCAAAATTCTCCTGGAAGAGAGAAAGGAGGCAGAGTCCTATATGGACTCTGATAGGCTCCTGGTGGACAGTTTTTGGGACTTTGGTGAAACATTGCAGGGCAGCCATTTGGAGCTGAGATGTAAGGTAAGGATTTTATTACACTACAGAGTGGGGCCAGTAGTGGGTTAACTTATAGTTTTGGGGATGGACATGCCCTTCAAATTCGAAAGATTACGAAAATACTACAGAAAGCGCATAAAGTTTCTGGTACTGGATGTGCTTTTTAAGTGGGCACTGATACGTGTTCCTCAGACTATTTCTGAGGCCCCTGAGCCATTTTCAGTAATTGCTATTTACATCTTTATTTTGACATTTTTGGATTTTTTTTTTTTTCCGTTGACTTTAATGAAAAGGTTATGCCAGAATATTTCCAAAAAGTGAAAACCCCACGCTAACTCGATAGTACACCAGGTAGTGTGGTTTTTGCTTAAATTCGGCCAGAAAATGGCCACGATAGCATCGCTCCTTAAATTTCTACATTTCGGAGTCAAAATTTCTGAAATTTCCGGTCTTAAACTTTTAGTTCCACCCCATTTCTATAAACTATCGACTATCCCACAGCACCTTACTCAATTTCCCTACCATTCTGTATTCCCTTATAACAAAAATAATAATGTTAAAAGATATATATTCTTCTACACTTTGCAATAAGTCAGTGGGCAGAATAGTTGGTTTTGAGGCACAGATATGTTTATTACATTTTTTTTCCCTATAACAAATGTTGCTTTCTCAGAAGCTGACACCGAAGTCTATATTTATTAACCTGTAAAGACAAAACCACTCCAAATTATCACTCTAGAGATCTTTCCAGTTCTGTGTTCCTCCATTGAGCCTGTTTACCAAGAGGAGATATATCACTACCCTTAGTTTGTTTGCTTTTAGAGATTCTCTGAGTGATGGTCGGTGCTCTGGTACTTTACTGTGTGGGAAATGCTGTTCTGATTCTAGAAATGTACTAAGTGACCTGGAATTTTTGTCGGAAAAATATTGAAGCCTGGCACTAGAGGTTCATTAGGACCTTTCCACCTTTCGCTGTTCATTAGTTTTTTATGAGGGCCCAGGTACTCAATGCACTGTATATGTAAAATACTGGCACAATAAAAACGAACCCCAATTAAAGGGCATGTCCACCCCCAAAACTATAATCCCCCCACTACTGGCCCCACCATGTAGTGTAGTTTAATCCTTACCTCACATCCCAGCTCCATATGGTTCTCCTGTAGTCCCCCCCAAAGTCCCCAAATCTGCCCACCAGGAGGATAGCAGAGGCCATATAGGACTCTGCCTCCTACCTGGCCTCTGGGAGAAGTTTGGCATGCACACTGCAGCCCTTCTCCCCCTCCCTCTCCCTCCCAATTAGGATTCCCTCCCCCTAGCGTAAAATCCATTTTACTTAACATTCTCCCTGTCCCCCCAGCCCCAACCGCTCTATTAGTAAGATCAGAAAATGGCCAAAACATTACTTACATTCCCTCTTGCCTCCGCCGCACTGAACTCCCGGCAGCCGAGTCCGTGATTGGCTGCCGCTCAGCCAATCACAGACGCGACTGCTGGTCCCGCCCCTCTGCTTGCATTTTCTCGCAAGCAGAGGGCCTGGCAGCGCGGCGGAGGAAAGAGGGAAGGTAAGTAAAGTTTGGGGCATTTTCTGATAATACAAATATAGCGGTTGGAGCTGGGGGTCAGGGGGAATGTTTGGTAAAAAAAATTTTTTTAGGGTGGACATACCCTTTAAAACCTTCCCTTGTACTTATTTTCCCTTGTACAGATTTCAGGATACCCTTAATTCCTAAAATATCCCAAATTATATAAATAACAGAAGTGTCTGATGTCACATTCTATACTTTAAAGGGTCACTATACTCACTCAAACAACTTCACATTATGTAAAATGTTGGTATTCACATATTTATCTGTGCTTGCCACAGATTTCCGACCACAAACACACCATGCAAATTTCTGATCTGACCAAAGGATACACAGAAACATGGGATACGAAACATTTTTTTCCCTACAAAGTGACTGGGGAGGTAAGAGAGGATATTCCTACCTCCTTGAGTACTATAGAACACCCATGAGCATTGCTCTCACCAGCAGCGGCAAGTTTGCTTCAGTATATTTTCCTGTAGTTGATGCTCCTATCAAAAAAGATGCTCTGTAGGATCTAATAATCCCTAATAGAATTTAAACAATGACCATAATGTAGAGTGGATTAAGCAAGAAATCTAACAACATTTCCAATTCTATATTCTTTGAACCACTTGTTTTATATTGTAAATAGAAAAATAATAGTTTAGTGTTTTAATTATTAGCGTTATTCACTACAATCACAAGACCATTATTTAATGGATCTGAATTCACAGTTATGACTGATAAAGTGGCCTGTCTGAAGCTCAAATGTGTAGCACTAATTTCCCCCCCAAAAAACAGGGTTCAGGGCTAAGCCACATTGGCACAATTCTCGTGTGCTCGTGAGAACCGCATGCCAGTGCAACTTCAAGTGTGACAGGCCCGTTTGCTCCTCACACTCATAACCGAACGGAGCACAGTGCAAACATCGAAGACTGTCACATTTAAATGCACAGTGATCGTCATTTTTGGTGCAGATCGCATGTGCTGTGATAACAGAATATTTGAAAAATCCCATTGCAATGCCACAGTAACAAGGCGTTGAGATTGTGAATTTCACATGTGTTTCTGTGCATTGCTAGTGCCTCACCCTATATAAGTGTGTGGTTACCTGAGGGCACAGTAGATTGGGAAAGTTACTAAATTTCTATCATAAATGCCCCGATTCAGGACAGTGACTAATGGATCTGTATAACGAGACGAGACATAAATCAGGGATTGTACAGTTGATAGTTGACAAACAAGCAATATCTGTGGGTCACATTTTGAAAGGGTGACTTGAGTTGTTTACGTGAGCTATTTAGGGTATTTACAATGGGTCATTTTGCTGCGTTGAATTCTCACATTAGTATTTATAGAAAGTGACATTAAATAGTGTGGATCCTACGAACTGAAAATCAACACCTAAAATGTCAATCCACTAAAACATGTATATAAATGACTTATTCACTTCTCCCTTATAAACGAGAATACAGATTTACAAGACTCTTTAGGCCTTTGTGGGTTTGCTTTGGTATTTATACAGCAACTCAGTGTGATTTATTATTTTTTTTAAATTTTTTTCTACAAAGTAATTTTCAAAGTCTGAGATGGATGAAATGTATTCATGTATTTTTTTTTTAATCGTAACTACAGAAATGTGTTTATCACCATAACTACAGTAATGTGTTTATTATCATAACTACAGTAATGTGTTTATTATCATAACTACGGTAATGTGTTTATTATCATAACTACAGGAATGTGTTTATTACCATAACAACAATAATGTGTTTATTATCATAACTACGGTAATGTGTTTATTACCATAACTACGGTAATGTGTTTATTACCATAACTACAATAATGTGTTTATTATCATAACTACGGTAATGTTTATTGCCATAACTACGGTAGTGTGTTTATTACCATAACTACAGTAATGTGTTTATTACCATAACTACAGTAATGTGTTTATTATCATAACTACGGTAATGTGTTTATTATCATAACTACGGTAATGTGTTTATTATCATAACTACAGGAATATGTTTATTACCATAACAACAATGTGTTTATTACCATAACTACAATAATGTGTTTATTATCATAACTACGGTAATGTTTATTACCATAACTACGGTAGTGTGTTTATTACCATAACTACAGTAATGTGTTTATTACATAACTACAGTAATGTGTTTATTACCATAACTACGGTAATGTGTTTATTACCATAAATACGGTAATGTGTTTATTATCATAACTACGGTAATGTGTTTATTATCATAACTACAATAATGTGTTTATTATCATAACTACGGTAATGTGTTTATTATCATAACTACAGTAATGTGTTTATTATCAACTACAATAATGTGTTTATTATCATAACTACGGTAATGTGTTTATTACCATAACTACGGTAGTGGTGTTTATTACCATAACTACGGTGATGTGTTTATAATCATAACTACGGTAATGTGTTTATTACCATAACTACGGTAATGTGTTTATTACTATAACTACGGTAATGTGTTTATAATTATAACTACGGTAATGTGTTTATTACCATAACTACAGTAATGTGTTTATTACCATAACTACAGTAATGTGTTTATTACCATAACTACAGTAATGTGTTTATTACCATAACTACATGCTTGTGAAGGTTCTCATTCATCCAGGTCATGGTATATCTGTTGTATTCAATTAGATCAACTGGACTTGAAATGTAGTTCTTGAAGACGTTTCGCTAGTCATCCGACTGGCTTTCTCAATTCAGAATGACTTGTACAAGAATCTGTGGCAATTATGTACCCTGGAGAATCCCAATTAGCATATCACAGCCAGGTGTTAAGGGTGTGATTAGATAGTGGCTAAGAGGTGTTATAGGAGCGCCCAGAGTAAGGTGTTAAAACAGCATTGTACATGGCAGACAGTTGGTGTCGAACCCCCCCACCTCTATTTAGGCTTGTAATGTTAACATACTGGCGAAGGAACGTGACTGGTTCAAGAGAGGTGTTAAGGAGGCCATTTATGTGAAAATAAAGAAACCAAGCCTAAATAGAGGTGGGGGGGGTTCGACACAACTGTCTGCCATGTACAATGCTGTTTTAACACCTTACTCTGGGCGTTCCATAACACCTCTAGCCACTATCTAATCACACCCTTAACACCTGGCTGTGATATGCAATTGGGATTCTCCAGGGTACATAATTGCCACAGATTCTTGGTACAAGTCATTTGAATTGAGAAAGCCGTCGGTTGACTAGCGAAACGTTCTCAAGCTACATTTCAAGTCCCAGTTGATCTAATGATACAACAGATGATACCAACTACAGTAATGTAGTGTATTACAATAACTACAGAGTATGTGGTTTATTATCACAACTACAGTAAGTGTTTATTATCACAAACTACAGTAATGTGTTATATATCACAAACCAGTAATGTGTTTATTATCACAACTACAGTAATGTGTTATTATCATAACTACAGTAATGTGTTATTATCATAACTACAGTAATGTGTTTATATCATAACTATAGTAATGTGTTTATTATCATAACTACGTAATGTGTTTAGATAAACTACGTAAGTGTTTATTATCAAACTACAGTAATGTGTTATTATCACAACTACAGAATGTGTTTTATCACAACTACAGTAATGTGTTTATTATCATAACTATAGTAATGTGTTATTATCATAACTACCGTAATGGGTTTTATTACCATAACTACGCAATGTGTTTATTACCATAACTACCGTAATGTGTTATTATCATAACTACGGTAGTGTGTTTATTATAACTACAGTAATGTGTTTATTATCATAAATACGGTAATGTGTTTATTATCATTACTACGGTAATGTGTTTATTATAATTACAGAATTATAACTGCAGTGTGTTTATTTTCATTATTGTGTTTATCATAATTACATTAATATGTTTGGAGTGTTTTTCTAGGTTTTCTGTAAAGTACAGATGCAAAGTCAGCTATGTTCGAGTCTATGACTACAGTAATGTGTATTATCATAACTACGTAATGTTATTATCAAACTACAGTAATGTGGTAATCATAACTACAGTTATGTGTGTATTATCAAACTACAGTAATGTGTGTATTATGTAACTACAGTAATGTGTATTATCATAACTACAGTAATGTGTGTATTATCATAACTACAGTAATGTGTATTATCATAACTACAGTAATGTGTATTATCATAACTACAGTAATGTGTTTATTATCATAACTACAGTAATGTGTTATATCCAAACTACAGTAATGTGTTTATTATCATAACTACAGTAATGTGTTATTATCATAACTCAGTAACGTGTGTATATCATAACTACAGTAATGTGTATTATCATAACTACGATAATGTGTTTATTATCCTAACTACAGTAATGTGTGTATATAAAACTACAGTAATGTGTATTATCATAACTACGATAATGTGTTTATTATCATAACTACAGTAATGTATTATCATAACTACGATAATGTGTTTATTATCAGAACTACAGTAATGTGTTATTATCATAACTACAGTAATGTGTTTATTATCATAACTACGGTTATGTGTTATTATCATAACTACGGTAATGTGTTTCATAACTACGGTGAATGGTTTATTATCATAACTACAGGATTGTTTATTATCATAACTACAATAATGTGTTTATTACCATAACTTGACAATAATGTGTTTATTACCAAACACTAATTGTTTTTACCATAACTACGGTAGGTGTTTTATCCATAACTACGTAATGGTTTAAACCATAATACGGTAATGTGTTTATTATCCTAAACTACGGTAATGTGTTATTACCATAAAAAAGTAATGTGTTATTATCATACTACGGTAATGGTTTATTTATCATAACTACAGTAATGTGTG
Organism: Hymenochirus boettgeri; assembly: GCA_019447015.1. Taxonomy (NCBI): domain Eukaryota; kingdom Metazoa; phylum Chordata; class Amphibia; order Anura; family Pipidae; genus Hymenochirus; species Hymenochirus boettgeri. The sequence continues at coordinate 76,470,375 of CM033476.1, read as the reverse complement.
TTATATCATAACTACGGTAATGTGTTTATTACCATTACTACGGTAGTGTGTTTATTATCATAACTACAATAATGTGTTTATTATCATAAACTACGGTAATGTGTTTATTACCATAACAACTACGGTAGGGTGTTATTACCATAACTAGGTAATGTGTTTATACCATAAAATACGTAATGTGGTTTTATATAATAACTACGGGTAATGTGTTTATTATCATAACTACGGTATGTGTTTATTACCATAACTACGGTAATGTGTTTATTACCATAACTACGGTATATGTGTTATACATAACTACGGAATGTGTTTATTATCATAACTATAGTAATGTGTTTATTATAACTACGGTTGTGTGTTTATTATAAACTACAGTAAGTGTTATTATCATAAATACGGTAATGTGTTTATTATCATTCACGGTAATGTGTTTTATTATTAATACAGAATTATAACTGCAGTGTGTTTATTTTCATTATTGTTTTATCATAATTACATTAATATGTTTGGAGTGTTTTTCTAGGTTTTTTCTGTAAAGTACAGATGCAAAGTCAGCTATGTTCGAGTCTATGGGGCTGGTATTAAGAGGTTCAAAGGGCAACTGTGATCTCCTAAGAAGTTTTGGTTAAATAAAAGCCTGCGGTATTTCCTTTAAAATAAGTGCTGAATCACATATCTGGCTGTAGCCTGTGAGATATTAGATTGAGAATTATGTTCAAACTTAATGCTTCCAGTAGCTTGAAGATTTAATGCTGGAAAAATGTACCTGCACAGAAATAAAAAAATATAAAAAAAAAAAAAAAGACAATTGAAAGAAGAGGGGCTATTAATGCAGACAGAGACTGGTCACACAGCTACAATCTGCTTAATGCAGGAAGTATTGCTGAATATTCCCAGCAATATAACTAAACATTCTACCTAGAGATTTGAACCAGGGTTAATTTTAAAGGTACAAAGGAGTGGCTTTGCTTTACCCTGTTTGAGACCAATCCCCTGCACTTTGTTGACAGTATAGATTGTTAGTTTCAAGTGCTTAGTTTTAAAGATGCTTCAGATCACTGGAACTAAAATGTTAACTCCCTCTTATATGATATCCCTAGGGAGACAATCCAAAGCACATTTTACTTTATAAAGTCAATAAATTGTATAAATTGCACTTCAGGATCCGCCCCCTACATGGTCCAATAAATGCAAAGACACAATCTGCATAAAGTATTTGTTCCCATAGACAGTGTTTGTCTTGGATCGCATATGGAGTGAGTAGGCAGGGCCGAAACAGCTTTTTGGGAAGAAGAGTTAAACACTTTGGGGGTTTTCCCGGTTTTCTGCCCACTTCAAGGAGGAACATGTGTTTTTAATTCTTTTCACGTCACAGTATCTTCCACAGCATACTTCCCAACTTTCCAGAACGGGAACCAAGAAGAAAGGGGGGGTGAGCCTAACAATAACGCCATTGACTCTGCCTCATCACGCCCCTAAACATCACTGCCATGCCTCTAAATGTAACTGCCACACACCCAGAATGCCCACACCATACCCATCCCGAGACTTTGCTGAGACTACCAGGACCTTCAAACCGGTTCTGTCCTAGAGAAACCAGTACGATTGGAGGGTATGATTCCAGACCTAGGACAGGAAAACTATATTTATAGCTACTGCCAGTCTTCTAATCTGATTCACCCAGTAATATGACATGGCTTTATTTCAGGTATATGTTATTAAATTATGGTATAAATAAAAATCATATAAGTTGGATAATAGTACAGCCAATGAACTGTGGGCTTACTTGCTTGTTAAGGTTCTCATTCATCCAGGTCATTGTATATCTGTTATACTCCGTTAGATCAACTGGATCTAAACTTTAAGTCCAGTTGATTTAACTGAATACAACAGATATAGCTAAACTGGCCTATTTTTGTTGTTTGATACATTAAAATTAGCCAGAGTGAACATTTACCAAAGAGAGATATCAATATGTTACACTTCACTGAACAACCTCCTAATTGCAGCATTGGCTGTATTGCTTTCATGCCTTCTGTTCTAGCAATTTTTGTTACACAAACCCAGTATGTTCTGGGTGATCATACCCTCTAAGAGTAGGCTAGCAGTATGTTCTCCTAATAAAACACATTCCACCCACCTACATATCATTCCGTATGAAGTTAGCGTTATTTACTATAAAACCTAAGACACTTTTAAAGGAGAACTACAGTGTGTAGTGTATTGTTGAAAACACAGTTAAAAGGAAAAGTACTTGGGACAGGGATATGGCACTGGTAATTCCTACCTCCCAATATTGTTTCTGTGAGTAGCACCAGCCCAAAGAATTTTTAGAGTAGAATTATCCTTTAAGTTTAATGTAACAAACAATGCAAAAAAGCGACCCTTTATAAATTAAATGACAAATATAGTGTCCTTGGCAACCTCCCTCCCTTTAAAAGAACCCACGGTAAAGACCTAAACTGCTGAAGTGTGTATAGTTGTCCTTTAATTTCAGGTGGTTATCAGATTTTCCAGAACGAACCCAATGGATATCAAAAGGAGCCAAAGTTCTGATCGTTTTCTGCATTTGGAAGCGAATATTCAATGTTTGATATAGAATATACGATATTGAATAATCAATAAACCCATTGAGTATTTGAAGTTCTAAAAAGTTTTGAATCAGAACCGGGTTCAAATCGAACTTGAAACCCATACCTAGTGATTATCAATGTCAACAACTAAGAAACACTTATACAGTTTATATATAATTGTGGGTGTTGGTCCTCCTCTTATGCCTAGGTTCCTCAGGGGCTGGTAACACCTTTCAACTAGCCACACCCACAGACCTAAATGAGCCTGACATCACCTGCTGCAGGGGACTATATGGGTTACTGACATTGGTATTAACATGGTGAAACTACAATATATGTCCCAATACATTTATATTCATTTCTCAATAAATGAGCAAATTAATTTACTTGTTTAAATACTTCTTATGCGCTTATGTCTAACTCAGTTAACTGGAATGAAGGTGAATGGAAAGCCTGTCAATAATCCGCCCCAATTGTTGGCTGTTTGTTTTCCGCCTGATGCCAAAAACCTCCCTTGTAAACAGACGTGAGAAAAACATTCCTTGTGTAACACATTCCAGCACAAACAAGGAGTAGATCTCTCTGCATCATACCTCATATTCATTATGGAATGTCCAGCCCAACATTCTGCTTGAGATATGGGGATCACACTGAGTGTGTTGGAATATTTGGCCATTATGTGAATGAGAAATGTATTACATAGACCCGTGGAGACTTTTCTAAACCCAACCATCCAAGAGTTCCGTCCAGTACTTTGAGCTTCTGGTTCGAACCAGGTTATGCCTATTGAGCACATTATTATTTTATTTCAAAGATATCTATCATTTCATCTTCAAGCTGTTTCATTACTTTCCATAAAGGTGCCATTGGGTGCTTGGAACACTCTAAACAAAAGGGTTGGAGGTAGAAATTGTTATTGGTTGGATGTTGTATGTGCAAAGTTAAGTTCTCCTTATCTGCTATGAACTAGGACATCCCCTTATAGCTTTTACTGTGACTCTTTGATTATCTGCTTCCCATAAAGCCTTTCTTTGCCTCTTGCCATTCTCCATGCTTACTACCATTTTACACCAACCATCACTTTCTATTTTTTTATTACCAATTTTCTTGCCCCAAGCACATCCCTCCAACACCCCTACCTCCTTTCTCCCAGCCCATGGACCCACCCCATGTTTCCCCAGTTTTCCCAGCATTATTTTTCTCCTTGATCTATGACCCATCTCTTTATTGTATTACTGTAGTTCAGCTTCACAAACTGAGATGTGTCTTCTGCTATTTAAATATCTGTCATATTATCACTGTGCACCCGGGCATCTGCTTATTTGTGCATAGCCAATTCTTCCACAGTTTCTTAACCCTATAGCTATTCTTGGATTTGTGCATCCTTCTCTTTAGTCAGCAGAACAGAAAAGCATTCTCACTAAGAACAAACCACATTAATACTGTATTGCTTGCGTCAGTAATTGTATAAATATATAGTGATGAGTGTTTGGTACCCATGGACTGGAGCAATGATGTTTTTTTTAGGAAAAAACAGACATCAAAATGATCTTTTGCTTTTGTGTACAACGGTAAATAGACACAAAAATAAATCTACATTAACTAAGCTGTTCCTTCTAAAATTCCCCATTTTAAACCCTGTATTGTTCATGCTTTGTATGACTCAAATGCCATCATCCGTGGTCACTGATGGCTGACAGTGGCAAGGCTGCTGCTCACTGAGTATCTAAATCATCGGCATTCTGTTCTAATTAGCATAGGGTTTTCTTTCTCTGTTTACTAACTTCTGTAAAATCTGCCAACAAAGAATTGTAGTTTCGTCACCAAAATGGTTTTGTCACAAAATGATAACATTGGATGCTGAACATAAACCAGTGTTAAAATTTCATCACGAGACTGGATCAAATTGTTCAACAAAACAGACATTTTTGGATGTCTCTGTGTCCATCATGACGCAGACCTGAATTAACTATGATCCAAACAGAAACCAATCAAAAATGTTAATTGCATGAATTGAAGAAATGGACTACTTTACTAGACATTGTGGTGATACCGCGCCTTTAACACCCTTGTAAAATACCGTACAGTATGGGTATTTATGGCTACATTATTACAAATGGTGCAAATTACTGATATAGCACAGTATTTTTCAACTGCATAGTAGCACTAATAGCCAAAGGACAACTGTATAGTTGCAAGAGGCACATTTTCCTGTTGGACAGATCCCACCCAGACTGAGGTGGGATGGAGCTTAGACAATATCATATGTTTTTGCCTTGGTAATATACAATATGGTTGTAAAGAATCAACTTGAAGTAATCTACCAATATCAGTTGGTAATTTATTGACCGTGCCGTAAGATAGTAATGACCAAAACTGCGAGTTTACAAATAGGTCCCATATAGTGAAAACATCCACCAAATTCCATTATAATTGGGCTGTCGTTGAGAATCACAGATCGCTAGTGCAATATGCTAGTTAGGAATTGTACAATCCATTCACTAGAAGATGATTTTCTACTACAGAATATTGGAATATGATCTCTTGGTTAGTAAATCAATATTACTCCCACATAATTCCACAAATTACATAGTCCCTGTCCAGAAAGATAGACGAAAGAGTGAGGTTTTATTTATAAATCATAGGATTTATCCCTTGGAAATTAAAAGGTCCATAAGTATGAATAGGGAGAGGTCAATGTCAATAATCCAACCAAAGGACTAGTCACATCCAGTTATCTGAATGAGCAGTTCTATCATAGATGCTGGTACGTAATCCCCTGATTAAAAAGGCTAAAGGCTGTTGTGCGCTTGAAGAGAAGCCTATAGAATGTTATTATGCATTTGCACTGGAAAAAAATAATTTACCTATTTAGTCACAACTATGAGAAAAATTAAAATGTAAGGGATTTTTATTATAGAGCAACCGATGACCAAACGGCATCTGGGAAATGATGAGCAGCTGAGAGAGCACAGAACTGCCCATGTTCCACACTAGGTGCAACTGAACTTCACCCCTACCCCTCTTGTCAGCTCTGTACATAAGTATTGCAATTATTAGGGCAGGCTCCCTAAAAAGGACCTGCACCAGCCTACCTAGCCGTGTTTCTTCAGGTGTGGAACACATGGGTAGATTACATCCTGATTGACTGCCCGATATTGCAGTATTTTGATGTATCAGGTCAAAATTGGGCAAAAATGGATCGAACAATGTTGGTAATTTTCTGCTGATTAGAAGGTCTCCAAATATATCGTCAGAGCTGATTTCATTCCATTTCTTTTATCAGTGGGCTGGAATATTGAGCCAGGGATGATCCATGTAAATCATTAGGCTAAGCACCCAACCTAAACGAAACCTCAGGGCTCCAAACACACAACCCAACTTGGCGTCTCTGTGATGGACCAGAATAGACATTTTCTTTATCTGGAAGTGATGCGAAGTGATCAGAAAGACTCAGGACTTGGACAGAATGTGAGACCTTGAGGGACACAGCCTGCACCTGAACTGAGAGCTCTATATCTGCAGTCTGTACAAAATCATTGTGTGTCTCTCTTACCTGATCCCGAAAGACAGATACCCAACCCAATGCCACACGTCCATTTCATGTGATACGGTGCACAAATTATTCATATTCTAATTACATGGAAAGTTAAGTGTGTGTTTGGATGTATATACTATATAGTAATACTTCAGACAAACAGGTTCTTTATTTTTTCAAATTTAATCTCTTAATTGAGCAGTGCAAAATTCATGAGCAGCAACCTCAGTCACAGGATAACATTAGCAGTGTCAAATAATCACAAGATGTCAACAAAAGTGTCAAGATCTACCTTCCACTGTCGGTGCAGCAAGCCCACACAGAACATGCCACTTAGCTGCTGATATGAATTAGATCCTGAAGGAAATGGGGGGGGGAGGAAGCAGGGAAATACATTGATAAAAATAATGCACACTTTTGCAGATGGATGTGAGTAAATACAATGAGGAAATGAAGGGAGAGATAGACAAGTTTGTCCTTCAAAGTCTAGAGCTCTCCTTGAAGGTCACTTACACTGTGTCTGCATGAAGTGGATTTATACTGAAATAGTTTAGGGTGACCAACGTCTCTTATTCAAAACCACTGAGTACAATACAAATCCCCTATAATGATTTCATGAGACTTCAGGCCAGCAGAGAAGGCCGTATTACTTTTAAAGGAAGGACAAATAAATGTTAAAACCAAGTTTATCAAAGCCGAGTCTCAACATAATTATATAATTAGCTCCCAACCTAAACTACCATCTTTATAACTTTATTAAAAGAGAAATAATAGTCTCTGACTATTCCCCATATTTGGTTCATTACATCATATATTATTAGCCTTCATTTTGCATTTAGTTCTAGTTGAAGGAGCACCTGACATCCCTGCAGTTCCTTACACATTGTCTTGGTGTAGCCCACTGACAGGCTGTATCTCCATATTAAATATAAAGAGGTAGTACACTGTTTGATCCAGACTAACATACACTTAAAATAAATAATTTATATATGTATTAACCCGCACTATCAGAAATACGATTGCGGACATAAAAATATGATTGTACCTTTGTTCATATAATACCAGAAAGGTATTGTATAGGTGATCATAAATATACAATTGCGGCAATGATTGTTAAAGGCGCGTTATCGCAAAATAGCAATTATAATAGCTTTAGAAACATGGCCCCATGTGTTGTGTCTCTTTTCCTCTACACATCCTTCAATGCAGCTAGCCACATTAATAGCTGTAGATATTAGGTTGACAAGGTGGGACACCATAAATACGCCCATAAAGGCAGCTTCAGGTCCCATAAGGTGAGGAATCAGTGCAAAGAAAGTCAGAGTTAGACCTTTACACTGGGTAAACCCTGGGTAGACCTCAGTAAGCCCTGGTTTACAGTCAGCCACACCACAAAGCAATGCAATTCCACCACTCATAGCTTGAAAGCTGGGCGTACAGCCAATTTTGTGATGAGTCATGTCCACATTGGTAGCATATGTGCACAAGTGGGAAGGAAAACTGGGATGGCAAAAAGAAATTGGATCTGGAAATTGGTCTCAGCCACACACAAACTCTCTGGCCTATTTAATAGAAAGTGTAACATTTTACCAGTCGGATGTTATTAAATGTTTTATAAGTGTAGTAGACCAGTTAAATGGTATCACCATGTATAGTATATTGCCACATTTTGAGTCAACGTTTCAAAGTTCTCTACACCTTCATCAGGACATATATATACAAGGACTCCCATAAGGGGGCAACACTAAAGCAAACCCAGGCGTGAGAAACAAGTGGTTTAGGTTCTCACCCTGGGAACTATTAGGGGAGGGAAGGTGAGTTAGGAGGGTATTGTTACCTTTAATGTTTGATTCTTTTCATCAGTTTGCAGTGTACAGGTTCATGGGAGGCAAATCAAGTTCTAGGTTTAGTAATGACAACAGGTTAAAGGGCATGTATACCCCCAAATCTATATTTTATAAGGATTTTCATTATACCCAACATTTCCTAAGATGCTCCTAGAGGGTCTTACAGACCCCAATCCCGTGACATCATGGGATGATATCATGGATAATGACTGACCTGCGCAGATGCTCCAATTCCCCTCTCAAATTTGCCCTGACTCTTATATAACTCCCAGCAAATAGTTCTGCAGGATAATGGGATTTCCTGATTTCTGCAGCCCTCCTTCCTGGCAAGAGAACAATTCATTTTCTGACTATTTGGTGGTGATAACATAAAGGTCACCCAATAATTACCAAAAGGGCAATTGTAATACCCCAACCCACCTTCACTCCCCTTCTTCCTCTAATAGTAACCAGGGTGACAACCTGAACCACTAGTTCCCCCACATCATTTCTTCAAATCCAACTTCTAGTGCAAATCCAGGGATCCTCATCCTGAGTACTATGAGGGGAGGTAGTTTGGGGGTCCATTGGAGACCAGTTAAACGTGACCAGTTGCTCGAGAATAGTTGCCCACATTTTTAACATATTTAAAAGGGCCATTTTTAACGAGGTGGGATATTCCAACCGTCTGTATATTTTCCTTTTCTGCAGATAAATAATGTGTATGTTTTTAAATGCATAACTGTATTCTACCTAAGCAGCTTGGCCCTCACAACTTGGTTTTGCCCAGATCCTCTTTACTGATGCGTTAAAGTCATGCTCATGCTGCCTTTGTGGCCCCGCCCCCTCCCCCAGTCTGGGGCCTGATAGGAGGATGCACTCAACAAGAAGAGTCCCATGGCAAAACCACAACTTTTAAAGCATAAGTAAGAAGGACCTGGGCAGGACCTAGAGTCGGGAACTTGAGACCACCGCAGTTTAAAATTAAAATACCATTTTATTAAATACCTTTAAAATCAAAGATGGATCACAGCAATAGAAGAGCTAGGGTGAGGATCACCCTGATGCCTTTCAGAAAGCCATAGTGTCCTTAATCGTAGGTAAGTATTGGAGCAACCTTTTTCTCTTTTTAATAAAACATACGTCCAATAAAAACAAATTAAGTGATATCTCCTTGCTTAACCCTATTCTTCCCAAAATCCTATTCTGATTAGAGACTCTTCCCTAGTTACAAGGTGCGCCCACAGTATATCACGGTAAATCACCTATAGACACATAGATATATAGGTACATAAACTAATAAATAACTATATAAATATATAAAAGTATCCAATCAACACACATATGTAGAGCAGCATATCCTAAGAGGGGGAGAGAGTGCTCCCTAGCTGAACACGGAGGTTACCCATTAGAGATGGGAAACGGGTCCGACTCAGATCCGGATCTGACACAGAAACGGACGGATCATTTGGATTTCGGAGCGAGTTTTCAAGAAAATTCTGGAAAATAGCCTTGAACGTTCGATAATGCTCGAAAATACAGTCGGAAACTCAAAAATAGTTTCTCACCGTATTTTCAAGTATTATCGAATGTTCGAGGCTATTTTCCAGAATTTTCGAAAATAGCTTGAATGTTCGATAAAAATCGAAAACTCGATCCGAAGTCCCGATTTTAAGTTCTGTTTTCAGAAAACCCAAAAACAGAAAGAAACCAGTCAGTTTCAGTTGTCTCTATTACCCATGTGACTGCTGATATAAGGGGATCGGAACCACCCAATATCTTCTTCACCCTGGGTTCTTTGTGGGGGTGAATAGTGTATAGTTGCATAATGCATTTTCCTCTGATCTGCAAGGATCTTGAGTTTGCGCAGTGGCGTAACTAGGAATCACTGGGACCCCCAGCAAAACTGTGATGGGGCCCCTATGCGTGCTTCATTCACAGTGGTTTTCTGGGAGGAGGCTGTATCTGTCATAGGAAACATAAGAAGACGGGGCCCCCTGTGGTTGCTCCCCTGCTAGTTACGCCCTACGTTTGCGGTTCAGTCTATGCAGGATATTGTAGGAGGAGTGGAACTGATGTGCACATTCCCGGACTATTGGTATTGGGATTCACATCTTGATTTGCTATAGATTTAAGGTTCGTACACATGCTCAATTTGCGAGTGAGCAACGACCCCCAAATGCTGAGGGCTACATGCGTCAAATGGCCGTTTCGCCCGAGAATCCTCCGTGTGTATGCGTTCGGTCGGGGGTCGTTCGCCGATCTACCCCCGACCGAACGCATACACACGGACGATTGTCCAAAATGGCCGTTGATGCTCGCTTGCAAATTGAGTTTGTTGTTTAACCTTTAGTTAGAACCTTATGTAAACCAGCTGACATGCAAGGCCATCTCAAGGCAAAAGTGACCTAGTAGAAAAGCTAGGGCACCAAACGTGGCCATTTATTCTGGTTAAAGACAGGGATCCTTATCAGCCATAGAACAACAATCTGTTACCTGCCTAATTTCATTTAGCCTCTGTTTTTGCATATAATAAACTAATCTTGGCTCTTTCCAATGTATCCAAATACTAAGCCACAAGGTATTGGGGTAAGTTTCATTGGGGAAGGGGGCACCAGGCGAGACTTTTTTAGGGCACAGGGCGAGACTTTTTTAGGGCACCAAAATGGCCAGAACCGGCCTAGTTCCATCTGGTAACATTGGAAAGTAACTTCCATTGATATGAGAGAAACGTATCTGAACAGTCTGGTTTCCCATTCACTCTGCATGCTATTCACATTAATAATGCCCCCTTGCATGAGGCCCAACCGATCCTTGCAGCGCTTCCTATTCCTCCACCTTAACTTGCTAGTTAACTTAGTTCTTTTTTGTAAATCCAAATGTAGAAATGAGTCAATGTAACAAAGGATTCTGGGAACGAAAGTCAATGACAATGCTAATGAGCGAGAGTCTTGTCTTATTTCCTATATCAAAATTCTTTCCTTGACATCCTTCTTCTCTTCTCTCTCTCTTCTTCTCTCTCTCTCTCTCTCTCTCTCTCCGGCTCTTTTTCTTCTGATGCTAAACTACAGTTAAACAGAGGAGAAAATCTCCTTATTCAAACAGTCCTCCACCCCCTCTCCTCCCTCTCACTCTCTCCCGTTCTCCCCCTTCTCCTCTGCTGTCAGCTCTCTTCTCCGCTCCGCTGGAGAGGAACAAAAAAATAACACTTTCCAAATTTCACCTGCTGCTCCCTTTTTTGTTCCAGCACATGAGGGGTTACAGAGCATCGCCCGGGGGGCTTCGAATGGGTCTCAACCTCTTGCCTGCTGGACACTTTCTTTTCTTTAGGGAACCCACCTGCTACCAACTTCAATGACATTTTGGCTTTAAATAATGTAAAGTTTCCATACACTTTAATTAAACATAGCGCTAGGATCTGCAGCCTGAATACACTTTGCAGTATAAGGAATCTTGTTTTTTTGGTTCATTTAAATCACTGTGTAATACGGGTTCTTGCGTTGCAGATTTCACACAAGGGGGTTATTCACCGAGTTTCTTTATGGGGAAAATTAGCACAAATGCCACGTAAACGTCTTAGCTCCAGTATTGCGCCCGTTTGCGCCACATTTGCTATGTCGTCAATTTTTCGATTAAAAATATTTCGGAAAAGTTTTTTAGCCAAACATTTAACTAGGGGCCTGGTTTATTGCTTAAATGGGCGTCGCGATCGGACAAAAACGGAACATTATTCAATGGTGCCCACAAAGACTTTGATGAATAGAGTTTTCGGGCTGCGGCATCACTAGGTTAAAACTTTACGGGCCCTGAACCTTTTTTTTTTTTTAAATGCTGTATCCGTGTCATGAATATTCCCACTTTGTTGTATCAGTATCATATTAATTCCCAGTTCACCATACCAATATCATGCATGTGCCAGTTTGTTGCACCGGTATCTTGATAATTCCCAGTTTAGTGTACCGGTATTATGCATGTGCAAGTTTTCTCAGTATCATGGAAATTCCTAGTTTACTGCGCCAATATCATGCATGTGCCAGTTTGCTATACTGGTAACATGGTAAAACTGGTAAAATTCCTAGTTTGCTGTACTAATATCATTAAATCCCCAATTTGCTGTACTAGTATCATGAAATTCCCAGTTTGCTGTATTATGACATTCCTAGTTTGCTGTACCAGTATAATAAAATTCCTAGTTTGCTGTACTAATCCATGGAAACCCCAATTTGCTGTACTAGTATCATGAAATTCCCAGTTTGCTGTACTAGTATCATGAAATTCCCAGTTTGCTGTACCAGTATTATGACATTCCTAGTTTGCTGTACCAGTATAATAAAATTCCTAGTTTGCTGTACTAATACCATGAAATCCCCAATTTGCTGTACTAGTATCATGAAATTCCCAGTTTGCTGTACTAGTATCATGAAATTCCCAGTTTGCTGTACCAGTATTATGACATTCCTAGTTTGCTGTACCAGTATAATAAAATTCCTAGTTTGCTGTACTAATACCATGAGATCCCCAATTTGCTGTACTAGTATCATGAAATTCCCAGTTTGCTGTACCAGTATCATTAATTTCCCATTAATGCACCTGGTCAATTTGTACCAGAGTCAATTACTGTCCATCTATGTCTACCTATTTGTCGTTCTCACTATCTATCCCTTTCTCTGTCTCTATCTCTGTCTGTCTCCTATCTTTGCCAATCTCTATGTCTGTCTCACTATCTATGTATATAGGTATCACGATATGTATGCCTCTCTCTTTCTCTGTCTTTCTGTCACTGTATGTCTATCTACCTCTGTCTGTACTTGTCTATCCACCTCTATTAAGTTCCAAGTGGGCATGGCTTAATGGGGGGCTAATTTATTTTGCCCCATGATATGCGTGGCACACACAGTGCCCTATGATGACCCGAATCTTTACAGAATTACATTTTCTGTGAATTTTTAAAGCTCGCATTTCTGCCCAAAACCGGGGCTCCTTACCACTGATAATGAACAGGGTTTGTATAAATAGCCATACGTCAGACTGGCATGTATCACAGTAATTTGGTGAATATTTATACAATGATATATCATTTACAAAACGGCTTTAGGACAGTTCAGTCCCTGTCTGAATGAATTTGATTAAACGTGTAAAAATATCTTGTACTTACCTAAAACCACAATGTGACTGTAAAGTCATCCACCCTCTTCTAGACCATTGTCCTCTGGGGCTTTCAAAGTCATCCCCTTAAAGAGCAATGGTTGCAGAGAGCTCGGGGCAGTGCTATGGGTCTTGTGCAGACAGTACTTTCTATGAAATATGTCCAATGTACAAACAACCTCTACCAGAGCAGTCAGTAGGATGCAGATTGTGGTTCAAATTCTACAATAGCTGGACCTTCACTGATTGCTCTAGGGCAAATTTAGGTTAGAATTCCACGGGTAAGTCTCAACCAATCAGGTTAAGACTTTAGTGATTTTACCACAGAAAAGAAAGGGAACAGATGTGAGCTGTCTATCCCCACTGTTCCCCTTACCGATTCAACCCCATGATATTTAACATCAATAATGTGAAAAACATTAAAGCTTTCATGTATGTTCAAACATCCTTTACTGGCTCACAGCAGCTCTAAATATTGCCGTTCTGGAACAAAACCATATTTTTTTAAGGGGGATTTTTTTTGTCTACAGTCAGTAAATGGTTTATCTTTTAAACAGCAGTTTATGATAAATTCCAATACACACTTTCATACACTTCCATGTATTATATATCATCCCTTTAGGGACTTTGATACTAATTAAGAAGGAACATCATATATAACTGCTATTAACACCCCTTAGTCCAGTTACTACTACCTTAAGGGCGTAAAAAACCTTTTATTCTATGATTTATTCTAAGTTCCCTATTGTGCAATGTGCAGTTGGTTATTTAGCAGCATTACATACCCCTCTAAAATAACACTGACAATATTGGGTTAGGACAGGGGCATCTAGAATGATATGTAAGTTATATTGTAATTGTAACTGCTCAAAATACCACAGTATATCTGGTCTTTATAAGCATTTCCTACCTAACGATACACCTGTTTGAAGATAGTAAAACCTTTACTTTCTTTTCCCTCTCCTCGTATCTCCCAGTGGCACAGACATGCTTAGTACGGTAAGCCTCCTCCAGGGAAACAGTGAGGAGCTCTCCAGTTATTACTTTGTGTCTCCCTATGCCAGACCTGGGCAAAGTAAGACCCGAGGACCACATGCTTGCCCCTGACTGGTCCCTCAATTCTAGACCTGTACCCAAAAAAATCTTAATATTAATTGATTGTCTCAGGCTGGATAACGGATTTATATTTTTTAAGTTTCTTTTATAAAAAAAAAATGATGACTTGATCAATTGATTTTGATGGAATAGATAAAATATTATACACTTCTATTAAAAATTACAATGAATAATAGAATAAAAATCAAATGAACCAGGGACATTAGTTTAATCTTTTTATAAAAATTAGTTCTGCAATCTCTTTAATGAGAACTGAGTTGAACCTATTGGGCCGGGCCTTCATGACAATCCAAGTCGCTCATTTGACCCTGTGAAATTGAATTGCCCACCCCTGCCCTATGCTAAGGTTAGAAAAGGGATAACAGAAAGTAACTGCACAATGGCAGAGTCTACTCAGTTTGTACAGGTCTATCATTGATTGGAAAACACTTTGTTAGCCAAGCAATATATTAATTTAATTAACAGTTACTGGGTTTCAGGCATAACTTAGACCTTAGTTCTCCTTTAATCTGTAGTACTGTAACTTTTGACCTTGGTTTATGATATGCTAGTCTCTATTTGCATTACAATAATATAAATAATAATGTTAAAGGGAAATTCTAATCCTCAAATAAAAAATGTGTATAGGACCCCCCCACCTCCAAAACTGCAATAGTTCAAATGCTGAGATGTAGAACTAGCCTGTTATGCAGTTAAATGTTATTCTCCCCCTTCCCTCTGCCTCTAAAAAGGTTTCCACCTACTCACCGAGCTTTATGAGCTTGCACATGCTCAGCGAAGGAAGATAACGGAATTATTAACTGGAAGAACCAGGAAAAGTGGTAACAAAACACTGGGCAGAATTTCAGATTAGTCTTAAATCTTTCTAACTATTGCAGTTTTAGGGTTTGGGGTAATTTACCTATATACAAATGTTTATTTAATGGGACTTGCGCTTTAAATCCCTCAGAAATTATTTTCTTTTAACCAACAATGAAGAGTTAAAAAAAAGACGAGAAACGGAGACTACGAGTGCAGTTCGCGAGGGCACATATTGTATTAGCAATGATCATATGCTGAGTTATATTACAGAAATTACAGGAGTTCTCATACAGCTGGTGCCCCTCATTCTATTCACTGTACACCAACAAGCTTTTATTCTCCATCTAGACCCAGAAAGCAGAGTTTGTAACAAAGATTGGACAATGGTCAGGTCGCCCTGTGATGTTTCCCATCCCCAATATCCGTTTCTTTTTCCCCCCTACAATCCTCAAAACTGCAGTCTGATTTCCTTTGACTATGCACATGATTATTTAAAGGGACATTATAATTTTACAATAATTCACAGTTTGTACAATAACTGATAGCAATCACCCCACCCCCTTCATTAATACTTTAACATATGCTCCCTTTGACAGTAATAGGAGGAGTGTCAGGGACACTGACTGTGGGTGGAGCAAGAGAGCAGCTAGTTGCTGAAAAGCATACTTAAAGGTAAAAGTCATTTTTGAGCTGTGACTCATTTTTAAAGCCCTTGGATAAATTAGGTTCTTTATATGTTTTGAGCTATCATAAGGATTTATTAAAATGGGAACCAAAAGGAAATTTTACCTTTAAGGTGACCATATATCTCTCTCCCCCTCTAGACAGAAAGTGGCATAACTAGGAATCACTGGACCCCCTAGCAAAATTATGAAGGGGCCCCTATCTGTGCTTCATAAACAGTGGTTTTCTGGGAGGTGGCTATACCTTAGGGGGTGATTTTTGATTTACCAACTCTGTATTCACAGAGCTAACTTTGTCTGCCCTTTTCCCTGTGTAATAAGGGGATGGACGAGCAGCCTCATACTTACTGATTTAGGTATGGCATTTTAATTCATACCTGAACTGAAGCTTATTGTAGCTCTTGTGACAGAGATAGCTGGTACTTGTGTTATTTTTACCTGTATACTAGTTGTGCCACAAGCATTAGGGACCCAATCTAGGGACTTTTTACATGGACTAGGAGAGCACTGAGTGCGTATGGCTCTTTTATTTACAATAGGGACAGATAGTCCAGATACATGTTTGTCTCTGTTAATGGCAAGGGATATATATAGGCTTTATACATTCTACGTTTGTTCCTTTTCCCTCATGTGGAACACTGTGTGTTTGCTATTTTTAACCATTGTTTGTGTGTAGTTTATTATTTTAATGCATATCCAATAAAGATTATGTTTTAACTGTGGTTTACCCTCACACTTGTAAATATTGGAGAATGCACACTTAAGCCTCGTACACACGTCAGATCATTTTCGTACGATGTGCCCGACGAACGTTCAGCAACCATTTTCATTATCATTTCATTTCACTAGCTCTGCCAACGACGCCTGTACATACATGAACGATAGTGGATAGATAATGTTCGTTGGTAAAGGTGTTACGTGATGTACATATTACGTGATGTTCGGAATATTACGTGATCTCGAAATGTTGCACGTGTATTTCATTCAATCTTCCATTACACTCTACCGATAATCTGCCGACCATGTACAAACATCCGACAATCGGCAGAACGAATCCGCCAGGCTGATCGACGGAAAAAGCCGAGAATAGTCGTGGATCGTCGGTCTAAGAAGATCGTTAAAGCTTCATTTTCGCACAAATGTCACACAATGAGTCGTGCGAAAATGATCTGACTTGTGTACGAGGCTTTAGGGATACTTTTCTCCTGTAACACATGATGTTACACTGATGTGGTAATAAACACTGACTACAATTAGGACTGGTGTGCACAGCTTTCACTCTTATTGTTTATGTGTTTGCCACCACGCACCCAGAACCAATGACTGTGATTACTCCAGTATGAGTGTGCAGGATCTTTTTCTACTGTGATTTCTCCTGTAAAAAGCTGGCTATATCAGTCATAGGAAAAATAAGATGGGGCCCCTTGGGTTCTACCCCACGGTTGCTCTACCTACTCCCCTGGTAGTTACACTATTGGTTTGGGCCTAATGAAATATATTGTTGGATCACTGCAGCATTTACTGCTTCCGTTAAACAGAGATTATAATTAGCGGATGTTCCTTTTCAACCCTTTTCATACATTAATAACCAAATCATAATTGTAAAGGTTTAAGGTTTTTTTTGTATTTCTTCACATTCTATTTCTATGTGCGTTACACTATAACTTCTCCAACATTTCCAATTGCTGCGGGATTTCCACAGGTTATTTCAAGAGCAATTAAGCAGGTTGCCAGGAGCACGAACAAGGTGAACTTTATTCTATTACCGTAACGTACTTGATCAATTCGCACAATGCAAATCCTTTCAGCGTTCAGATACTTGTTAGAGCCTAAAAATCCACAGAAATACAAACAGAAAAAAGTCACCGCCTGAACAAAGTGGGATTATTAAGCAAGGAGTCCCTGGCAGTGTGCAAAGTGGGATTATTAAGCAAGGAGCCCCTGGCAGTGTGCAAAGTGGGATTATTAAGCAAGGAGGCAGTGTACAAAGTGGGATTATTAAGCAAGGAGTCCCTGGCAGTGTATGACCTATATAAGGGACAATGTCTAGAGTGCTCTCAAAGACACTTTAAGGTGAACTATAGTGGAATTTAAAGGAACACTAAACTTGCGAGTGGAGTGCGGTAAGGTAAATTCCAGGTCCCCCGAGCGTAATATTTTTCACAGGGAGGGGGGAATAAGCGTTCTCCCCTCCCTGTGAATAATAGAAATGGATGGCACATTAGTGTTCCTTTAATTTATGCCTGACATATCCCAGACTGACACGCTATAATAAATGGGTTTCTACTCCCAGACGGGTCCAAGCAGTACAATCAGTCTCATAAACAGCAGAACATCTCTCCGTCATTGGCTGGAGATCTGGGTGCGCTCATGCCCCGGATCTTTCACTAAATGTAACCGCATCCAAAATAATAGAAAACAATAGGCAATATATGCTCACCAGGCACTGTTGGTGGTCCAGGCGCATCCGCCCCAGACCCGTCGCTAGGTCCTTGATACAATCAGCACAGGAACATATATATGAGCGGTGCTTCCAGACCAGCGAGTAGTCAGGTAAGAAAAATGAAAACCCCATCCTTTATTACGCGTTTCATGCTGATCCCAGCACTTACTCATAAGCAGCATGACATATCCCAGATATTGCTCATTAAAAGGCAGCTCCATCCCCACAACAATATTCTATATTTTATAACAATACATTTAGTATCCTGTAGGAACCTCCAAGAGAAACCATACAGACCTCAGATCAGTTCCTAAGTCATATGTTCTAATAGATACATAGACCGGCAAGCCCCGTTTCCTTCAGTGCAGTGAAAGCTCAGAGAGGTTTAGTGCATGCTCTCCTAAGGTTTCACTGCACTGAATGCACAAACCAAAATTTCAACCTGGTTTAAGGATTGGCAGGCTACGCTCTGTAGCGGTTAAATGGTTAAATTAAGTGAAGATAACATTTTTAGAGAGAGGTTACGACAGAGATAAGTTGATTAAGGATATGACACAGGTGATGGAAATACCCAGGTGTGTAGCTATACAAAGCTGCAGACATGAGAAATACTGGCCTATCATTTGTCTCTACAATAAGTACCCTCTCGGAAAGAAGGGATTATTAAATCCAATTGGAAAATCCTGGCAATGGATCCCCAATATGGCCAATTATTTCAGAATTTACCCCTATTCTCATATAGGAGATCAAAAAATTTAGGGGATGAATTAATCTATACTGATTTATTACCAGGTAACATCATATCGGAGTACCTACTGGGCAATCCCAAAAGCAGGACCCATCCATGTGGGAATTGGCAAATATGTAATTCTATTATTAAAGGGCAAGTAGTCTAACATCTCGACCTTTCTACCTGTAACTCCAAAGGGGTCATTTATTACTTAAAATGTCCATGTGGCAAGGGTTACATTGGGCAGACAAAAAGAGAAATTAAAGTGCAGATTGGGAAGGGATATAACGAATTACAAAGGAGTAAACAGAAGGTATGAAACTCCGATATCCTAACACTTCTATGAGAATAAACACAGTGTGACCCAGTTAAAATGGCAAATCTTAGAGGTTGTGAGACAACCTACCAGAGGGGGTAATTTTGTTAAACAATTGCTTCAGAGAGAGGCGCTGTGGATAGACACTCAGCACAGAGGTTCCATATGGTTTAAATGAAACACTAAATTTGTTATGTTAATATTGTTATTATTAAGTGTTGTTATGTTACATAGGTATCCATGTAGTGGCTGCTAAACAAATCCCTTTATTTCATCTAGGTGATGTACAGACAAATCGACATTTTATTCGTCTTCTGGAAAAGATTCTTATTGACTATTGTTTATTGAAATGGACATTGAACTAAGGAGTCACCTTCTATTTGTATTCACTTTTAGATGTGGCACATTTTTAACGTTTTTAATTATGACTAACAGGGAAGTATATGTATAACTTTTTATCACATTTTCATGAGAACAATTGAGACTATGTTGCACTTCATATTGCACTATGCTATACACATTATATTTATGAAGCACTTGCTCTTTGGGTTAATAATTAGTGCCCACCCTGAGAGGTGGAGTTAGGTTTACTTGAATTAGTATTTATTGCCACTATGAGGGAGTGTTATGTTATGCACCTGAGGAAGGGACGTGTCCCCCGAAACGTTGTGTACGTGTGTTGTTTGATGCTTGAATAAAGATTACATTGGCTTTGCAGTGTGCGTCCTCCCTACATTTGTTTCTATATAAGCTCTGTAGCGCACACAGAATCCGGTACTGCTGGAAGCATGCCCCATCCTACAGCAGCTGCTTCAAACTACCCCGAGCACAACCCCTATTGTGACGCCATGATGTCATAACACAGGGAAGGGAGTGCTGTGGACATCAGAGAAACTGCAGCGGGATTATTACACTGCCAGTATAATCATAGGAACTGGCCAAAGTAGGAATTTAAAGTTACAACCACCGGTGTAAATTTGTCACCCTGTTACCATCAGTCTCAACTTTAAAGCTACCATATATGTCAACTTTTCTTGTACCACCAATGTCACCATTACCACCAGTGTTATTTTCCTACTTACTAGCAGCGCGTTAAGTCAGCCCTCCGGTTTACCAGACAGTTTTATGCCAGCTCACAGTGGTGTTAAGTCATTATAATACTGTATAGGGCCCGGAGAGAAGAACCAATTAAAACTAGAAATGGAAATTTTAAATATCAACTTTGAAACTGGCTTGACATTCCCCATTTTGGAAGGGAAAACACCATGGTTACACCAAGTTCTATTAAAGGGTACTGTATCTCCATCTGAGAAATTCCATACTGTATCTCCATCTGAGGATTTCAGTTTTATTGAAGAACAAGATGTAAAGGAGCTGTGTCTTACCTCCCGTTCTTCAATAAAACCTCCAGGAGCCGGGAGAGAAGAGAGAACTTACCCAGTCTCACGCTTCTTGGCTGTTCTTCTGACAGGTCCTGACGTCACTTTATACTCCATGCGCATGCATCTGACCTGTTAGAAGAACAGCAGAGGAGCAGGAGACCAGGTAAGTTCCATATCTCCTCTTCTGGCTGCAGGTTTTATAACTCCTTTACATCCTGTTCTTCAATAAAACTGAAATCCCCAAAGTCGATTTCTCTGATGGAGAAACCCTTTTATGTGTGTGTCTGTGTGTGTGAACTGTAGATCAATGCTGGGAACTGTAGTTCAATCATCAACTAGATCATTTGAACTATGTGTTGTTGGGATCTATTAGTTGATCCCATACATATGTCCAAGCCACGCCTATACTTAAATCTTGTTTTGGGGGTGGACATGCCCTTTAAATTATATAATGCATCTTTTCAAAGTAGTTAATTATACAAAATTAAAAATTAGAGATCTATGTAAAATAGATAAAATCTATAAGTTCTGCAGTCACTTGGTGGTTGGACAGCTCCTCACTATTTCCTTTGATGACGCGCACTGAGCATGTCTGTCTCACTGGGAGGAAATTTAGGATTTTGTAGACCAAAGTTTTCAAATCAATTAATTTTTTTTTTAGGATTATTTATATTCTTATTCTCCCTTTCTTCAATTTATTATTTAAAAAAAAAAAATGCAGAAAGCAGAGATTAGCTGCAAGGGGAGTACATTGTTCATTTATATCAATATGTGTGTGTTACATGGTACCTTGACTTTACACAATATGTGCAATGGAAGTATTTGCTGTATCTGTCTATACTTAGCTCAGTGCTAACAACCAGGAAATGCTAACGCCTTGAACACCCAGGGCCAGCGATATTCCAGTTTGCGTGAATTCAATTTCTTGTGGATCCCTTTCAATTTTTAGATAGGGCATTGACCGGGCAGAAAAAAAACCTCCCAAAACTTGATGTCAGCAACATGATAGCAGTTCAAATTGGAGAGCTTAGTAACAAACTGCTAGATAATTAAAAAGACTTACATGTAACTTTAGCACTGAGCTAAGTATAGACAGATACAGCAAATACTTCCATTGCACATATTGTGTAAAGTCAAGGTACCATGTAACACACACATATTGATATAAATGAACAATGTACTCCCCTTGCAGCTAATCTCTGCTTTCTGCATTTGATGACCAAACTGATCTCTACAGAGAGGGGAATGTCTATCGTTTGCTTTGTTGCTGTCCCCCAGCTTTCTACATCAGCTGGCCCTATCACTGCCCCATAGCAGTAAGTGACCTTGTCAAGCACTGGGCTCATTATCTGTAACTACAGAGATGGCTGTCACCCACAGCCAGATAGAGTGTGCAGCGAGAGGGAGAGGGACTCAGAGGGTCAGGGACATGGAAGGAGGATGTGGAGTCAATCTAAGAAACAATGTGGTGCCTTGTATGTCCCACTACAGGATTTAGTATAGGTTTTGATATTTATAGTAGGATTCTAAACCCCCAAGGCATTAAATAGACAGTCGGAGAGTTCCCAGTTGGCCATGTTTAAAGTATCAATTACTTCACATAACAATAGAATGTGACACTGTCTGGTTGAGGGGCCCTTCGCTCTCCCCTGACTAGCACTGGTGGAACTAAAAGCAAAAGGAGTACAAGCAGGGGCAGAACTACCAGGGGAGCCGTCTTCTTTCTTTTTCCCAATAATAAGATGCAGGGAAGGGGGGCCCCTTGTAGTTTTACTGGGGGAGGGTTGCCAGTGATTCCTAGGGACGTGAATCTGTAGGATCAAATAATCAAACTATGAGAATGTGTAAGATTAGGATGGAGATGAAAGGAACAATGGAATAACAGTCCTGTACTTCTCTTTCTCTGCCTTCCTGCTAACATGTCACCACCCCCCTTATTCCATCTCCCTTGGCACTGACAGCTTCTCAAACAGATTTTGCCTCCAATGACTTTGTGAGACGATATCTCGGGCTGCAAGGGAGAAAGGACTAGAGGGATCTGGTGGTAGCAGAGTCTGTCCGCACATCCCTTCCCAGAGGAAAGCCGTGCGAGTGCACCCTCCCATTTAATGCGAGCGCCTCTGCGGAAGGGAAGTGGTTTTCTCTCTGATATTGCAGTCCGGTCTGTATGTAGAATATAGAAAAAAAGTAAATAGCAATGGATTAAATAACACTCAGCTCCCATTATTGTCTCTGTGAGATGTTTAACTTTGGTAAGAGTCTGTGCACAAGGCGGGCAATTAAATTTCACAGGGGGCCGCATGAGAAACTCAATCGGTTCAACCAATCGGACTTATCGGTTCAACTCAATTCTCATTATAGAGATTTGAAAACTGGATTTTATAAAAAGATTTAATTAATATCCCTGGTTCACTGGATTAACAGGTGTGTACTATTTTAGATCATTCCATCAAATTCAACTTAATAAAAATAAATCGACAATCAATTAATATTAAGATTTTTTTTGAGTGCAGGTCTAGTATTGAGGGGCCACTCAGGGTCAGTCTAGGGGTCGCATGTGGCCCCCGGGCCTTACTTACTTTGCCCAGGCCTAAGTTACCGGAATAGCATGATCATTAAATTAACACCTATCCATTATAATATGATATGAACCAGACATGTCATGTGATTATAACTGAGAACAATAGAGAGGCGACTAAACATCATGGAAAAGGGTCAAATTTGCCCTCTGCTTTAAAGCTAGCCACACACGAGCAGATGTTATTCAGGTCAGATAAAAGTCAAAAATCCGATTTTTGTTTTCTGATCAACTGCTATAAATTGTTGAGCAGAAAAACTGAAAATGGTTTATTTTTGATCGAATTTGGCGAATTGCTCAAAATATCAAAAAAACGTGTATGGGGCCTTTGTCTGCAAAAACCAAAAAGATCTGGGCTTTTTACTGGTCTACTGTTGTTAGATAATATCTCTTGGTTGCTAATGATTATTTGCAACGACACAGGTGAATGAACTAGTAGAATTATTTCACATAACTAGGGATGAAGTTTGGTTCCAATACGGAACTGACCATTACGAACTTTCAAAGAAACAAAGAAATATTCCAGAATTATCGAAATTGAATATTTCAGATATATATCGAATATTTGGAAATAATACCTGAACCCTCGAATACGAATATGGGAGAAATAGGGAATATGTGGGCCCTTGAAAATAGCTCATGCGTGAATAAGTTTTGGTGATATGTACATGTTCCCCAGGCCATTTCCCAGGTCCCTGAGCCATTTACACGGCTAGCAACTTACTATTAGAGACGGACAGACTTCCTGAAGTTCGGATATCGAAGGCTACATTCGAGGGTTAGTGAAATCAAAGGCTACATTCGAGGGTTACCGATATCGAAGGCTACATTCGAGGGTTACCGATATCGAAGGCTACATTCGAGAGTTAGTGAAATCAAAGGCTACATTCGAGGGTTACCGATATCGAAGGCTACATTCGAGGGTTACCGATTCGAAAGGCTACATTCGAGGGTTACCGATATCGAAGGCTACATTCGAGGGTTAGTGAAATCGAACACTACGTAAGGGGGTTACCCAATGCTACATTCGAGGGTTAGTGAAATCAAAGGCTAAATTTGAGGGTTACCGATATCGAAGGCTACATTCGAGGGTTACCAATATCGAAGGCTACATTCGAGGGTTAGTGAAATCAAAGGCTACATTTGAGGGTTACTGATATCGAAGGCTACATTCGAGGGTTACCAATATTGAAAAAAAGGCTACATTCGAGGGTTAGTGAAATCGAACACTACGTAAGGGGGTTACCCAATGCTACATTCGAGGGTTAGTGAAATCAAAGGCTACATTCGAGGGTTACCGATATCGAAGGCTACATTCGAGGGTTACCGATATCGAAGGCTACATTCGAGGGTTAGTGAAATCAAAGGCTACATTTGAGGGTTACCGATATCGAAGGCTACATTCGAGGGTTAGTGAAATCGAACACTACGTAAGGGGGTTACCCAATGCTACATTCGAGGGTTAGCAAAATCTAAGGCTACATTTGAGGGTTACCAATTCAAGTATTACCGAATTTTCCATAATTATCGAAAATAAGTCCGCAAGTTCGAAAAACTCAGACAGTTCAAGCTCGTACAAACTATTAAAGTTGGGGTCAAACTGGGGTTTGGGTTCGGTACAGCTACTTACTATTGCTGTTCAATTGGTTTATCTTAAATCTAATCTGAACTTTCAGATTTTTTAACTCCCATATGGATCCGTTAGAAAAATGTTGTAATCCATTACAGGCGCTTATAGAAAGATTCCACTGTCATAATATTTTATTATAAGGTAATACATTACCATGCACAAACTCTACAAACACATTGCTAGTCTAATAAACAGTTGGTAATGGTGTCACTCCTTTCCCTACTGACCATTTCTTCTTAGCTAAGCAAACACTAGAGAAATCATGGCCTGGCATTCAGCGACAGACATGGACAAAACTCGTTTTATTCTGCCAGCGGTTACGCAAAACATTGAAATTCTGAAATTGTTGCAATGCGCTGTTGTGTATGACTTGCTATGTGCTCTGCGATCCTGTGCCCATCTATGTTATTGGGACACGTGATACGCACAAAAAGTCATGCACGCTTGCGTTCCAATTACCGATCTGTGGGACCACTCGGATAGCATAGCATTGGCAATGCTAAACACACACGCGATCGGAGCACAAAACACGCTAGTGGGGCCAACCCCTGAAGCAGAATTTGTTTTCAACAACTATTTTCGACTGCGATTTGTGAATCCCCGTCTTTCAAATTTCCGAAAATTCCTCCAGATCCACAGATTTTATACCCTGCAGTTCCAAACTGAAAACCGCAACTCTAATATAGAGATGAGATCCGGGTCCGACAACGAACACGGAACCCCTCGGTTCCGAAATACGAAAGATCTGTCCGAATCCGGACGGATCCTTTGGATTTTGGGACTTCGGAACGTATTGTCGAAGATTTTCGAATGTATGGAGCTATTTTCGATACTTTTCAAAAATACCTTCAAACGTTCAATAATCCTTGGAAATACGATCGGCGGCCACTTTCGAGTTTCCGATCGTATTTTTGAAAATCGAATGTTCGAGGCTATCTCCGTACATTCGAAAATCTTTGAAAATGTTTCCGTTTTCGGATCTTCGGAATTTACCGAGATCCGGGAATCCGAAACGAAACTATGTAGTTTCACCCCATCTCTACTCTAATTCAAACACATAATAAATAGGAGATGTAGAAGACAAAGGCTTTATGTATACAGCCATCTGTGTTTGTCCTCCATTTCCTCCTGTTTCCTATGTTATTGTCCTTCTTATCTATGTGTTATCCTGAAGAAGGCAAAAAAACAAAACAAATCCAGTTTGTCCCAGAAGAGGAAACTTTCCTGATGCAGCAATATGGCAATTGGACTAAATCCTAGATCAATTTCCTACTATATGTAATAATTCTAGGATAAAACCTTTGCACCTAAAGATGAAACTTCCATTCTTTTAATCTCAAGGGATGCCCTCTTGTCCTCATGAAAGATCTATTGGTAAACAGGAAGATAATCTATTGTAGTGTATTTATACAAGACAATGTATATCCCCTTAATCTCTCTTTTTCCAATGTGAGAAAAACAGCTTAGCTAGCAAGTCTTCCAAGCT
This sequence comes from Hymenochirus boettgeri, assembly GCA_019447015.1. Taxonomy (NCBI): domain Eukaryota; kingdom Metazoa; phylum Chordata; class Amphibia; order Anura; family Pipidae; genus Hymenochirus; species Hymenochirus boettgeri. Next base: position 76,444,128 of record CM033476.1, on the reverse strand, counting down.
GAGCTACTCTATTCTCCATATTAACATAGCTGGACTCTGGAGTCTCTGGAGTTCTGTCATTTCCTTTATTGTGTATGTAAGTACAGGATTCCAACACTGTACTGTGTACTGTAGGCATCTCTAATACTGAGAGCTCAGACCAGGGATCCCCCAGGAAGCATTAAGGGGCCAACACAACTTTTATCTCTTCATTCCTCTTGTATATCTCACTTAATCTGGATTCTTGGTGTTGTTAACTTGACATTTTTTATTCTCCCCTTGTCACTGTATATACATTTTCGTGGAATGTACTGTGTGCCCAGTGGGCCAAATGTACACACCCGATAGTGTTCTTACTGCTGGCATTTCTAGGCAGAGTTATAGTAGAATAATTATCAGCATTGCAAAAATATCTTTAAATGTTTTTATAATCGGTTTAAGTTGCATGCATTAGATTCAATTGAAATGCTACACATTGGGCCCTGAGAATCCTGGGGGTGGCAGATCTCAGCGATGCCAGCATTAGGATGTTAATGGCATGTGGTAGAGATCTACATCAGGGTAGGTGCCTGCCTTCTGGATTCAATTTTGGGTTGTGTGTGTCTGAATATGGATCCAGTGCGGGTTGTTGAGAAAACTAAAAAGTGGATTGTGCTGGGTATTTGTGGGTAGGTTACCTTGCACAGGTTCTGTCTCTAAATTTCTATCTGACTAGTTATATTAGGGAAGTTTACCATGTAAACTTTTTATTCCACATACGTGAACTCCAACAAAAGAAAGAGTTACAAGGTTAAAATCAGCAGGAGAAATATGGAGGGTTATATGGGTAGTTACTGGGAGGTTTATAAGGGTATATATGATGCATTAAGGCACCATAATTGGACAGTATAATCAGAAGAAGCGATCCTGTTTAGGAAGGTTAATATGGTAGAATCTGGAAATGAACAATTGGTCGTTATATGCAATAAAAGGAGGGACTGTTAGAAGGGGTTGTTCTATAAACTTTTCCTTCCTACACAGGTTGATTCTTTGGACCGATTGTTTCAATTCTTACTTTATTGTATCCGATCAACCATATCAAAGTGTTGAGTAAACTGAGCCTTGATCAGTCAAGCTAGAAATTTTCAGTTGATTGTACAAACATGTGACTTTTTTGAGACATTCAGGGAGATTCAATAAAAGTTCTTATCGTTAAAAATGGTGCTCATTTTGCCCCAACCAATCAAATCTTATTTAACATTTGAAAGCTAACATCTGATTGGTTGGGGCAAAATGAGCACCATTTTTAACGATAAGAACTTTTATTAAATAACCCTGATTGTGTTACAATTTTGTTCTAAAATTACAGTTGCTAGAAAATCAAATAACCAGTTTGTTTTATCTAACAAGTCAATCTAAATGTTAAACGTTAAATCTTAGGATTTTGCCAGGATTTAATAAAATAAAGTAAGGGAACGTTATTGAAGGTAGAACTGCTGGACATGGGCAGGGATCCTGCAAAGATACAGTGCAGGAAGGAGAGCAAAAAAGAGAGAGAACCCTTGGCAGTAAATGAAATATAGAAATTTACAGAAAAAACAGAGGTGTAGGCGTGGAAATACAAAGACTGCGGTATGGAGGGTAACAGAAGAAGTAGGATGTGGAAAAGCGTGGGGGTGATCGGTAGACTCACAAATGTCATCGGCTGACAGTTTTCCCCCCATCACTGTCCGCCACCCTCCTAAATATACAACTATATTATTAGTTATACTTTTACCTTCCAAGTTACATTGGGGGTTATGCACTAAGAGCTGCTATGGCTGCTTTGTTTAGCAGATGCCGTATCTGTATAGTCTCTTCATTCTAATTCCACTCTTGTCCCGAGATTTGGTGCCATTAAAAGAGGCCTACAAAACCCAATCTTAAAAACTGGTACAACCACTTCTTATCTCGTGTTTAGCATGAGTCCCAATTTCGTGGTCGCACTGTCCCAGATAGCTCTTGGTGGGGCTTGGGAGATCTAGGACCAGGCAGGGACCAGTTTAGCTATACCTTTATGCACTAGATTTTTAAATGCCGCCTATCGGCAGTCGGGTGTATAAAGCGGACGTGGCTACATCAAGGACCAATGGTGTAGCTTGTGGAGGTGGGTGTGGTGGGCTGACTAACACGGACTTATGGACTGGAGGGCTGACTTAATACTGATTGGTGGACTGGAGCTGAAATGCAGTATTGCAGGAAGAAGGATTTTTTTTAACTGCCTTTTAAGTGTTCCGCAGGGGCGCACCCTGAGCATATGTTTCAGCTTGCTTCATGGTAGGGGCACCCCTGGGAATTAATAATATATCTGTCAAACTCTCTATTTCTATGTTCCTTTTGTATATGCACCTAAAATTCATCCAGCCATTCTTGCAACTCCTTTAATCATATTAATTTTGTGCTAAAGTAGGTATTACAGGAAATATAAACCCAGCAGTTAAGGATTTACTGTAAATATTGTATGTCTAACAATCAAACAGGTACGTATGTCCACATTGCAAGCCAGGTACTTTTAATGGGGTCCACTCCTTCCCACCGCTCCGTACCCCGCAGAGTCGAACAAATTCACAAAATAAAGGAGGGGGGCTGCCACTCAGAACATTAAAGCTGTAAAGCAAAGTAGTGAGGTAAACAACCCAATAGTGTAAATACGCCACAGCGTTTCCCCTCTATACAGTAAAGCAGGCTGTTTCTGGAAGTATAGAGCTTAGCAGTAAAAACGATTCAGCGGTAATATTCCAATTTGGTTAAGAAAGAAACAATAAAACAAAATTATTATAAATGAGGCTCCTGGACCGGATGAAATATATCTAAATATTCTGAAGACAGCTAAGCTCAATTTTATCCAATGACATTTCTTATCCTCTTAGGTTCCATTTTAACTAGAGGAGTGTTCCGGTAATGTAATTCCAGTGATAAAAATGATATAGAGCCACATCCTGGTAACTATAGACCTACTGTATATGGTATGGAGAACACTTTTCCAAGTAATTATTATGCATGTATTTATGAGAGATAGATTGTGTCAAACCAACTCACTTGCTTTGAATAAAAAAGTAGCAATTTAGATTGGTATTGCGGTAGATGCTGTATACTAATATTTTGCTTAGGTATTTTTTTACTATGCAACGTAAGCATCCATTAGAAAATAAGGTCTGATGGCCTTGAAAAACACATTTGTACCTGAGATGATGTTAGACACTGCTCCTTACTTTCCTCCCACCCCCTCGTAGCTTCTTCCTTGTCTGCCACTTCTCACACAACTCCGGATTCCCTTTGTTTGGGTCTTTTGGGCAGTGTCTTTGTCGCGCCTTCGAGTATTTATGACATTTGGGTCTTTGTGGTTTCGGCTATCTCTGAAATTACCGCAATTTCATTGGTTCTGCTGGTTTAGGCGGCAGATTTGAATCTGTTTTGGCCTATTTATGGCCCTACTGATTCTTCTCTATTTTAGTTCCGGTCTCTTTTCCAGTTATATCCTTTGGTTCGTCCTGGTGCTTGGAGCGTTTCTTGGGTCTGATTACCCATGTTCTAACTTCTGCATATTCCTTGACTTCAATTCTTTCCACATGTCCTGACCATAATTCTCTCTTCCTCCCTGGTACCTTGTTCGACTTTCATGTTTGGCGCTTGGCTCCGTCCCTGACTTTGTTTCTGTCTTCTGCTCTGTACCATTCTTTCAGTTTCCCAGCTACCCAGTTGCTTTGGGTGCTCAGTTTACGTTAGTGTGTCTAGGTTCTATTCATCATTAGGACATCATATAAATGAACAAAAGGCATTAGCTGTGTGCTACAGGGTTGTATATTAGGGAGTTGATATTCTGTATTGAAGTGAGTATTGAAAGCAAAGCATGGCCCCAAACATGAATTTCCAATACTTACAATCTCCCCAACACTCCTTTGGGTGAGGCCACACTACAGCCGATGGCAACGCATGCTCGTGTGATGCAATACAGGCAACGATGCAGTCAGAACGCATGCAATCCACAAAAAAAAATGGTGGTCGCATGCGCTCGGAAAATTGGTTTGCTTGGTGAATATATCTTATGTAAGTAAAAGTGCACGCGGTCAGCTGTTTTCAACTACTGCCAGTCTGGTACCGGTGCACCCCTTTTGAGAGTCCGCAACAACTCCTGGACTATCCAATTGGAAGATATTCCTTACACAGTACGTCTTCCCACTGATTATATGTAGGGGTAAAGCCAGACTGGCACTGCAAGCCGATCATTGGCACTACAAGCCGAGTTAGTATGGGGAAACTAAAACAAAACCAGGGCTGAGGACTTAGCAGTTTAGAACTTCACCCTGGTTAGTATTAGGGGAGAGGGTTGGTTTAGCAGGGTTTTGCGTGATATTTAGCTGTATGCTGAATATTCAAAATAACACACTGTGTCATATTAAATCACTTGTGGAGTCTTTATTTTACAGTGATGCACTATAGTGTATTGTGTATATTCTATACATATAATCCAGCGCTTCACATCTATTCACAGCTTACAATCTAATACCCAATCACACACAAATTCTTACTATCAGGCTTATTACTAAATGTGCCCTTGCTGTTAATTTGCAGCAGCCAATCAGATGTTCCCTTTTTACTGGTCTACTGCAGTATACAGGCTGTTATTTCAACCCACTAAATCAGCCGAAACAAAATATTGTTGGTTGTGGCGAAAACAGACGTATTAATGTCTTATGATTGTGGGGGAACTAATGAAAGGGGAGAGCATACAAACTTCTAGCAGATTTAGCCAAAGTACAAGGGTGAACTTGAAATCCAGGAATTAGCGCTTTTTTAAAAAAAAAAACAGTTAAAATGAAAAGTACCTGGGGCAGGGAGGTAGGATTGGTACTTTCTACCTCCCAATATGAATTCTATGAGGAGCGACATCACGAAGAATCTTTAATTCAGGAAGGCCCAGGGCACTAACCTGCCAGGTGAACATATATGTGCTGAAGCTCCTCAACAAAACATTAGGAGGTAGGAATAATCAATCCTACTTTCCTGCCTCCACTTTTCATTTTTAAGTTGTCCTTTAAGTGAATGCGCCGCTACTGCTTCACCAAATTTACAGAAATTCGCTTTCAGCCTGTGCTAGTCCACAGACAACAGAATCCTGCTCATTACCAGGGGCTGCGATAACGTGACAGAATGACATATTAGTAAATCCTGCCTGTAGTATACATATAGCTTTTTAAAAAGCCCTGAATTATTCATGACTTGCTCCTTTTTACCGTGTGTTTATATATTCCACACTAACCTAATATTCAACTTTTTCTCCAGCAGACACATTCATCCCTATGCAGATTTTTTTCCCTTTCTGTTTATATTTCCATGTCATCCGTCCTGTTCTCTTTAAATATTCCCCCCTACAAACAAATCCCGCTAATCGATCTCTCCCAAACTCTGTTTACCTTCACGTCAATCAGGCAGGAAATTGGCTGTAATAATTTCCTCTCTCGTCCCCCTAGGGATGTAACCGCTGATCCGCCTGCCCTCCTGTAACTCACGGACAACACCATATAGCAAGGTTACTAATAATCCCACCACACACACTGCTTTCCTTCTGCACATATATTAAACTTCCAGATTGATCTGTCTTCCAACTCCTCCTTCCCCATCTATCTTCCACCCAAATAATAAAACCACGGGATTGTAGTTTTTTTTTATTTTTTATTTAGAATATTAATGCTTAGAAGATTCCACTTTCTCATTTTTCCTGCTTGCACTCATGTTTCCCCTGGTTTCTGAAGGATGAGAGGGTTGTATGAACAGATTAAGCTCTCAGCTATCTCGCATTTAAGGACTAAGCAGACGTGTCTTTTTTTTTGGGTTTCGGAAAGCAAAGAAACAATTATGTCTATGGAAAGGAATTCTTAATGTCAGGGTGTAAAATAGTAAATACTGGAGCATAAATGTTCTTGTTCAGTAGAGCTTACATTCTAGTAGGGTCAATTACAGATGGTTAGAGAACAAGGGTTACTCGCAGAAAACAGGGAAAATAAAGGTATGTGTCAAAAGTGAAGCAGCTTTTAAATTGAGAGTGAGGGGGGAGATGGAGGTGGCACTAGGCAATATGGAGAGTAGGCACTAGGGGGAGACGTCGGACAGAGGTTCAAAAAAGGTGGTAAAGACTGTAATCAGGAGACGCAGTTTTCACATTATAGTTCTGTGTTCACAAAACTCCCCAATAATCATGTGCTTGCGTGTGGCTGCATTTTAACCATTGCAGATGGTGCTAGTGAGTTTAAAGTGATTATGTCAGATAAAAATGGTGCAACAGCAATTAAATTTCTCAGAGTTTTAAAAAAAAAAATTGCTGATTAAAACAATATTATTCCTATAAGTAATTCTTTATGCATTAAATAATTCCAGCAGTATTTGTCCCCTTCCGTAGCTCAGTGATCTTACACACGCTCAGTGTGGTTTAATTGGAGATAAAATCTTCAATCAGGTATCTCTTTAGTTAATAAAGTTATGCATTATTTAAAAGGACTCCACTCCTCCCTCCATTAAAGTACCCAGGACTTGAACCACTCGGTCCTGACCCCTGGGATAACAATCTTTATTTAATGTTCAGTTCGCTAGGTCCAGTCCGATCCACCTCTGTGTCCGTGGTCTGGCCTATTCTCTTCCATTAGTGCATCCTCCCATTGGACAGGTATGGAATCAGGCCCAGAATAGGAAGATTTATTATTAGTAATAGAACACAGGTCTGGAAGAATTTGAAATTATTCAACAGAGATTGTGGGGTAAAGGGTGTTTGAAATGTGAATGTTTTTGGCTAAGCCCGGCCAGTGATATAATACTAAGAACTGACAGAAAGCAAGAGCTGAGAAGATTTTAATAAGTGTAAAACGTGTGTTAAGTTTAGTACGAGGTGTCAAACGTGCTGTCATCTGCCTGCTATGAACTACAACCTAAGGGTGGCATCTGCATAGGGTTTAGTGTTGAAGTGACAGAACGTAAATTTACAGAGGGAACCAGTGATTATATAGATGGAGGATCTGCATCTGCTCTAATACCCAGTTTAAAGGAATTCGGTTTTAGATATAGATATTGTTATTACCATTGATACATGAACAACTCTAGAAATAACATTTGCTGGATCCGTTGAGACAGAGAAGGTTAATAGCTTTCTTAGTCAGAGGCTTAGCCTCAACACTGGGACAAACTGAAACTGTTATTAAAGGCCTATCGCTCTACCAGGGAGAGATACAAGTAACCTCCCTTCTTTAACTCTGTATTGTTCATTCTGTTTTATAGAACTGGCAGACACTCTGTGCCCACTGTTTCCTCCTAGTCTCCACATTCAACTTTCTCTCAAGTTACCTTTTAAGGAATAAAATCAACCTCTGGAAAGGCATCAACAGAAACCATTCACATTAAAATAATTTTCTTGTTAATATACAGCACTGAATATGCTGCTTTGCATTGGACTTGGAGCTCTAAGGACTGAAAATAGATACAAGTCTCTGGACTTTCAAGTTGGCCACATACATGTCAATGGATGCACATACTTCTAGATCCCCTCTAATGCAGTGCCACAGCTTACACGTCCGTCCTGCTTTGTGCAAATTTTAACGCAGCATGTCGCATTCAGTGTCAAATCTGTTTAACACGTCCATATCGAATACATAGCGCATGCAAAGGCACATCAACAAAGATGAGTTTTCATTCAATTGTCTTCAAAGGATGCCATGCAGATAAAAGCATCTACCTAAATGCATGTCTGTTGTCAGCCAAAAATAAGGCAAAACAGAATTGTCAATGCTGTATATTACCAATGAAATCAATCACTGTAAAAGTTTTAATTGTATTATATCTAATGTTTGTGCTAAGAATTCACTGGATTATTACATAAATGCCCAAAGATCTATCACCACTCAATTTGAAGCACTTTTAATACATTGCGAATCCTAATCTACTACAGAAAAACGTGTTACAGCAGGCCACACCCACTAGCAGTCTCTAGCCAATCCTGTTACAGCCCAGATAAGGTAAGGTTGCATGTGATCCAAACAATCCAAAAGAGTTCACTCCAGCACACCAATATGGCAATTGCCTTATGCTAGGTAGATGCAATCCTCACAGCCCTCTACCCCAAGGGCCAGCAAAATCCAGTGTATACGAAGAAAACGGATGATCACACTACTGTTCAGCAAAAGTGATACTTTATTAAAGTATAAATTCCCCGAAACATTGTATTTTGCTTATTCAGTTCTTTAAGAAGGTTACAATTACATGACAGTTAAATAAAAACAGTATTTGTTACATCCCTCCTCACAAATCCCTCTACGGGGAAAACAATTGCAAAAAATAGTGTGAAAATGTATTTTAACACTGCAATATTTATTTAATTAAAACATGCAGCACGTTCGTACATTGTCACTCTGAACTGTTTTATGCACATTTTCATTGTGAAAATCCATGTAACGGAGTAGACTTTCCCATATTTATCCACAACTGGTAGAATCCATCTTAAGTTAAAAGGGGGTGTGTCCGCCAACTATGAATGGGAGCAATGTTCCCATTCTGAAAGGAATTCACCAGATCGCAAGCTCTTAAATCTCTCAGGCTTAATTTGTTTTTAGATCCTGATTGTGTGTCAGCTTTTAAAAAATGTCTTTACAATTAATTGTAATTAATTATAATAACTTCAGTGTGTCTGTGCTGTTTTCCTAATGGGTTAATGTTTTTTTGCTTATGACTTTAATGAACTACACTGGGATACTCACAGTGGAACAGATTCATCACAGATATGTCTAACTTAAGCTCCTATGACCCTGCCCATGTTATTTTTGACTCTTCCAACCAAAAGGATTGTGAGAAGCGAACCTAACTAGCCCCCAGAGACTTTTATTTGTGCCAAACACACCTATTTTAGGGTTGTAACTCAGGTTCATCCAGAATGCCCCAGACAAGAAATCCCTGGCAATGGTCCATACAAATTGGTTTGCGAGTCTTCTTGCTTAAGATAAAAGGCCATTAAATGGCGAGAGGTGTCATACTATCTGTAAGATTGTCTTCTAATATGTGAAAATTGCTCCCAATGAGAGACACTTGTAATAAAAGTTCTACTTTCTAATAAATAAGGCCTCCTAATGAAGCTTCTTAAATGCGAGACACTGTGAAAGCGTCCGGCCTCCTCCCCCCACCCACCCTTCAAAAAAAAATAAAAATTAGACAGCCCACAAACGAGAACCAATTTAAAACAGTTTAGGGGAACTTAGGGACAGTCACAAATGCACATACCCTGTCTTAAAGCAACACTAACCTATTTACAAATGATTAGTGTGATGTTAAGGTAGAAATTGTGGCAGCTGCACACATTTTGAAAAAATCCCAGCCCCTACAAGTGATTTGTGTTTGCAGCTCTTTTGTGTTAATATTTTTAAAGGTCATGTCCATCTTAACCTAGAAATAAATGAATACTTTCCATACCCCCCAACCCCATCCCCTGGAAATCCCGAGACTGGAAAACTTGGGCTGGCTGCGCACCATTCAATGTTTTGGACCGACCAATATTACAATGTAACAGTCTCTTGGGCTGAAAAAGAGTTTGGTATGTTTGCAGGTGCCCACAACTGATCTTTGTCGCTCCCATTCATCTGGATCGGACAGACAAACGGACACGATATAATATCGCACTATTACAGCACTTGGTCATTTCCCACACCTAGCGAACAGTCGGTAGAATAGTAATCCGGAGACGAAAGAGTCATTTCTGACCCGGCAACATGATTTCCCCAGCTGATAAATTTCCTTGCTGCTTCTCACAAAAATTTCATTACACAGTGTACACAGAAGAAACGGAGAGGTTTGTACGGGTGACAATCAGGCCACACACCTCTCATCTCTTTTCCAAATATCTAATCATGTGACTAAGGGACACCTGGGAATGCTTTTTGAAAGACCTCTGACCGCTGGGTAATAAGGATCACAGGGTGACCTTATTCTATTCCGGCACTGAAACCAAGGCAGATGTATTCAAAAAAGGGGAGATTAAAGTGACAGATAGCATTTGCTTACAGTAAGGATTCTGTAGTCTTGGCAAGAGTAGAATGTTTTATTATACTGGGGAGACCCACTGGGTAGACTGAGGCATCTGCTGTGTATGCAGCTGCTCAGGATACAGGGGCAATATGCATAAGTGTGTTAGTGCTATTAATCTCCAGCACCCAATCAGATATTCCCTTTTACTGGTTTACACTAGTTAGATAACTTTTCATTGGCTGCTGCAGATTAATAGCACCATCAGTAGTTTGCGTCACATCAGCACCTATATTGTCACTAGAGATTAATGAAACTGGCGACAACGGTTCTTTGGAACCCAACAGAATCTGTGTTTTCTTCATTTTTAATCACAAATTCTGAGAATTCAATAGCATTTTATTGAATTTTCAATAGGATTTAAAAATTTTCAAAAAATGGAATTTTCCACTTTCTAAAAATTTCCGGCTTTTGATAAAAAGTTGGGAGTTTTGGAAAATTTTAAAAAATCCGTCGATTTCCGCAGATTTTTGAATCCAGCAGTTCTGAACCAAAGCCAGGTTTGATTAAAAACTGGGATTCATCACTAGTTGTCACAAAGTCCTGGCCCAAGGTTCACTGTGTCTGTGTGCGGTACATTTAATTAAAAAACAAACCAGAGCTGTTTATTAGGAAACAAGACAAAAGCAGTGAAGGGGTTAAAGGTGCATTTTGCAATGAACCATTTTCCTATGTATAAACCTCTCTTAACCTTACTAATCTGCGCAGTCAATTAAGGTGTGTGAAAGAAAAGTGCAGTGTCAGCTGGAGCATATACGGGGAAACTGTGTCAAATAACACAATAATGATTAAAGAGACGCGTTCTATGGGAGTTGGAACCAATTTATTTCTAATACTTTACATTGGTTTGATTTAGAGTTTTAGAAATGAAGGGAATGTTATTAAATCAAAATTCACTTAATATTAATATAATATACACAATGTGTCACCAACATCCACACACTGTCCTATAACATGAAATCTCAGCTCATCGTGTATTCCATTCATTGAAGACCTACAGTTAAATAAAGTAGATTGATTCTCTATGGTGGTCCAATGGCTTGATGGTGAAAAATGCAGATTGTGACTGTACTTAGTCTAGGGTTATTGCTAAAACAGACACAAAATGAAGGAAGACCTGAAGCTAAAATGTAAATGATCCTGTCCTGTATAGATTCTATCATTGCTAACCAGCAGATATCTATAACTGTCACCTGTGACTGCAGGGTAATGATCGGTAATTGAGCAGGTGTCTGGAATATTCTTATTTCTTTAGCCCTTCCTTAATCATGGGCAGGTTAATTGGATCACAGGCAGATTACTCAGTGGTTACTTGGGGTACAATAAGAGAAAGACAAGAAAACTCCCCTTCCTAACTCCAAATGGAAACGGGAAAGTATCCCTGGATCAACCAGAACTGCAGTATATGTATTAATACCAGTAATTCTCAATATTATATAGTATCCCTCCCCAACCCAAACCAGACTACAGTATATGTATTATACCAGTATTCTCATATTATTAGTATCACCGTACCAACCAGAACTACAGTATATGTATTAATACCAGTAATTCTCAATATTATATATGTATCCCCGTACCAACCAGAACTACAGTATATTATTAAACCGTAATTCTCAATATTATATAGTATCACCGTACCAACCAAACTACAGTATATGTATTAATACCAGTAATTCTCATATTATATAGTATCCCCAACCAACCAGAACTATAGTATATATATTAATACCATATATTCTCAATATTATATAGTATCTCTGACCAAACAGAACTCAGTATATGTATTAATACCAGTAATTCTCAATATTATATAGTATCACCGTACCAACCAGAACTACAGTATATGTATTAATACCAGTAATTCTCAATATTATATAGTATCCCCGTACCAACCAGAACTACAGTATATGTATTAATACCAGTAATTCTCATTGCCATTACCACTTCTGCTGGAAGGCAGTTCCACAGTTTCAGCCTTCTCACTGTAAAGAAACCTTTTCTAACCTGAAGATGAAACTTCTTTTCTTCCAACCTTAAAGGATGTCCACGTGTCCTCTGATATGACCAATTAGTGAACAATGCACCAGAGAGTTTATTGTATGGCCCATTAATACATTTGTATAAAGTGATCATATCCCCATGCAAACGTCGCTTCTCCAATGTAAAGAGCCATAGATTGTCTATCTATAGATCTGCCTCCATAGTCAAGCCCCTCCATTCCCTTTATTATTTTAGTTGCCCTTTTCTGAACTGCTTCCACTTCCAAGATGTCCCTTTGTATATGGGATTCCAAAACTGCACCGCATATTCCAAATGAGGCCTCTCTTGAATCTATTCCCCTCTTTATACAAGAAAATATCTTGCTAGCTCTAGCTATTGCTACCTGGCATTGGTTGCTACAGCTAAGTCTGTTATCTACTAGAACCCCCAAATCGTTTCTCCAATGTGAACAGCCCTAACTTGTCTAATCTGCCTGCATAGTCAAGCCCCTCCATTCCCCTTATTAATTTAGTTGCCCTTCTCTGAACTGCTTCCCTTTCCAAGATGTCCCTTTTGTATATGGGATTCCAAAACTGCACCGCACCGTATCTTTGGTTGGGAATTGCTTAGAAAAGCAAGGAATATAACATTTTAATCAGCAACTTCTGGGCAATAAGTTACAAGAAACTTAAGTTAATCTAGTCTTGGGCAGACTTTCTGTCGGCAAGATACAGAGTTCTCTCTGCAGTAGCAAACACTGTTTGAAACACGTTGTGTGGAATGATCCAGCTACGTCCTTTAGACTCTCTACCACTGGGCCAAGTAACCTCAGTCTATTGACTTATGAATCAGGATAAGCCACTTTTTTGTGTAAATTTTAACAAATGAAGTTGCTTGTAGTGATGTGCAGCCAATAGAAACCACAAACACTACTGGCTAAGGCTATCACACGGATCAAGATGGTGGCATTCTTGTGGCAATTTTGTCAATTTGCAATTAGAAAGATTTTTCAGCATGATAGAGAGGATGTCTCCAGCAGGGTAAGGAAACTGAGACTGTCTTTTTAAAGTTATTTATAGACCACAGTTCCCCTTTAAGAGGTAACATTTTTTATTATTTTCACACAGGTTCTGTATATCTTTGGTTAGGAATTGCTTAGAAAGTCAAACATTTTATTTTGTGGTTTCTGGGATGTAATTCATGATGAAATGTGTTGCAGACCCTAGAAACACTTTAACTCCATTTAACCTGTTCAATAACTCCCCAACCTTCTCTTTTAGGTTCGTATAACCACATAAACAGACACACAATTGGTACAACAGTTGAATTTCCAGGTGGCAGTAAAACAAACGCAACCTGCATTCTAAATGAATTGATCATCAGCGATGCAGATTGTGTCCAGTTTGAAATACAGTCAGGCCACTCCTGCCGGTACAAGATTTAGGAGGGTTTTTTTTGCTTGAGATCAATTCCTAATTTAATGTTTAAACTTTACCCACTGCATCCCATTTCCCCAGAACATGCATCTGTGTGTGAGCGGGAGGAGGATGAGAGGTGTCTGGTCTAGGTAAATGTCGCAGACTTCCTTTGGGGCGGCCTGAAATGTCCTTTATTTGACAGATCCACGGGCATAAAGAACGGAGCTGCTGCATGATAGGATTCTTAATTTCTCTTAACATTTTAATAACAAAGATGCCCTAGGCAAAATGTGTTCAACCTGTAAAAGGCATGAGATATTGGGTTTTGTATTTATTGATTTAAAAAAAAAAGGGAAAATAAAATCAACAGAAGAAGAAAAGTTAAAATCATCAGTAATGACCAACAAATGAAACAATTTGTGTTCCATCTTACTTCATTCTCTGGAAAGCCATGTGTTGGTACCAAGCATCCTTCTGCTATGTTTCTATGGTAACTGTACCTAGGAACACTAATGGTTCATTGCTCAGTGCACTGATGTTCTAGGTGGGGATTAATAACACAAAATGCACTGCATGTAGAGGGGGAGCAGCATCTGGGCATATTGGGAGGGTTTGGACAGCTGGGACCAGATCAGACTCCTGACCCATAGAACTTGTCTTGCTTAGCAAGTCAAAATCTTGAGATGAAAAATGACAAAACACTCACTTTTAATGCTCCTAGTTTATGTTAAGAAAATAAATGAATTGTTAACCTTTCTTTACATATAATATCTATGTCAGTCTGTTCCCGCTCGATAGGGCTCATATAACTTTATTAACCTGTCCACATGTCAGCCATTGAGGAAGTCTTAGGACAAAACACATATGGCGGCCTTGTTTTTAATGCACCATAAGTGATTACCCTATTCTGATGCTCTATACCAGTGTTTCTCAACCAGGGGTCCGGGGACCCCTAGGGGTCCCCGAGAGGTTGTATGGGGGTCCTCAAAACATTGACAGAAATTGTATAGATCCACAATTTTGATGAATGCAGATATATTTTTCTACATATTTATCAATGTTCTGTATAAAGTCTGTGTTTGGTGTATTGATGTAATGTTTTAATGTAAGGGTTCCCACCCTGGTATGAATTAGAGTGCATTTTGTTCAATAGAGATGTATTTATAGATCTATCATTTATATTTGTATACATTAGGTTTTTTGAGGATTTGATGACTGACAAAGAAAAATAATGATACTGTATATAATCATAATTTTATGTAGAGGTCCCCGAGACATAAAAAATTGTTTCAAGGGGTCCCCACAGATAAAAAGGTTGAGAAACACTGCTCTATACTGTACCTACGATATAATTATGAATGGACATTAGCTCATGTCACTTTATTTTGGCTTATTTCTAGTGTTTGTAGCCTATATTTCTTTTTTTCATACACTGTAGAGATATTGTTTATATATAGCAATTCTCTATATGTACACATGCATAGGTTTGACTTTTTATTCTATCTACTTATCTTTATTGGTTTAATGCTAACAAATGTAGTGCAATTCATTTGTTACTGAGCTTCAGTATTTCATATGTGTACAGCAGTAGGACGCTTTTTATTCTGTCAGACGGTTATTAACGTTTTTTACTTATCTCTATTCCTTCATACAAGGACATTTACTGCTATATAATACTATAATAGTGTGCCTTGGAAACTTTCTCTCTTCTGTCTTTCCACGTGGCCTTTTCCATAGCCAGGAAAGTAAAAAACAAAGGGGGAGATTCAATATAGGCCTTTTCCGTCTAAAACCCACGTTAACCCGAAGAAATTTCGGGTTAACGTGGGTTTAAAATCCCAAAAAGATTTTTAAGTAGTGGGATCTTGCTGTATCTAAACTTTTTTTGAAAATTTGATTTTAGCAATAAAGATACCCTGTAAGAATCCTTAGGATGCATCACCTCTGAGTGCCCATTTCTCACTGGTGCAGTTAAGATGGAAGGCATGGTTAGAGAATTATTTACTTTTACGCTTCCTATTGCCTCCTGGACTGTTCCCAGTCTATTCAGGAGGATTACCTTAGAATCCCTCCAAGTTAATCCAACCATCCAATTCCACCTGAGATACAGGCAGGAGAGCTGGGAGGAAAGAGAGCATTGTACGTCATTATGTTGACTTCCTGGAACCGAGGCCAACGAATAAACAAAACACGCACCAATTGTAATTTAAGTGTAAGCCCTGAACTCAAGAAACACCAGTAAAGGTGATAGTAAAAAGATAAGCAAAGTTTCCTCATCCACTGCCCGGTCCAAAATGTTAGTTTATCTGCAAAGCCTGGTTGTCTGTAGCATGTGTATAAAGGGATTATAAAGATACCATCCAACAGTGTCAGCATCTGAGTTTGAAATACCAGTTAGCGATACAGCCAGTAAAAAGGATTGGCAGGTAGAAATAATGAGCAGGAGAAAAGGAAGAGGAGAAAGAGAGAGGAGGGAGAGTCAACTAAAGAGATACCAGGAAAAACTGAAGTAAAAAAAGGTGATCTTAAACATACATTGCAAAGGAAATTAGAGAACAATGATAGAATGTGTCGGACTGGAGAAGATACACCAAGATAGAAAGTAAAACCCCACTAAGTATAGGAAATATACTGTGCAGGAATTAGAGAACAATGATAGAATGTGTCGGACAGGAGAAGATACACCAAGATAGAAAGTAAAACCCCACTAAGTACAAATGGTCTAATTTTGCCCCACCAATCAGAACTTATGGAAACATGAAAGCTAACAGCTGATTGGGTGGGGCAAAATAGCACCATTTGTTAACGATAAAACTTTTATTGAATAACCCTTGATATTCCTGTCCTAACACATTCTATCATTGTTCTCTAATCCTGCACAGTATAGTTCCTATACTTAGTGGGTTTTACTTTCTATCTTATGTGTATGTTCTCCTGTCACACATCTATCATTGTTCTCTATTCCTGCCACGTATATTTCCTATACTTAGTGGGTTTTACTTTCTATCTTGGTGTATCTCTCCTGTCCGTACACATTCTATCATGTTCCTAATCCTCACATATATTCTATTGTGGTTTACTTTCTATTTGGTATCTCTCCTTCTACACATTCTATCTTGTTCTTAATTCGCACAGTATATTTCCTAGACTTAGTGGGTTTTACTTCTATCTGGTGTATCTTCTCCTGTCCTACAACATTCTATCATTGTTCTCTAATTCCTGCCACAGTATATTTCCTATACTTAGTGGGGTTTTACGTTTCATAATCTGTGGTGTGATCTTCTCCTGTCCGACACATTCGATCATTGTTTCTCTAATTCCTGCACAGTAATATTCCTATACTTAGTGGGGTTTACTTTCTATCTTGGTGTATCTTCCCTGTCCTAACACATTCTATCATTGTTCTCATATTCCTGCACAGTATATTTCATACTTAGTGGGTTTTACTTTCTATCTTGTTGTATCTTCCCTGCCACATTTAATCATGTTCTCTAATTCCTGCACAGTATATTTCCTATACTTAGTGGGGTTTACTTTTACGTTCATCTTGGTGTATCTTCTCCCATCCTACACATTCTATCATTGTCTCTAATTCCTGCACAGTATATTTCCTATACTTAGTGGGTTTTACTTTCTATCTTGTGTATCTTCTCCTGTCCTACACATTCTATCATTGTCTCTAATGTACTGCACAGTAGATTTCTATCTCAGTGGGGTTTTACTTTCTATCGTTTGGTGACTTCTCATGTCCACACATTTATCATTGTCTCTAATCCTGCCACAGTATATTTCCTATACTCAGTGGGGTTGACTTTCTATCTTGGTGTATCTTCTCCTGTCCTACAAATTCTAATCATGTTCTCTAATTCCTGACAGTATATTTTCCTATACTGAGATATGGGTTTTACTTTCTATCTTGGTGGTGTCTTCTCCTGTCCCACACAGTTCATCATGTGTTCTCTAATTCCTGCACGTTATTTCCTATACTTAGTGGGGTTTTACTTTCTATCTTGGGGTATCTTCTCCGTCCTACACATTCTATCATGTGTTCTTAATTCTGCACAGTATATTTCCTATCTTAGGGGGGTTTACTTTCTATCTTGGTGTTCTTCTCCTGTCTAAACATTCTTCATTGTTCTCTAATTCATGCACAGTATATTTCTGTACTAGTGGGGTTTACTTTCTATCTTGGTGTATCTTCTCCTGTCCTACACATTCTATCATGTGTTCCTCTAATTACCTGCAAGTATATTCCTCTATCTTAGTGGGGTTTTACTTTCTATCTTGGTGTATTTCTCCAGCCTACACATTCTATATTGTTCTCTAATTCCTGCACAGTATATTTCTATACTTAGTGGGTTTTACTTTCTAATCTTGGTGTATCTCTCCCTGTCTACACATTCTATCATGTTCTCTAATTCCGCACAGTATTCAGTGTTCTCCCCAGAATTTTTTCCTGCCGGGTGGCATGAAAAAGTAGCCGGGTGGGGTAGGACGGGAGAATTTGGTGGTAAAGGAAATGTGCACTCGCATCATGCTCATTATATTGTCAGGATGTCTTTTGTCCATTAGATGTATGAAAACATAACTCCCAGCATCCATGGTTGTAAGATGCAGGGAGTTGTAGTCGTCAAAATCTGCAGGTAACCCATGTAACATAGCAGCACACGCACATGACCACCCTTTTGTGGCCTTGGAAACTTGAAAATCTAGTTACGTGGCATAAAATAATACTTGCAGGTGTGTAAAAAACGGGTATGAACACAGAGCAGTTTTGGTGGGGAGTTTTACTGACAATTGCACACATATAAATCCTCGTCTAAATTCTTTTAAATCACAAGTGCTTTCTATCAGATTTTTCCAGCTGGTGCATGAACAAGTAGCCGGGTGGCCGCCCGGCTACACAGACCCTAGGGAGAAACACTGATATTTCCTATACTTAGGGGTGCTTTATCTGTATTTGTCGAATTTTATCATTTCTCTAATCTGAAATTCAAGGGGTTACTATGTTACTTATCCTGCCCTCTATCGTCCTAATCCTGCACAGTACGATACTAGTTTTACTCTATCTGGTGTATCTCCCTCTTCATATCATTGTTCTATTCCTGCAGTTATTTCTATAGTTTTTATCTATCTTTTTCTATACTTAGATTAGTGGGTTTTACTTTCTATCTTGGTGTATCTTCTCCCATCCTCACATCTTCATCATTGTTCTCAATTCCTGCACAGTATATTTCTACTTAGTGGGGTTTTACTTTCTATCATTGGTGTATCTTCCTCCTGTCCTACACATTCTATCATTGTTCTCTAATTCCTGACACAGTATATTTCCTATACTTAGTGGGGTTTTACTTTCTATCTGGGTGTATCTTACCTCCGTCTATCCTACCATTCTATCATATTCTTCTCTAATTCCTGCACAGATATTTCCTCTATCTTAGTGGGGTTTTACTTCTATCTTGGTGTATCTTCTCCGTCGCTACCATCTATCATTGTTCTCTAATTCCTGCACAGTATGTTTCCTATACTTAGGGGTTTTACTTTCTATCTTGGTTGATCTTCTCCTTCCTACACATTCTAATCGTTCCTAATTCCTGCACAGTATATTTCCTATACTTAGTGGGGTTACTTTCATCTTGGGTGATCTTCCTCTGTCCTACACATTCTATCATTTTCTCCAATTCCTGCACAGTATATTTCCTATACTAGTGGGGTTTTTACTTCTAGCGTGTATCTTCTCCAGTACCCACCATTCTAATCATTGTTCTCTAATTCCTGCACAGTATATTTCCTATACTTAGTGGGGTTTCTTTCTATCTTGGTGTATCTCTCGCTCCTACACATTCTCTCATTGTTCTCTAATTCCTGCACAGTATATTTCCTATACTTAGTGGGGTTTGTATTTCTATTTGTGCATCTTCTCTTCCCCTACACATTCTATCATTGTTCTCTATTCTGCACAGTCATATTTCCTATACTTAGTGGGGTTTTACTTTCTATCTTGGTGTTCTTCTCCATCCTACACATTCTATCATGTTCTCCTATTCCTGCACAGTATATTCCTATACTTGTGGGTTTTACTTCTATCTTGGTGGTATCTGCTCCATCCATACACATTCTATCATTGTTCTCTAATTCCTGCACAGTATATTTCCTATACTTAGTGGGGTTTTACTTTCTATCTTGGTGTATCTTACTCCTGTCCTACACATTCTATCATTGTTCTCTAATTCCTGCACAGTATATTTCCTATACTTCATGGGGTTTTACTTTCTATCTTGGTGTGCTCTTCTCCTAGTCCCTAACACATTCTATCATTGTTCTCAATTCCTGCACCGTATTTCCTTACTTAGTGGGTTTTACTTTCTATTCTTGGTGTATCTTCTCCCAGTCCGACCACTTCTATATGTTTTCTATTCCTCTCTAAGGTCTGCACAGTAATATTTCCTATACTTAGTGGGGTTTTACTTCTATCTTGGTTTTAATCTTCTCCTGTCCTACACATCTATCATTGGTTCTCTAATTCCTGCACAGTATATTTCCTATACTTAGTGGGGTTTTACTGTCTATCTGGTGTATCTCTCGTGCCCGTGGATATATTCAGGGAGATTCAATAAAGGTTCTTATCGTTAAAAATGGTGCTAATTTTGCCCCAACCAATCAGAACTTATGTAACATTTGAAAGCTAACATCTGATTGGTTGGGGCAAAATTAGCACCATTTTTAACGATAAGAACTTTTATTGAATAACCCTGTATATTTCCTGTCCTACACATTCTATCATTGTTCTCTAATTCCTGCACAGTATATTTCCTATACTTAGTGGGTTTTACTTTCTATCTTGGTGTATCTTCTCCTGTCCTACACATTCTATCATTGTTCTCTAATTCCTGCACAGTATATTTCCTATACTTAGTGGGGTTGACTTGCTATCTGGTGTATCTTCTCCCATCCTACACATTCTATCATGTTCTCTAATTCCTGCACAGTATATTCCTATACTTAGTGGGGTTTTACTTTCTATCTTGGTGTATCTTCTCCTCATACACATTCTATCATTGTTCTCTAATTCCTGCACAGTATATTTCCTATACTTAGTGGGTTTTACTTTCTATCTTGGTGTATCTTCTCCGTCCTACACATCTATCATTGTCTCCAATTCCTGCACCGTATATTTCCTATACTTAGTGGGGTTTTATTCTTATCTTGGTGTATCTTCTCCTGTCACAATTCTATCATTGTTCTCTTATTCCTGCACAGTATATTTCCTATACTTAGTGGGTTTTACTTTCTATCTTGGTGTATCTTCTCCTGTCCTACACATTCTATCATTGTTCTCTAATTCCTGCACAGTATATTTCCTATACTTAGTGGGGTTTTACTTTCTATCTTGGTGTATCTTCTCCCATCCTACACATTCTATCATTTTAAGGAAATATACTGTGCAAGGAATTAGAGAACAATGATGAATGTGTAGATGAGAAGAGAACACCAAGATAGAAAGTAAAACCCCTAAGTATAGAAATATACTGTGCAGAATTAGAGACACAATGATAGATGTGTAGGACAGAGAAGTATACACCAAGATAGAAATTAAAACCCCACTAGTATAGGAATATACTGTCAGGAATTAGAGAACAATGATAGAATGTGTAGGACAGGAGAAGATACACCAAGAGAGAAAGTAAAACCCCCTAAGTATAGGAACTATACTGTGCAGGAATTGAGAACAATGATAGAATGTGTCGACTGGAGAAGATACACCAAGATAGAAAGTAAACCCCACTATTATAGGAAATATACTGTGCAGGAATGAGAACAATGTAGAATGTGAGGACAGGAGAAGATACACCAAGATAGAAAGTAAAACCCCACTAAGTATAGGAAATATACTGTGCAGGAATTAGAGAACATGATAGAATGTGTAGGACGGGAAGATACACCAAGATAGAAAGTAAAACCCCACTAAGTTATAGGAAATATACTGTGCAGGAATTAGAGAACAATTTAGAATGTGTAGATGGGAGAAGATACACCAAGATAGAAGTAAAACCCCACTAAGTATAGGAATAACTGTGCAGGAATTAGAGAACAATGATAGAAGTGTAGAGGAGAAGATACACCAAGATAGAAAGTAAAACCCCACTAAGTATAGGAAATATACTGTGCAGGAATTAGAGAACAATGATAGATGTAGTGGCAAAGAAGATACACCAAGATAGAAAGTAAAACCCCACTAAGTATAGGAAATATACTGTGCAGGAATTAGAGAACAATGATAAATGTGTAGGGAAGAGAGAAGATACACCAAGATGAAAGTAAACCCCACTAAGTATAGGAAATATACTGTGCAGGAATTAGAACAATGATGAATGTCGGACTGGAGAAGATACACCAAATAAAAGTAACACCCCACTAAGTATAGGAAATATACTGTGGCAGGAATTGGAAACAAATAGAATGTGTAGGACAGGAGAAGATACACCAGATAGAAAGTAAAACCCCACTAATTATAGGAAATATACTGTGCAGGAATTAGAGACAATGATGAATGTGTAGACAGGAGAAGATACACCAAGATAGAAAGTAAACCCTACTAAGTATAGGAAATATACTGTGCAGGAATTAGAGAACATGATAAAGTGTTAGGGAGGAGAAGATACACCAAGATAGAAAGTAAAACCCACTAAGTATAGGAAATATCCTGTGCAGAATTAGAGAAGAATGATAGAATGTGTAGGATGGGAGAAGTATCACCAGATAGAAAGTAAAACCCCACTAAGTATAGGAATTACTGTGCAGGAATTAGAGAACAATGATAGAATGTGTCGGACAGGAGAAGATACCACAAGATAGAAAAGAACCCCACTAAGTAGGAATATACTGTGCAGGAATTAGGAACAATGATAGAATTTGCAGGACGGAGAATTACACCAAAATAGAAAGTAAAACCCCCTAAGTATAGGAAATATACTGTGCAGGAATTAGAGAACAATGATGAATGTGTCGGACGGAGAAGATACCCAAGATAGAAAGTAAAAAACCACTAAGTATAGGAAATATCAGTGTTCTCCCTATGGTCTTTTAAGCCGGCGGCCCCCCGGCTACTTTTCATGCACCCAGCTGAAAAAAATTCTGAGAGAAACCTTGTGATTTAAAAGAATTAGAATGTAGGTTTAATATGTGTGCCAATGTGTCAGTAAAAACTCCCACCAAAACTGCTCAGTTCAGACCCCTTTTTTACACCTGCAAGATTATTTTAGCACGTTAACTAGCTTTTCAAGATCTCCAAGGCCACAAAAGGGTGTCCATGTGCTTGTGCTGCTATGTTCACATGGGTTACCTGCATTTTGACGAACTAAACTCCCTGCATTCTACAACCATGGAATGCTGGGAGTTATAGTTTTCATACTCTAATGGGACAAAGACATCCCTGACCTATATAATGAGCATGATCAGTGCACATTTTCCTTTACCAACCAAATTTCCCCGTCCTACCCCCCCCGGCTACTTTTTCATGCCACCCGGCAGGAAAAAATTCTGGGGAGAACACTGAATATACTGTGCAGGAATTAGAGAACAATGATAGAAGTGTAGACAGGAGAAGATACCCAAGATAAAGTAACCACTAAGTATAGGAAATATACTGTGCAGGAATATAGAACAATGATAGAATGTGTGATGGGAGAAGATACACCAAGATAGAAAGTAAAACCCCACTAAGTAGGAAATATACTGTGCGGAATTAGAGAATAGACAATGATAGAATGTGTAGGACAGGGAAGATACCCCAAGTAGAAGTAAACCCCACTAGTACAGGAAATATACTGTGCAGGAATTAGAGAACAATGATAGAATGTGTAGGCAGAGAAGATACACCAAGATGAAAGTAAAACCCCCTAAGTATAGGAAATATACTGTGCAGGAATTAGTAGAACAATGATAGAATGTGTAGGACAGGAGAGATACACCAAGATAAAGTAAAACCCCACTAAGTATAGGAAATCATACTGGGCAGGAATTAGAGAACAATGATAGAATGTGTGACAGGAGAAGATACACCAAGATAGAAAGTAACCCCACTAAGTATAGGAAATATACTGTGCAGGAATTAGAGAACATGATAGAAGTGTAGGACAAGGAGAAGTACCCCCAGATAGAAAGTACAACCCCACTAAGTATAGGAAATATACGTGCAGGAATTAGAGACAATGATAGAGATGTAGGACGGAGAAGAACAACCAAGATAGAAAGTAAACCCCACTGAGTATGGCACTATACTGTCATGAATTGAGAACAATGATAGAATGTGTAGGACAGAGAAGATACACCAAGATAGAAAGTAAACCCCACTAATTAGTAAATATACTGTGCAGGAATTAGAGACAATGTAGAATGTGTAGGATGGGAGAAATACACCAAGATAGAAAGTAAAACCCCCACTAAGTATCGAAATATACTGTGCAGGAATTAGAGAACATGATAGAATGGTCGGACGGAGAAGATACCAAGATAGAAGTAAAACCCACTAAGTATAGGAAATATACTGTGCAGGAATAGAGAACAATGATATAATGTTTAGGACAGGAAGAATACCAAGATAGAAGTAAACCCCACTAATATAGGAATATCCTGTGCAGGAATTAGAGAACAATGATAGAATGTGTCGGACAGGAGAAGATACACCAAGATAGAAAGTAAACCCCCTAGTATAGGAAATATACTGTGCAGGAATTAGAGAACATGATAGAATGTTGTAGGACAGGAGAAGATAACACCAGATAGAAAGTAAAACCCACTAAGTATAGAAATATACTGTGCAGGAATTAGAGAACAATGATAGAATGTGTAGGACGGAAAGATACACCAAGATAGAAAGTAAAACCCCACTAAGTATAGGAATATACTGGCAGGATTAGAGACAATGATGAATGTGTAGGACAGGAAAGATACACCAAGATAGAAAGTAAAAACCCTAATATAGGAATATACTGTGGCAGGAATTAGAGAACAATGATAGAATTGTAGGACAAGAGAAGATACACAAGATAGAAGTAAACCCACTAAGTATGAAATATACTGTGCAGGATTAAGAGAACAATGATAGAATGTGTAGACGGAAATATACAGGGTTATTCAATAAAGTTCTTATCGTTAAAAATGGTGCTAATTTTGCCCCACACCAATCAGATTTTAGCTTTCAATGTTACATAATTTCTGATTGGTTGGGGCAAAATTGACACCATTTTAACGATAAGAACCTTTATTGAATCTCCCTGAATATATCCACTTACTGAACCGGAATGAGAAACACAGCTGTACCACCACTGCAGCCTCACCTATAGGACTGTGGGGACAGAAGATTTTCTCATCTCACTTGAAACAACCCACTCCTAGGCTTGGGCGTGTGACTCACCCTAACTGCTAACATTTCCAGGGGTATGAAACCTCTTATTCTCCACAAGGTGACTACCCTAGGCTACACATACAGGAACATTTCCAGCCTTGATGCTATTTCAAAAGATTCTTGAAAAATTAAAACAGTTTAAAAACGCCATGTTTTCCCTTTCAGGCCTGCCTATTTAGTGAAAATACAAGCATCACCTTGTCCAATCCTTATTGTCCTTCAAAAGGCTAGGATGCTGTTGGCTGGCACGATTCCAAAGGGATAATCACATGTCTAGGTCCCTGCGTATGGATGTATGCACTGCTCTCATTACCTCGCTTATTAAGGTATCCATATAGCATACAATGACCGTGATCCTAGACACTACACAGACTGACTGACATGCACGCCCTTAAAACTAACTCTGGTACACAGACAATCATCTACAATTTACACCATAAAATGGCTTCACCTATGTGATTAGACATAATACGGCTTTCGTCTTGTTATTTCACTAAACTTGATGTTGTGTTGTCATAGAACAGACGCATCTCTAATTTTTGCGATCGATGGCAGAAGTTTCAGACAAAAGCGGGGGCATATCAGAGCTCCCCCCCACCCCATTCTCTGTGCTTCTTCCCAGAGGTCTGGTAGTGGGATTATTAAGCAGGAGTCCCTGCAGTGTGCAAAGTGGGATTATAAAGCAAGGAGTCCCTGGCAGTGTGCCCCCAAAAGTGGGATTATTAAGCAAGGGTCCCTAGGGCAGTGTGGCAAAGTGGGATTATTAAGCAAGGAGTCCCTGGCAGTTGTTGCAAGTGGATGATTAAGCAAAGGAGTCCTGGCAGTGTGCAATGTGGGATTATAAGCAAGGAGTGCCCTGGCAGCTGTGCAAAGTGGGGATTATTAAGCAAGGAGACTGCCAGTGTGCAAAGTGGGATTAGTAGCAAGGAGTCCCTGGGCAGTGTGCAAAAGTTGGGATTATTAAGCAAGGAGTCCCCTGGCAGTTTGCAACAAATTGGGATTAATTACGCAAGGAGTTCCCTGCAGTCGTGCAAAGTGGGATTATTAAGCAAGAGTGCCCTGGCAGGTTTACCAAAAGTGGGGATGTGAAGCAAGGAGTCCCTGGCAGTGTACAAAGTGGGGATTTTAAGCAAGAGGTCCCTGCAGTGTACAAGTGGGATTTATTAAAGCAAGGAGTCCCTGGGCAGTGTGGCAAAGTGGGATTATTAGGCAAGGAGGCCCTGGCAGTGTTGCAAAGTGGATTATTAAGCAAGGAGTCACTGGAGTGTATAAAGGGGGATTATTAAGCAAGGAGTCCCTGGCTAGGTACAAGTGGATTATAGCAAGGAGTTCCTGCAGGTGCAAAGCGGGGAGATTATTAGGCAAGGAGCCCGGGCAGTGTGCAAAGTGGGATATTAAAGCAAGGGAGTCCCTGGCAGTGTGCAAGTGGGATATTTAAGCAAGGAGTTCCCTGGCAGTGTGCAAAGTGGGATTATTAAAGCAAGGAGTCCCTAGCAGTGTTACAAAGTGGGATTATAAGCAAGGAGTCCATGGCAGGTTGCAAAGTGGGATTATTAAGGAAGGGATTTCCTGTCAGTGTTGCAAAGTGGGGATTATTAAGCAAGGAGTCCCTGGGCAGTGTGCAAAAAAGTGGGATTATTATTAAGCAGGAGTCCATGGCAGTGTGCCCAAAGTGGGAGTATGAAGCAGGAGTTTCCCTGGCAGTGTACAAAGTGGGGAATTATTAGCAAGGGTCCTTTGGCAGGTTTGCAGTGTGCACAGTGGGAGATTGATAAGCAAGGAGTCCCTGGGGCAGTGGCAAAGTGGGAGATAAGCAAGGAGTCCTGGCAGTGTACAAAGTGGGATTATTAAGCAAGGAGTCCCCTGCATGTGGCAAAGTTGGGGGATTATAAGCAAGGAGTCCCTTGGCAGTGTGCAACGTTTGGGATTAATTAAGCAAGGGAGTCCCTGGCAGTGGGTCAGGTTGTGCAAGTCGGAATTATTAAGCAAGGGAGTCCCTGGCAGTGTGCCACAAGTGGGAGTATTAAGCAAGGGCCCTGCAGTTGGTGCCCAAATGGGATTATTAAGCCAAGGAAGTCCCTGGCAGTGTGCAAAGTGGGATTATAAGCAGGAGCCCCTGGCAGTGTGGCCAAGTGGGATTTTAAGTAAGGAGCCCCTGGCAGTGTGCAAAGTGGATTATTAGGAAAGGAGTCCATGGCAGGTTGGCAAAGTGGGATATTAAGCAAGGAAGTCCATGGCAGTGTGCAAAGTGGGATTATTAAACAAGGAGTCCTTTGGCAGTGTGCCAACGATGGATATTAAAGCCAAGGAGTCCTTGGCAGTTGTGCAAAGGGGATTATTAAGTAAGGAGTACCTGGCAGTGTACCCAAAGTGGGATTATTAAGCAAGGAGTCCCTGGCAGTCGTGCCAACGTGGGATTATTTAAGCAAGGAGCCCCTGGCAGTGGGCAAAGATGGATATGAGAGCAAGGAGTCCCTGGCAGTGTGCAAATGGGATATTAGCAAGGATTACCTGGCAGGTACAAAGTGGGATGATAAGCAAGGATCCATGGCAGTGTGCAAAAAGATGGATTATTAAGCAAGGAGTCCCTGGCCACGTGTGCCAAAGTGATGGGATTATTAAAGCAAGGGTCCTGGCAGTGTGCAAGTGGATTTATTAAGCAAGGAGTCCCTGCAGGTTGGGCAAAGAGATATTAAAGAAAGGAGTCCCTGGGCAGTGTTGCAAAGAGGATATAAGCACGGAGTCCATGGGCCATTGTCAAAGTGGGATTATTAAGCAAGGAGCCCTTGGCAGTGTTGAAGTGGGATTATTAGCAAGGAGTCCCGGGCAGTGTGCAAGATGGATTATAAGACAAGGAGTCCCCTGGCAGGAGTGTACACAAAGTGGGATTATTAAGGCAAGGAGTCCCTGAGAAGTGGGGCAAAGTGGGGATTATAAAAGCAAGGAGTCCCTGGCAGTGTACAAAGTGGGATTATTAAGCACAAGGAAGTCCCCTGAGTATCGTTGTACAAAGTGGGATTAAGGCAAGGAGTCCCTGGCTGTGTACAAAGGGGGATTATGAGCAAGGGCGTCCCTGGCAGTAGGTCAAAGTGTGATGTATTTAAGCAAAGGAGTCCCGGGCAGTGTGCAACAGAGTGGGTATTATTAAGCAAGGAGTCCCTGGCAGTGTACAAGTGGGATTATAACAAGGAGTCCCTGCAGTGGTGCAAAGTGGGAATTATTAAAGCAAGGAGTCCCTGGCAGTGTACAAAGTGGGATTATTAAGCAAGGAGTCCCTGGCAGTGTACAAAGTGGGATTATTAAGCAAGGAGTCCCTGGCAGTGTACAAAGTGGGATTATTACGCAAAGAAGCCCTGGCAGTGTACAAGTGATGATTATTAAGCAAGGAGTCCTGGCGTGTGACAAAGTTGGGATTATTAAGCAAGAGTCCCTGGCAGTGTACACAAGTGGTGATTATTAAGCAAGGAGTCCCTGCAGTGTACAAAGTTGTGAGTTATTAAGCAAGGTCCCTGGCAGTGTGCAAAGTGGGGGGAGTATTCAGCAAGGAGTCCCTGCAGTTTGCAAAGTGGGATTTGGGATTCTTTACGCAAGGGTCCCTGGCCAGTGTACAAAAGGGGATTATTATAGCAAGGAAGTCCCCGCTGTTTTAAGTGTGCAAAGGGGGGATTATTAAGCAAGGAGTCCCTGGGGCAGTGTACAAGTGGGATTTATTAAGCTTAATCAAGGGAGTCCCTGGCAGTGTTACAACGTGGGGATTATTAAGCAAGGAGTCCCTGGACAGGGTACAAAGTGGGGATTATTAAGCAAGGAGAGTCCTGGCAGTGTTACAAAGTGTGATTATTAAAGCCAAGGACCGAGTCCCTGGCCAGTGTACAAAGTGGGATTATTAAGCAAGGAGCCATGGCCAGGTACAAAGTTGGATATTAAGGCAAGGACATGTCCCTGGCAGGTTACAAGTGTGATTATTAGCAAGGAGTCCCTGGCAGGTCAAAGTGGGATTATTAAGCACGGAGTCCCTGCAGTGTACAAAGTGGGATTATTAAAGCAAAGGACAGTCCCTGGCCGTGTATGACCAATATAAGGGACAATTCAATGTCTTAGAGTGCTCTCAAGACCTTTAGGTGAAACATAGTGGAAATTTCAAGGAACACTAACTGCGAGTGGAGTGCTGTAGGTAAATTCCAGGTCCCCCGAGGTAATATTTTCACAGGGAGGGGGAATAAGAAGCGTTCTCCCCTCCCTGTGCGAATAATAGAAATGGATTGCACATTTAGGTTCCTTTAATTTATGCCTGACATACCCAGGGGACTGACCTACGCTTATAATAAATTGGGTTTCTACCTCCCAGACGGGTCTCCCAAGCAGTAGCATCGAGTCTCATAAACAGCAGAAACATCTCTCCCGTATTGGCGGGTGGGCGGATCTGGGGCGCTCATGCCCCGGATCTTTCACTAAAGTAACCGCATCCAAAATAATAGAAAACAATAGGCAATATTGCTACCAGGACACTGTTGGTGGTCCAGGCGCACCGCCCCAGAACCCGTCGATAGGTCCTTGATACCATCCGCACAGGAACATATATAGTGGAGCGGTGCTCCAGACCACGAGTAAGTAGTCAGGTAAGAAAAATGAAAACCCCATCCTTTATTACGCGTTTCATGGCTTTTGATCCCAGCCTTACTCATAAGCAGCATGGGACATTATCCCAGATAGTGCTCAATTAAAAGGCGCTCCATCCCCAACAAACAATATCTATATTTTATAACCCATACTTTAGTATCCTGTAGCGAAACCTCCAAGACAAAACAATACAGACCCAGATCAGTTCCTAAAGTCATATGAGTTTCTAATAGATACATAGACCAGCAAGCCACGTTTCCTTCAAGTGCAGTGAAAGCTCAGAAGAGGTTTTAGTGCATGCCTCTCTAAGGTTTCACTTGCACTGACTGCACAAACCAAATTTCAACCTGGACCTGGTGGTTTAAGGATTGCAGGCTACGCTCTGTAGCGGTTTTAAATGGTTAAATTAAGTTGAAGATAGACATTTTAGGAGAGAGGTTACGACAGAAGATAATGTTGAATTAAGGAATATGACACAGGTGATGAAAGTACCCAGGGTGTAGCTATACAAAGCTGCAGACTGAGAAATACTGGGCCTAGTCATTTGTCTCTACAAAGACCCTCTCGGAAAGAAGGATTATTTAAATCCAATTGGAAAAAATGTCCTGGCAATGGGATCCCCCAATATGGCCAAATTCAGAATTTACCCCTAGTCTCATATAGAGGAGATCAAAAAATTTAGGGGGATTGAATAATCTTCTATACTGATTTATACCAGGTGGTAAACATAAATCTGAGTACCTTACTGGGCAATCCCACAAAAGCAGGAACCCCATTCCATGGGGGAATGGCAAATATGTAATTCTATATTAAAGGGGCACGTAGTCTAAACTCTCGACCCTTTTTCTACCTGTAACTCCCCATGGGTCATTTATTACTTAAAAAAAAAATGGTCCATGTGGCAAGGGTACATTGGGCAGACAAAAGAGAAATTAAAGTGCAGATTGGGAAGGGATTATAACGAATTACAAAGGAGTAAACAGAAGGTTAATGTGAATGATTGAAACTCCGATACCTAACACTTCTAATGAGATAAAACACACAGCAGTGTGAACCCCAAAGAATGTGAAAGAGAGAAGCACAATCTTAGAGGTTGGTGAGACACCTACCAGAGGGGGGTTAATTTGTTAAACAAATTGCTTTCAGAGGCAGACAAGCGCTGTGGAATAGACACTCAGCACGTGGTTCCATAGGGTTTTAAATGGAAAACACTAAATTTGTTTTATGTAATATTTGTGTTATTAATAAGTCGTTTGTTATGTTACATAGGATGTCCATTGTTAGTGGCTGCTTAAACAAATCCCTTTTATTTCATTCTAGGTGATGTACAGACAAATCCCCGACTATTTTATTCGTCTTATGGAACAAAGAGGGGAATGACTATTGATGTATGTTGGAAATGGACATGTGAACTAAGGAGTCACCTTCTATTTGTATTAACTTTTAGATGTGGCACATTTTTTAACGTTTTTATATGACAACAGGGAATATATGTATAACTTTTGATCACATTTTCATGAGAACCATTTGTCGACTATGTGTGCACTCAATTGCACTATGCTATACACATTATATTTATGAAGCAACTTGCTCTTTCGGGTTAATAATTAGTTGCCACCCTGAGAGGTGGAGTTAGGATGTACTTGAGATAGGTATTTATTGCACTCTATGCGGAGTGTTTATGTTATGCACCTGAGGAAGGGGACGGTGTCCCAGAAAGTTGTTTTGTTACTGTGTTGTTTGATGCTGAATAAGTTTACATGGGTTTGCAGTGTGCGTCCTCCTAACATTTGTTTCTAAGATAGCTCTGTACGCGGCCCCACACACAGATCCGGTGGTACTGCTGAAGCCAGGCCACATCCTACAGCAGCTGCTTTCAAAACTACCCCGAGCCCAACCCCTATTGTGACTGCCCTTATTGATGTCATAAACACAGGGAAGGGGTAGTGCTGGTGGGGGACATTCAGAGAAGAAAATCGGCAGCGGGGATTATTACACTGCCAGTATAATTCATGGAAAAAGGGCCAACCCAAATGTAGGAATTTAAAGTTACAAACCACCGGTGTAAATTTGGGCACCATGTTACATCAGTCTCAATTTAAAGATACCAGATATGTCATACTTTTCTGTGTACCACCAATGTCACCATTACCACAGTGTTATTTTTTCCACTTACTAGCAGCGCTTAAGTCAGCCCTCCGGTTTACAAGACAGTTATTTTATGCCAGCTCACAGGGTGTTAATCATTATTAATACTGTATAGGGCCCGGAGAGATAGAAAAATTAAAACTAGAAATGAAATTTAAAAGATATCAACTTTGGAAACTGGTTACATTCCCCATTTTGGAAGGGAAAGAAAACACCATTGGTTACACCTTATAGTTCATTAAAGGGGTTACGGTGTATCTCCATTGAGAAATTCCAGAATGTATTATACATCTGAGGATTTCAGTTTTATTGAAGAACAAGATGTAAGGAGCTGTGTCTTACCTCCGTTCTTCAATTTAAAACCTCCGGAGCCGGGAGATGAAGATGAGAACTTACCCTAGTCTCACGCTTCTTGGCTGTTCTTCATGAAGGTCCTGACGTCCCTTTATACTCCAATGCGCATGCATCTGACCTGTTTATGGTAGAAAGAACAAGCAGAGGAGCAGGAGAGCCAGGTATAGTTCCAATCTCCTCTTATGCGCAGGTTTTAAACTCTTTACATCCTGTTCTTCAATAAACTGAAATCCCAAAGTCGATTTCCTTGATGGAGAAGAAGAAACCCTTTTATGTGTGTGTCTGTGTGTGTGAACTGTTAGATCAATGTGGGAAACTGTAGTTCAATCATCAACTAGATCATTTGAACTATTGTTGTGGCGATCTATTATTGATCCCATAATAGCCAAGCCACGCCTATACTTAATCTTGTTTTGGGGGTGACATGCCCTTTTAAT
This sequence comes from Hymenochirus boettgeri, assembly GCA_019447015.1. NCBI lineage: Eukaryota > Metazoa > Chordata > Amphibia > Anura > Pipidae > Hymenochirus > Hymenochirus boettgeri. The sequence continues at coordinate 76,411,711 of CM033476.1, read as the reverse complement.
TATTATAATGCATCTTTTCAAAGTAGTTAATTATACAAAATTAAAAATTAGGATCTATGTAAAAATAGATAAATCTATAAGTTCTGCATCACTTGGTGGTTGGACGCTTCCTCACATTTCCTTTGATGACCGACTGAGCATGTCTGTCTCACTGGAGGAATTTAGGATTTGTGTAGACCAAAGTTTTCCAAATCCCCAATTAATTTTTTTTTTAGGAATTATTTAGATTCTTATCTCTCCTTTCTTCAATTTATATTATAAAAAAAAAAAATGCCGAAAGCAGAGATTAGCTGCAAGGGAGTACATGTTCATTATACGAATATGTGTGTGTTACATGGTCACTTGACTTAACACATATGTTCATGTGAAGTATTTGCTGTATCTGGCCTATAAACTTGTCTCAGTGCTTAACAAACCAGGAAATGCTGATCGCCTTGAACACCCAGGCGCAGCGATATTCCAGTTGTGCGTGAATTCAATTTCCTGTGGATCCCTTCAATGTTTAGAATAAGTGCATGACCGACGGCAGACAAAAAAACCTCCCAAAAACTTGATCTGTCCAGCACATGTATAGCAGTCAAAGTGTGAGCTTAGTAACAAACTGCTAGATAATTAAAAGACTTACATGTACTTTAGCAATGAGCTAAGTTAGACAGGTACAGCAAATACTTCCTTGCACACTATTTGTAAGTCAAGGGTACATGATACCACACCCATATTATATAAATGAACAAGTAACTCCCCTTGCAGCTAATCTCTGCTTTCTGATTGATGACCAAAACTGATCTCTACAGAGAGGGAATGTCTATCGTTTGCTTTGTTGCGTTCCCCCAGCTTTCTACATCAGCTGGCCCTATCATGCCCCATAGCATTTTGTAAGTGACATTGTCAAGCACTGGGCCTCATTATCTGTAACCACAAGATGGCGGTCACCCACAGCCAGGATTAGAGTGTGCAGCGAGAGGCGAGAGGGGACTCAGAGATGGTCCATGGACATGGAAGGAGGATGTGGAGTCAATCTAAGAAACAATGGTGGTGCCTTTTATGTCCCACTACAGGATTTAGTCATAGGTTGATTTGATTATTTATAGTAGAGTTCTAAACCCCAAGGCATAAAAGACACGTAGAGTTCCCATTTGGCCATGTTTAAAGTATCAAATTTACTTCACATACAACATAGAATTGGGACACTGTCTGGTGGTGGGCCCTTCGCTCTCCCATGACTAGAGCACTGGTGGAAACTAAAAGCCAGCAAAAGTGAGTACAGCAGGCAAGGGCAGAACTACCCAGGGGAGCCGTTCTTCTTTACTTTTTTCCCAATAATAAGCTGCAGGGAAGGGGGGCCTCCTTGTAGTTTTTTATGGGGGAAAAGGGTTGCCAGGTGATTCAGGGGACGTGACAAACAAAAAAAAATTTCTGTAGGATCAAATATCAAACTTGAGTAATGTGTAAGATTAGGATAGATTTGGAGATGAACAGGAACAATGGAAAACAGTCCTGTACTTCTCTTCTTCTTCTGCACTTCACTGCTAACATGTCCACCACCCCCCCCCTTATTCCATCTCCCTTGGCACTACCAAGCTTTCTCAAACGATTTGGCCTCCAATGACTTTGTGAGGACGATATCTCGGGCGCAGGGAGAAAGGACTAGAGGGATTGGTGAGCAGAGTCCTGTCCGCACATCCCTTCCCAGAGGAAAGCCGGCGTGCGAGTGCACACCTCCCATTTAATGCGTAGCGCCTTCGACGGAAGGGAAGTGGGTTGTTTTCTCTCTGATATTTGCACGTATCCGGTCGTATGTAGCAATATAAAAAAAAAGTAAAAATAGCATGGTTATTAAATAACACTCAGCTCCCTATTATGTCTCTGTCAGAGATTTTAACTTTTGTTAAGAGTCATTTGTGCACAAGGCGGGGCAATTAAATTTCACAGGGGCCGCATGAAACTCAATCGTTTTCAACCATCGGACTTTTATCGGTCACCTCAATTCCTTACTAGAGATTTGAAAACTGGATTTTATAAAAAGATTTAAATTAAGATCCCTGCGTTCACTGGATCAGGTGTGTACTATTTTAGATCATTCCATCAAATGCACTTTAAATAAAAATAAAATCGACAATCAATTAATATTAAGATTTTTTTGAGTGCAGTCTCAGTTATTGAGGGCCACTCACGGGTCAGTCTAGGAGGTCGCATGTGCCCCGGCTTACTTACTTTGGGTCCCGGCTACTAAGTTACGCGAATAGCATGGATCATTACATTAACAACTATCCGATTTTGAAATGGATGATGAACCAGACAGTCATCGTTGATTAAACTGATGAACAATAGAGAGAGCCTGACTATAACATCATGGGAAAAGGGTCAAATTTTGCTCCTCTGCGTTTACAAGCTAGCCACACACGAGCAGATGTTATTCAGGTACAGATCAAAAGTCAAAACTCCGATTTTGTTTCTCGATCAAACTGCTATAAATTGTTGAGCAGATACAACAGACGAAATGGTGTTATTTTTGCACCGATTTGCGCGAATGCCAAAATATCAAAAAAACGGTATGGGGGCTTGTGTGTGCAAAAAACCAAAACAGATCCTGGGCTTGTTTTACTGGTTTCTTACTGTTGTTTAGATAATATCTCTGGTTCTACTATTATTGCACGACCAGTGAAATGAACTAGTAGAATTATTCACATAACTGGAGGAAAGTTTGGTTCCAAACGAACTGACCATAAACGAACTTTCAAAAGAACAAAGAAATATTCCAGACTTATCGATTGAAATTCAGATTTATATCGAAATATTTGAAATAATACCTGAACCCTCGAATCCGAAATATGGGAGAGAAATAGGGAATATGTGGGGCCCTTGAACATAGACCATGCTGGAGGTGAATAAGTTTTGGTGATAATGACATGTTTCCCCAGGACACTTTCTCCAGGTTCCTGAGCCTTTACACGGCGACCAACTTACTATAGAGACGGACGACTTCCTGAAGTTCGGATATCGAAGGCTAAATTGAGGGTTAGTGAAATCAAAGGCTACATTTCGAGGTTATACCGATTCGAGGCTACATTCGAGGGTTACCGATATCGAGGCTACATTCGAGGGTATGAAATCAAAGGTACATTCGAGGGGTTACCGATATCGAAGCTCACATTTCGGAGGGTGTGTACCGATAGTCGAGGCTTACATTCGAGGGTTACCGCTATCGAAGGCTAACATTAGGAGGGTTACCGCTATCAGAACGCTACCATTCGAGGGTTTACGATATCGAAGGCTACATTGCAGGGGTTAACCGATTATCGAAGGCTACATTCGGAGGGTTAGTGAAACTCGAAACACTACGTAAGGGGGTTTACCCATGCTACATTCGAGGGTTTAGTGACATCAAAGCTACATTTGAGGGTTACCGTATCGAAGGCTCATTTCAGGGTTACCAAACGAGGCTACATTCCGAGTTTGTTAGTGAATCAAGGCTACAGTTTGAAGGGGTTACTGATATCGAAGGCTAATCGATGGTTACCCAATATGAAGGCTACATTCGAGGGTAGTGAACATCGAACACTACGTAAGGGGGTTGACCAAGTGCTAATTCGAGGGTAGTGAACTAGGCTACTTCGAGGGTTAGTGAAATTCAAAGGCGATATTCGAGGGTTAAGTGAAAATCAAAGGCTACATTTGACGGTTACCGATATCGAAGCTACATCGATGGGTTCCGATATCGAAGGCTACTTCGAGGGTTTACCGATACGAAGGCTCACATTCGAGGGTTAGTGCAATCAAACGGCTACATTTGAGGGTTATCCAATATCGAAGCCTACATTCGAGGGTTACCAATCTATCGAAGGCTACATTCGAGGGTTAGTGAAATCGAACACTACGTAAGGGTGTTTACCTGCTACATTCGTGGGTTAGCAAAATCTTAGGGCTGAATCGTTCTGAGGGTTACCAAGTCTATTATACCGAATTTTCCATAATTATCGAAATAGTCCGCAAGTTCAAAAAACACTCATACAGTTCAAGCTCGTCCAAACTATTAAAGTTGGGTCAAACGGGGTTTGGGTTCGGTACAGCTACTACTTATTGCTGGTTCAATTGGTTTAATCTTAAATCGAACTGAACTTTCATATTTTTTGAACTCCCTATGGGATCCTTAGAAAAATGTTAAATTCCATTACAGGCGCTTATAGAAAGATTCCACGGCATTAGTATTTTTATTATAAGGTATACATTACCATGCCAAACTCTACCAACACAGTTTGTAGTCCTAAAATAAACTATTGGGTATGGTGTCCAATCTCCTTTCCTACTGACCCATTTCTTTTTAGCTAAGCAAAACTAGGAGAAACTTGGCCTGGCATTCACGACAACTGCACCAAAACTCGTTTTTAGATTCTGCCAGCGGTTTACGCAAAACATGAAAGTTCCTGAAATTGTGCATTGCGCTTTGTGTAGACTTGCATGGTGCTCTGGCGACTCCTGTGCCCTCTATGTTATGGGGACCGTGATACGCACCAAAAAGGCATGCACGCTTGCGTATTCAATTACCGATCTGTGGGACCACTCTGATGCATAGCATTGGGCAATGCTCTAAAACCACACTCGATCGGAGCACAAAACACGCTAGTGGGGCCAACCCTGAAGCAGAATTTGTTTTCAAACAACCTATTTTCGACTGCGATTTGTGAATCCTGTCTTCAATGTCCGAAAATTCCTCCAGATCCACCAGAGTGTTATACTGCAGTTCCAACTGAAAACCGCAACACTTAATATAGAGATGAGTCCGGGTCCGCAACGAACACTGGAACCCCCTTCGGTTTCCGATAAAAACGAAGATCTGTCCGAATCCGGACGGATCCTTTGGATTTGGGACGTCGGAACGTGTATTGTCGAAGATTTTCGAATGTATGGTAGCGATTTTCGATTACTTTTTCAAAAATACCTTCAAACGTTCATAATCCTTGGAAATACGATCCGGGCCACTTTCGAGTTTCCGCTCGTTATTTTGAAAGTCACATGTTCGGAGCTATTCCTCCGTCACATTCGAAAAAATCGTTGAAAATGTTTTTCCGTTTTTTTCGGATTCTTCGGAATTTACCGGGATCGGGAATCCGGAAAACGAAACTATGGTAGTTTCACCCCATCTCTACTCTAATTCAAACAACCTAATAAATAGGAGATTTAGAAGACAAAGGCTTTTTGTATACAGCCATCTGTGTTTGTCCTCCATTCCTCCTGTTCCTCTATGTATTGTCCTTCTTATCGTATTTTTAATCCTGAAGAAGGCAACCAAAAAACAAAACAATCAGTTTGTCCCCCCCAGAGAGGAACTTTCCCTGATGCAGCAAGTTGCAATGGACTAAATCCCTAGATCAATTTCCTACTATAGGTAATAAGTTCCTGGATAAAACCTTTGCAACCTAACGAATGAAATTCCATTCTTTTAGCTCAAGGGATGCCCTCTTGTCCTGCACGAAAGATCTATTGGTCACATGAAGATAACTTATGTGTATGTTTTATACAAGACAATGTATATCCCCTTAATCTCTCTTTTTCCCAATGTGAGAAAAACAGCTAGCTAGCAAGTCTTCCAAGACTAGCTCTCTATTCTCCTATTAACCATAGCTGGACTCTTGGACTTCTCTGGAGTTCTGTCATTTCCTTTATTGTGATGTAAGTACAAGGATTCCAACACTGTACTGGTGACTGTAGGCATCTCTAATACTGAGAGCTCAGACCCGGGATCCACCGGAAGCATTAAGGGGCCACACCAACTTTTAATCTCTTATTACTCTTGTAGATATCTCACTAATCTGGTACTTGGTGTTTTAACTTGACATTTTTATTCTCCTCCCCTTGGTCACTGTGTATATACATTTTCGTGGAATGTACTGTGTGCCCATGGGCCAAAAGTGACACACCCGTATAGTGTTTTTACTGCTGGCATTTCTAGGCAGCTAGTGTATAAATATTATCAGCCATTGCAAAAAATAGTCTTTAATGTTTTTATATCGTTTAAGTTGCATGCCATTGAGATTCAATTGGGGAAATGCTACACAGCATGGGCCCTGATAATCTGGGGTGGCCGATCTCAGCGAGCCACATGATGATGTTTTAATGGCATGTGGTAGAGATCTACATCAGGGTATGGATGTCCTGCTTCTGGATTCAATTTTGGGTTGTGTGTGTTGAATATGGATCCATGCGGGGTTTTGTTGAGAAAACTAAAAAGTGGATTGTTCTGATTTGTGGGAGGTTACCTGCACAGGTTCTTGTCCTAAAATTTCTATCTGACTAGTTATATTCGGGAAGTTACCCCATGTAAACTTTTTTATTCCCATACGTGAACTCCAACAAAGAAAGAGTTTAGCAAGGTTAAAATCAGCAGGAGAAATATGGAGGGTTTATATGGGTTATTACTGGGGGTTTATAGGGTTATATATGATGGCTAAGGCACCATAATTGGACGTATAACGAGAAGAAGCGACTGTTTTAGGAAAGTGTTATATGTGATTGAGAATCTGGGAAGATGAACAATTGTCGTTTATGCAATAAAAGGAGGGGACTGTTTTAGAATGGGGTGTTCTATAAAGTTTCCTTCCACACAGGTTGATTCTTGGAACGATTGTTCAATTCTTAACTTATTGTATCCGTCAACCATATCAAATGTGAGGTAAACGAGCCTTGATCAGTTCAAGCTAGAAATTTTCAGTTGATTGTACAACATGTGACTTTTTGATGACATTACAGGGGAAGATTCATAAAAGTTCTTATCGTTAAAATGGGGCTCATTGTGCCCAACCAATCAACTTATTTAACATTTGAATCTAACATCTGATTGGTTTGGGGGCAAATGAGAACCATTTTTAACGATAAGAACGTTTATTAAATAACCCTGATTGTGTGTTAACAATTTTTGTTCTAAATTACAGTTTCTGAAAATCAAATAACCAGTTTGTTTTAATCTAAACAATCTCTAAATGTGTAAACGTTAACATCTTAGATTTTGCCAGATTATTAAAAATAAAGTAAGGGGAACGTTATTGAAGGTGAGAACGTCTGGACATGGCAGCGGATCCTGCAACAGAAGTACGTGCAGGAGAGGAGAGCAAGAGAGAGAACCCTTGGCAGTAAATGAATGAATATAGAATTTACAGAAAAAAACAGAGGTGTAGGCCTGGAATACAACCCCAGACTTGCGGGTGATGGAGGGTAACAGCAAGAAGTAGGATGTGGAAAAAGCGGGGGGTGTCGGTAGACTCACAATGTCATCGGCGGACAGTTTTTCCCCCCCAACACTGTCCCGCCACCCTCCTAAATATCAACTATTATTAGTAGTTTACTATGTTACCTTCCAAGTTACATTGGGGTTATGCACTAAGAATCTGCTATGGCTCCTTTGTTTAGCAATGCCGTATCTGTATAGTTCTCTTTCCTCATCTAATTCCACTCTGGTCCCGAGTATTGGTGCATTAAAAGAGGCCTACAAAACCCATCTTTAAAAACTGTTACAACCACTTTATCTCGTGTTTAGGCATGGTCACCCAATTGGCGGGTCGCAGACTTATGTCCCAGATGCTCTTGGTGGTGGCTTCGGAGATCTAGGACAGGCAGGGACCAGTTTAGCTTATACTCTTATGCACTAGACTTTTAAATGCGCCAATCGGCAAGTCGGGGTGTTAATAAGCTACGTTTGGCTAATCAGGACCAAGTGTGTTTGTAGCTTGGTTGAGCGTGGGCTGTGGTGGGCTGAACAACAAGGACCTTATGGACTGTAGGGCTGACTTAATACTTGATTGGTTGGACTCGGAGCTGAAATGCAGTATTGACAGGAAGTAAGGATTTTTTTTAACTGCTTTAAGTGTTCCGCGAGGGGCGCACCCGAGGCATTATGTTTCAGCTTGCTTCTGGTAGGGGCACCCCTGGGAATTAATATAATGTCCAACTCGTATTTCTATGTTACCTTTTGTATAACACCTAAATTCATCCGAGCCATTCTTGCAACTCCTTTTAATCATATTTAATTTTGCTAAAGTAGGGTTTACGGGAAATTAAACCGACAGTAAGGGATTTACTGTAAATATTGTATGTCTAAATCAACAGGTACGTATGTCCACATTGCAAGCAGGTACTTTAATGGGTCCACTCCTTCCCACCACTCCGTACCCGCAGAGTCGCAAACAAATTCACAAAATAAAGGAGGGGGCTGCCACTCAGAACATTAAGGCTGTAAAGCAAAAGTAGTGAGGTTAAACACCCAATAGTGAAATACGCCACAGCGGTTTCCCCGCTATACAGTAAAAGCAGGCTTGTTGTTCTGGAAGTATAGAGCTTAGTCAGTAAAAAACGATTCAAGCCGTGGTTAATATTCCAATTTGGTTAAAAAAGAAACAATTTAAACAAAATTATTAAAATGAGGCTCCTGGATACCGGATGAAATATATCTTAAATATTCTGAAGACAGCAGCTCAATTTTATCCAAATGAGAACTTTATCCTCTTAGGTTCCATTTTAACTAGAGGAGGGTTTCCGGTAATGTATTCCGTGATAAAAATGATTATAGACCACATCCCTGTACTATAGACCGACTGTTATGGTATGGAGAACACTTTTCCAGTAATTATTATGCATGTATTTATGAAGATAGATTGTGTCAACCACTCCCTTGCTTTGAATTAAAAAAGTTAGCAATTTAGATGGTATTGCGTAATGCTGTTAACTAATATTTGTCTTAGGTATTTTTTTACTATGCAACGTAAGCATCCTAAAATAAGTTCTGATGGCCTTTGAAAACACATTGTACCTAGATGATGTTAGACTACTGCTCCTATTTCCTTCCCCCCCCTACGTAGCTTCTTCCTATGTCTGCACTTCTCACACAACTCCGGATTCCACCTTTGTTTGGGGTCTTTTGGGCAGTGTCTTTGTGCGCCTCCGAGTATTTATGACATTGGGTCTGTTGGTTTCGGCTATCTCTGGAAATACCGCAATTCATTGGTTCTGCTCGGTTTGGCGGCAGATTTGAATCTTTTTGGCCTATTATGGCCACCTATCTTCTATGATTTGTCCGGTATCTTTGTTTCCGGCTTTATATCTTTGGTTTCTCATGGGCTTGACTTCTTTGGTTCGATACCATGTTTCTAACTTCCTTGCTATTCCTTTGACTTCATTCTTTCACATGTATCCTGACCATAATTCTCCTCTTCCTCCCTGGTAACCTTGTTCCGACTTTCATTTTGGCGCTTGGCTCCGTTCCCTGACTTGTTTCTGTCTTCTGCTCTGTACCATTCTTCAGTTCCCAGCTACCCAGTTTCTTTTGGTGCCGTTTACGTTGTGTGTCTAGGTTCTCTTCACATTAGGACAGCATTATAAAATGAAACAAAAGGCATTGCTTGTGCTACCAGGGTTTGTATTTAGGGAGTTGATATATCGTATTGAAGTGAGTATTGAACGCAAAGCATGGCCCCAAACTGGAATTCCAATACTTTAAATGCTCCCAACACTCCGTGGGTGAGGCCACACTACAGCCCGATGGCAACGCTAGCTCGTGTGATGCATACAGGCAACGAGTGTGCAGTCAGAACGCATATGCAATCCACAAAAAAAAATGGTGGTTCCAGCGCTCGGGAAAATTCGGGTTTGCTTGGGTGACATATATCTTCTGTAAGTAAAAGTGCAACGCGTGTCAGCTGTTTCACATACTGCCCAGTCTTGGTACCGGGCACCCCTTTGTGTAGTCCGCACAACTCCTGGACTATGCCAATTGGGAGAAGATATTCCTAACCACAGTTACGTCTTCCCACTCTATTATATGTAGGGGTAAAGCCAGACTGGCACTGCAAGCCGATACATTGGCACTAACAACGCCGTTAGTATGGGGCACAAACTCCAAAACAAACCAGGCGAGAGGACCTAGCAGTTAAACTTCACCCTGGTAGTAAGGGTGAAGGGTGTGTCTTTTAGCAGGGTTTTTGCGTCTATATTTAGCTGTATTCTGAAGATTCACATAATACACCTGTGTTCTATTTAAATCAACTTGTGGAGTCTTTATTGTTACAGTGATGGCCACTATAGTGTATTGTGTATATTCTAATACATATAACCACGTTCACATCTATGCAACAGCTTGACAATCTACCCCAATCAACACACAAATTCTTACTATCAGGCTTATTACTAACATGTTGCCCTTGCTGTTTGAATTTGCAGCAGCCAATCAGATGTCCCTTTTTTATGAGTCTACTGCAGTAGACAGGCTGTTTTTCAACCCACTACATGCAGCCAAACACAAATAGTTGTGGTTGGGGAAAACAGACGTATTATATGTCTTATGATTGGGGGGGACTAAATGATAAGGGGAGGAGCATACAAACTTCTAGCAGATTTAGCCAAAGTCCAGCGGTGAACTATAAATCCAGGAAATTAGCGCTTTTTTAAAAAAATAAAAAAACTAGTAAAATGAAAGTACCTTGGGGCAGGGAGGTAGGATTGTACTTTCGACCTCCCCAATGAATTCTATGAGGAGCGACATCACGAAGAATCTTATTCAGGAAGGCCCAGGCACTAACCTGCCAGAGTTAACATATATCGTGCTGAGATCCTCAAAAAACATTAGGAGGTAGGAATATCAATCCACTTTCCTGCCTCCACTTTTCATTTTTATGTCTTTACCTTAAGTAGATGCGCCGCTACTGCTTCACCAACTTACCGAAAATCGCTTTCAGCTGTTGCTAGTCCCAGACCAACAGACTCCTGCTCATTACCGGGGCTGCGAGAACGTGACAGAATGAACATATTAGAAATCCTGCCTGTCGATAACATGATAGGCTTTTTAAAAAAAAAAGCCTGAATTATTCATGACTTGCTCCTTTGTTACCGTGTGTTTATATATTGCCACACTAAATCCTAATGATTCAACTTTTTACTCCAGACAGACACATTCATCCCTATTGCAGATTTTTTTTTCCTTCTGTTTATATTTTTTCCATGTCATCCGGCACCTGTTCTCTTTAAATATTCCCCCCTCCGAACAAATCCCGCTAATGCGACTCTTCTCTCCCAAAATCTGTGTACCTTCACGTCAATCAAGGCAGGAAATTGGCTGTAATAAATGTCCTCTCTCCGTCCCCCTAGGATGTAGACCGCTGATCCGCTGCCCTCCTGTAATCACGGGACAACCATAGCAAGGTCTATTATTAATCCCCCACACACCACTGCTCTTCTTTCCTTCTGCCCATATATTAACGTTCCAGAGTTGATCTGTCTTCCAACCCCTCCTTCCCCATTCTAGTTTTCTTCCACCCAATAATAAAACCCGGGATGGTTTTATTTTTTTATTTTTTATTTAGATATTTAATGTCTTAGAAGATTCCACTTTCTCATTTTTCCGGGCTTGCCCACTCATGTTTGTCCCCTGTTTCCTGAAGGATGAGGAGGTGTTTTTATGAACAGATTAAGCTCTGCAGCTATCTCGCATTAAGGAACTAGCAGACGTGTCTTTTTTTTTGGGTTTTCGAAAGCAAAGAAAAAACAATTATGTCTATGGAAGGAATTTTATGTCAGGGTGTAAAAAGTAAATCTGAGCATAATGTTCTTGTTCAGTAGGCTTACATTCCTAGTATGGGGTCAATTAACAGATGTTGAGCAGAACAAGGGTTCTCGCAAAACAGGAAATAAAGGTATGTGTCAAAAGTAAGAAGGCTTTTAATAAATTGAAGTGAGGGGGGAGATGGACGGTGGCACTATGCAATATGGAGAGTAGCATAGGGGAGACGTCGGACAGAGGTTCAAAAAAGGTGGGTAAAAGACTTAAATCAGGAGACGCAGTTTTCACAGTTTAGTTCTGTGTCACAAAAATCCCCAATAATCCATGTGTGCCTTGCGATGTGGCTGCATTTTAACCATTGCAGATGGTGTCTATGTGAGTTTAAAGTGGATTATGCGATAAAATGGGTGCAACACGCAATAATTTCTCAGAGTTTTAAAAAAAAAAGAATTGTGCTTAAAACAATATTATTCCTATAGTAATTCTTGATGCTTAATAAATTTGCCCCCCAGTATGTTGGTGCCCATTCCGTAGCTCATTGATCTACCACCGCTCAGTGTGGTTTAATGGAGATAAATCTTCAATCAGGTATTCTTTAGTTAATAAGTTATGCATTATTTAAAGGGACTCCACTCCTCCCTCCATGTAAAGTACCCAGGCACTTGAAACCACTCGGATCCTGACCCCTGGGATAACAATCTTTTTAATGTTCAGTTTCGTAGGACAGTCCGAGTCCACCTCTTGTCCGTGTCTGGCCTATTCTTCTTCCCTTAGTGCATCCTCCCATTGGACAGGTATGGAATCAGGCCCAGAATAGGAAATTGATTAGTTAGTAATAGAACACAGGTCTGGACGAATTGAAATTATTCAACAGAATTGTGGGGTAAAGGTGTGTTGAAATGTTAATTTTTGGCACCCGCGGCCAGTGATATATACTAAGAACTGACAGAAAGCCGAAGGCTGAGATGAGAGATTTATTTAATGGATAGTAAAACGTGTGTTTTTAAGTTTAGTACGAGGTGTCAACCGTGCTGTCATCTGCCTGCTCTGAAATAACTACAACCTGATGGTGGCATCTGATAGGTTTTAGTGTTGAAGTGCCAGAAGTAAATTTACAGAGGGAACCAGGTGATATTTTATTTTTTTAAGATGGAGGATCAGCATCTCTCTCTAATAACCCAGTTTAAAGGAATTCGGTTTTAGATATAGACTATGGTTAGACCATGATACTGAACACTCAAAATAACATTTGCTGGATCCGTTGACACAAGAGAAGGTAAGCTTTCTTAGTCAGAGGCTTAGGGCCTACAACACTGGGACAAAACTGAAACTGTTATTAAAGGCCGAATCGCTCTACCAGGGAGAGATACAAAGTACTCCTTCTTTAACTCGCTATGTTCATTTTCTGTGTTTAGAACTGCAGAACAACTCTGTGCCCCACTGTTTCCTCCTAGTCTCCACATTCAATTCTCTCGTCTCTCAAAGTTACCTTTTTAGGAAATAAAATCAACCTCTGGAAAGGCATCAATCATAAGAACACCTTCACTTGAAATAATTTTCTTGTTTAATCACAGCACTGAATATGCTGCTTTTGCATTGGACTTGAGGCTCTAAGGAACTGAAAATAGATACACAGTCTCTGGACTTCAAGTTTGGCCACATACATTTCAAGATGCACATACTTCTGAGATCCCTCTAATGCGTGCCACAGCTTATCACTCCTCTGCTTGTGCAATTTTACTGTCGCAGCATTCGCATTCAGTGTCAAATCTGGTTACACGTCCATATCGAATACATAGCGCATGCAAAGGCACATCAACAAAGATGAAGTTTCATTCATTGTCTTCAAAGGATGCCATGGCAAGATAAAAGCATCTACCTGAAATGCATGTTGTGTCCAGCACAAATAAGGCAAAACGAAATTGTGTCAAATGCTGTATATCCAATGAATCAACTCCTGTAAAAAGTTTTAATTGTATTACATCTAATGTTTGTGCAAGACATTCACCGGGATTATTACATAAATGCCCAAGTCTATCACCACTCAATTTGAAGCACTTTTAATACATTGCCGATCCATATCTTACGGATAAAAAAACTGGTCACGCAGGCCACCCCATAGCAGTCTCTAGCCAATCCTTTTGTTACAGCCATGATAAGGGTAAGTTTGCAGTGATCAAACAATCCAAAAGAGTTCACTACCACCACCAATTATGCAATTGCTTATGCTAGTAGATGCAATCCTCACCGAGCCCTCTACCACAAGGGCCACGCAAAATCCGTGGTATCGAACGAAAACAACGGATGATCACCAACTACTGTCAGCAAAGTGATTACTTATTTAACGTATAAAATTCCCCAAACATTGTATTTTGATTATTCGTTATTTCGAAGCAGGTTACAATTACATGACAGTTAAATAAAAAAGTATTTGGTTACATCCTCCTCTACAAATCCTCTAGGCGTGGAAAAACAATTGCAAAAAATCTTGTGAAAATGACATTTTAACCTGCAAATTATTAATGTTAATAAACATGCGCACGTTCGTACCTACCATTGTCACTCTGAACTGTTTTATGCACATTTTCATGTGAAAGATCCATGTACGGAATTAGATTTCCAATATTTATCCACCAACTGTAGAATCCATCTTAAGTTTAAAAGGGGCGTGTGTCGGCGCCAACTAGAATGGGAGAATGGTCTTCCTCTGCTGAAAGGAATTCACCAGATTCGCAATGCTCCTCTAAAATATCTCACAGCTTAATTGGTTTTTAGATCCTGATTGTGTGTCAGCTTTTAAAAATTTTCTTTACAATTAATTTGTAAAATTAATATATAAACTTTTCAAGTGTGTCCTGTGCTGTTTTTCTAATGGTTACTGGTTTTTTTGCTTATGCTTTATAATGACACCTTTACTGGGATACCACAGTGGAACAGATCATCACAGATATTCTAACTAAGCTCCTAGACCCTGCCCATGTTATTTTTGACTCTTCCAAACCAAAAGGATTGTAAGAGCGAACTAACACCCCCAGGATACTTTTTATTTGCCAACCACACCATTTTAGGGTTGTAAACTCAGGTTCATCCAGAATGCCCCAGACAAGAATCCTGGCAAGGTTCAACAAATTGGTTTGCGAGTCTTTGCTTAAGATAAAGCGCCATTTAAATGCGAGAGGGTGTCATAACTATCTGTAGATGTCTTCTTCTAATATGTGAAATTGTCTCCAATGGACTGGCAATTGTAATAAAATTCTACTTTCTATAATAAGCCTCCTAGAAGCTTCTTAAATGCGAGACACTGTGAAAGCGTCCGGTCCTCCCCCCCCCACCCTTCAAAAAAAAAGAAAAATTAGACAGCCACAAACGAGAACCACTTTAAAAAACATTTTAGGGGAACTTAGGGACAGTTCACAAATGGGCAACATTACCCTGTTTCTTAAAGCAACACTAAACCTATTTACAAATGATGTAGTGTGATGTTAAGGTAGGAATTGTGGCAGCTGCACACAGTTTTGAAAAAATCCCAGCCCCTACAAGGTGATTTGTTTTAGCAGCTCTTTTGGGTTAAATTCAATGTCCATCTTAACCTAGAAATAAATGATACTTTCCATACCCCCCAACCCATCCCTCTGGAAATCCCGAGACTGGTAAAACTGGCTCGGCTTGCGCACCATTCAATGTTTTTGGGACCGACCAATATTACAATGTAACAGTCTCTTGGGCTAAAAAGAGTTTGGGATGTTTGCAGGTGCCCACAACTGATCTTGTCCGCTCCCATTCATCTGGATACGGACAGACAAACGGACACGATATAATATCGCACGTATTACAGCACTTGGTCATTTCCCACACCTAGCGAACATCGGTTAGAATAGTAATCCGAGACGAAAAGTCATTTCTGACCCGGCAACATGATTTCCTTCCCCAGCTGATAAATTTCCTTGCTGCTTCTCACAAAATTTCATTACACAGTGTACACAGAAGAAACGAAAGGGTTTGTACGGGTGACATCAGGCCACACACCTCTCATCTCTTTCCAAATCTAATCATGTGACTAAGGGACACCTGGGAATGTTTTTGAAAGATCTGACCGCTGGGTAATAAGGATCACTGGTGAACCATATTCTAGTGCCGGACACTGAAACCAAGGCAGATGTATTCAAAAAAGGGTGAGAGATTAAAGTGACAGATAGCATTTGCGTCAGTAAGATTCTGTAGTCTTGGCAAGAGTAGAATGTTTTATATATACTGGGGAGACCCACTGGGGAGACTGAGGCATTGTGTGTATGCAGCTGCTCAGGATACAGGGGCAAATGCATAAGTGTGTTAGTGCTATTAATCTCCAGCACCCAATCGATATTCCTTTTAACTGGTTTACCATGTTAGATAACTTTCATTGGCTGCTGCTGCAGATTAATAGCACCATCAGTAGTTTGCGTCACACCAGCACCTATATTGTCACTAGAGATTAATGAAACTGGCGACAACGGTTCTTTGGAACCCAACAGAATCTGTGTTTTTCTTCATTTTTAATCACAAATTCTGAGAATTCAATAGCATTTTATTGAATTTTCAATAGGATTTAAAATTTTCAAAAAATGGAATTTTCCACTTTCTAAAAATTTCCGGCTTTGATAAAAAGTTGGAGTTTGGAAAAGTTTAAAAAATCCGTCGATTTCCGCGGATTTTTGAATCCAGCAGTTCTGAACCAAGCCAGGTTTGATATAAAACTGGATTTCATCACTAGGTCACAAAGTCCTGGCCCCAAGGTTCACTGTGTCTGTGTGCGGTACATTTAATAAAAAACAAACCAGAGTGTTTTATTAGGAAACAAGACCAAAAGCAGTGAAGGGTTAAAGTGCCATTTTGCAATGAACATTTTCCTAGTATATAACCTCTCTTAACCTTACTAATCTGCGCAGTCAATTAAGGTGTGTGAAAGAAAAATGCAGTGTCAGCTGGAGCATATACGGGGAAACGTTGTCAAATAACACAATATGATTAAAGAGACGCGTTCTATGGCGTGTTGGAACCAATTTATTTCTAATACTTTACATTGGTTTGATTTAAGTTTTTAGAAATGAAGGAAGATTTAAATCAAAATTCACTTAATTTAATATATATACACAGTGTCACCACATCCACACACTGTCCTATAACATGAAATCTCCAGCTCATCGTGTATCCATTCATTGAAGACCTACAGTTAATAAATAGATGAGATTGATTCTCTATGGTGGTCCAATGGCTTGATGGTGAAAAACAGATGTACTGTATTAGTCTAGGGTTATTGCTTAAAACAGACACAAAATGAAGGAAGACCTGAAGCTAAAATGTAAATGATCCTGTCCTGTATAGATTCTATCATTGTTAAACCAGCAGATATCTATAACGGTCACCTGTGACTGCAGGGGTAATGAATCGGTAATTGAGCAGTGTTCTGGAATATTCTTATTTCTTTAGCCCTTCCTTAATCATGGGCAGGTTAATTGGATCACAGGCAGATTACTCAGTGGTTACACTTGGGGTACAATAAGAGAAAAGACAAGAAAACTCCCCTTCCTAACTCCAAATGGAAACGGGAAAGTATCCCTGGATCAACAAGAACTGCAGTATATGTATTAATACCAGTAATCTCAATATTATATATGTTCACCGTACCAACCAGAACTACGTATAGTATTAAGTACCAGTAATTCTCAATAATTAATAGTATCACCGTACCAACCAGAAACTACAGTATATGTATTAATACCAGTATTCTCAATATTATATAGTATCCCCGTACCAACCAACTACCGTATATGTATTAGAATACCAGTAATTCTCAATATTATATAGTATCACCGTACCACCAGAACTACAGTATATGTTTAATACCAGTAATTTCAATTATATAGTATCCCCATACCAACCAGAACTATAGTATATATATTAATACCAGTAATTCTCAATTTATATAGTAATCTCTGTACCAAACAGAATACAGTATATGTATTAATACCAGTAATTCTCAATATATTATAGTATCCCCGTACCAACCATAACAACAGTATATGTATTAATACCAGTAATTCTCAATATTATTATGTATCCGTACCAACCAAACTACAGTAATGTATTAATACCAGTAATTCTCAATATTATAAGTATCCCCGTACCAACCAGATCACAGTATATGTATTAATACCAGTAATTCTCAATATATATAGTATCCCCGTACCAACCAGAACTACAGATATGTATTAATACCAGTAATTATCAATATTATATAGTATCCCTGTACAACCGAACTACAGTATATGTATTAATAGCAGTAATTCTCAAATTATATAGTATCCCCGTACCAACCAGAACTACAGGTATATGTATTAATACCCAGTAATTCTCATTGCCATTACCACTTCTGCTGAGAAGGCAGTTCCACAGTTTCAGCCTTCTCACTGTAAAGAAACCTTTCTAACCTGAAGATGAAATTCTTTTTTCCAACCTTAAAGGATGTCCCACGTGTCCTCTGATATGACCATTAGTGAACAATGCACCAGAGAGTTATGTATGGCCCATTAATCATTTGTTATAAGTGATCATATCCCCAGCAAACGTCGCTTCTCCAAGTAAAGAGCCATAGATTGTCTATCTATAGATCTGCCTCCATGCAAGCCCCTCCATTCCCTTTATATTTTAGTTGCCCTTTTCTGAACGGCTCCACTTCCAAGATGTCCCTTTGTATATGGGATTCCAAAACTGCACCGCATATTCCAAATTGAGGCCTCTCTTGAATCTATTCCCCTCTTTATACAAGAAAAATATCTTGCTAGCTCTAGCTATTGCTACATGGCAGGCGTTGCTACAGCTAAGTCTGTTCTACTGACCCAATTCTCAGTGAACACCCCCAAATCGTTTCTCTCCAGACGCAAGTGAACAGCGCCTCATACATTCGTCGTCAATCTGCGCTGCATCAGTAGTCAATCGGCCCTCCATCAGCCCCCATTCCCCTTATTAATTTAGTGCCCTTCTCGAACTGCTTCTTTCCAAGATTGTCCCTTTTGTATATGGGATTCCAAAACTGCACCGCACCGTATCTTTGGTTGGGAATGCTTAGAAAGCAAGGAATATAACATTTTAATCAGCAAACTTCTGGGCAATAGTTACAAGAAACTTAGTTAATCTAGTCTTGGGCAGACTTTCTGTCGGCAAGATACAGAGGTCTCTCTGCAGTAGCAAACACTGTTTGAAACACGTTGTGTGGAATGATCCAGCTACGTCCTTTAGACTCTCTACCACTGGGCAAGTTAACCTCAGTACTATTGACTTAGAATCAGGATAAGCCACTTTTTTGTGTAAATTTAACAATGAAGTTGCTTGTAGTGATGGCAGCCAATAGAAACCACAAACACTACTGGCTAAGGCTATCACACGGATCAAGATGGTGGGCATTCTTGTGGCAATTTTGTCAATTTGCAATTAGAAAGATTTTCGCATGATAGAGAGGATGTCTCAGCAGGGTAAGGAAACTGAGACGTCTTTTTAAAGTTATTTAAGACCACAGTTCCCCTTTAGAGGGTAACATTTTTTATTATTTTCACACAGGTTTTATGTATCTTTGGTTAGGAATTGCTTAGAAAGTCAAACATTTATTTGTGGTTTCTGGGATGTAATTCATGATGAAATGTGTTGCAGACCCTGAAACACTTTAACTCCATTTAACCTGTTCAATAACTCCCCAACCTTCTCTTTAGGTTCGTAAACCACATAAACAGACACACAATTGGTACAACAGTTGAATTTCCAGGTGGCAGTAAAACAAACGCAACCTGCATTCTAAATGAATTGATCATCAGCGATGCAGATTGTGTCCAGTTTGAAATACAGTCAGGCCACTCCTGCGGTACAAGATTTAGGAGGTTTTTTTGCTTGAGATCAATTCCTAATTAATGTTTAAACTTTACCCACTGCATCCCATTTCCCCCGAACATGCATCTGTGTGTGAGCGGGAGGAGGATGAGAGGTGTCTGGTCTAGGTAAATGTCGCAGACTTCCTTGGGCGGCTGAAATGTCCTTTATTTGACAGATCCACGGGCATAAAGAACGGCGCTGCGCATGATAGGATTCTTAATTTCTCTAACATTTTAAAACAAAGATGCCCTAGGCAAAAGTGTTCAACCTGTTAAAAGGCCTGAGATATTGGGTTTGTATTTATTGATTTAAAAAAAAAAGGGAAAATAAAATCAACAGAAGAAGAAAAGTTAAAATCATCAGTAATGACCAACAAATGAAAACAATTTGTGGTTCCATCTTACTTCATTCTCTGGAAAGCCATGTGGTGGTACCAAGCATCCTTCTGCTATTTTCTATGGTAACTGTACCTAGGAACACTAATGGTTCATTGCTCAGTGCACTGATGTTCTAGGTGGGGATTAATAACACAAAATGCACTGCATGTAGAGGGGGAGAGCATCTGGGCAATTGGGAGGGTTTGGACAGAGGGGACCAGATCAGACTCCTGACCATAGAACTTGTCTTGCTTAGCAAGTCAAAATCTGAGATGAAAAATGACAAAACACTCACTTTTAATGCTCCTAGTTATGTTAAGAAAATAAAGAATTGTTAACCTTTCTTTACATAATATCTATGTCAGTCTGTTCCCGCCGATAGGGCTCATATAACTTTATTAACCGTCCACACTGTCAGCCATTGAGGAAGTTCTTAGGACAAAACACATATGGGCGGCCTGTTTTTAATGCACCATAAGTGATTACCTATTCTGATGCTCTCTATACCAGTGTTCTCAAACCAGGGGTCCGGGGACCCCTAGGGGTCCCCGAGAGGTTGTATGGGGGTCCTCAAAACATTGACAAGAAATTGTATAGATCCACAATTTTGATGAATGCAGATATTATTTTTCTACATATTTATTCAATGTTCTGTATAAAGTCTGTTTGTTGTGTATTGATGTAATGTTTTAATGTAAGGGTTCCCACCCTGGTATGAATTAGAGTGCATTTGTTTCAATAGAGAGGGTATTATAGATCTATCATTTATATTGTATACATTAGGGTTTTTGAGGATTTGATGATGACAAAGAAAAAATAATGATAATGTATATAATCATAATTGTATGTAGAGGTCCCCGAGACATAAAAAATTGTTTCAAGGGGTCCCACAGATAAAAAGGTTGAGAAAACACTGCTCTATACTGTACCTACGATATAATATGAATGGACATTAGCTCATGTCCATTTATTTTGGCTTATTTCTAGTGTTTGTAGCTAATTTCTTTTTTCATACACTGTAGAGATATTGTTTATATATAGCAATTCTATGATTACACATTGCATAGGTTTGACTTTTTATTCTATCTACTTATCTTTATTGGTTTAATGCTAACAAATGTAGTGCAATTCATTTGTTACTGAGCTTCAGTATTCAATGTGTACAGCATAGGAAGCTTTTTATTCTGGTCAGACGGTTATTAACGTTTTTTACTTATCTATTCCTTCATACAAGGAATTACTGCTATATAATATCTATAATAGTGTGCCTTGGAAACTTTCTCTCTTCGTCTTTCCACGTGGCCTTTCCTAGCCAGGAAGTAAAAAAAACAAGGGGGGAGATTCAATATAGGCCTTTTCCGTCCTACAAACCCACGTTAACCCGAAGAAATTTCGGGTAACGTGGGTTTTAAAATCCCAAAAAGATTTTTTAAGTAGGGGATCTTGCTGTATCTAAACTTTTTTGAAAATTTGATTTTTAGCAATAAGATACCCTGAGAATCCTTAGGATGCATCACCTCTGAGTGCCCATTTCTCACTGGTGGTTAAGATGGAAGGCATGGTAGAGAATTATTTACTTTTTACGCTTCCTATTGCCTCCTGGACTGTCCCAGTCTTCAGGAGGATTACCTTAGAATCCCTCAAGTTAATCCACCATCCATTCACCTGAGATACAGGCAGGAGAGCTGGGAGGAAAGAGGGAGCATGTGACGTCATTAGTTGGACTTCCTGGAAGAACAGGCCAACGAAATAAACAAAACACGCACCAATGTAATTTAAGTGTAAGCCCTTGAACTCAAAGAAACACCAGTAAAGGTGATAGTAAAAAGATAAGCAAAGTTCCTCATCACTGCCCGGTCCAAAATGTTAGTTTATCTGCAAAGCCTGGTGTCTGTAGCATGTGTATAAAGGGATTATAAGATACCATCCAACAGTGTCAGCATCTGAGTTGTTTGAAATACCATGTTAGCGATACAGCCAGTAAAAAGGATTGGCAGGTAGAAATAATGAGCAGGAGAAAGGAAGAGGAAGAAAGAGAGAGGAGGGAGAGTCAACTAAAGAGATACCAGGAAAAACTGAAGTAAAAAAAAGGTGATCTTAAACAACTTGCAAAGGAAATTAGAGAACAATGATAGAATGTGTCGGACGAATGGAGAGAAAGATTACACCAAGATAGAAGTAAAACCCCATAAGTATAGGAAATATACTGTGCAGGAATATTAGAACAATAATGATAGAATGTCGCAGGACAGGAGAAGTTACACCAAGAAGAAAAAGTAAAACCCCACTAGTATAGGAAATATAGTGCAGGATAATGAGAACAATGATTGAATGTGTGGATGGGAGAAGAAGAAGATACCACCAAGATAGAAAGTAAAACCCCAAAAGTATAGGAAATATACTGTGCGGAATTAGAGAACAAGATAGAGTAGAATTGTACGAAGGCAGAGAAGATACACCAAGATAGAAAGTAAAACCCCACTAAGTATAGGAAATATACTGTGCAGGAATTAGAGAAACAATGATGAATGTGTAGGACAGGAGAAGATACACCAAGATAGAAAGTAAAACCCCACTAGTATAGGAAATATACTGTGCAGGAATTAGAGAACATGTATAGAATGTGTCGGACTGGAGAAGATACACCACCAAATAGAAAGTAAAACCCCACTAAGTTAGGAAAATATGTGCAGGAATTGGAAGAACAATGATAGAATGTGTAGGACAGGAGAGAGATACACCAAGATAGAAAGTAAAACCCACTAAGTATAGGAAATATACTGGGCAGGAATTAGAGAACAATGATAGAATGTGTAGGAAGGAGAAGATACACCAAGATAGAAAGTAAACCCCACTAAGTATGGAAATATACTGTGCAGGAATTAGAGAACAATGATAGAATGTGTAGGAGGAGAAGATACACCAAGATAGAAAGTAAAACCCACTAAGTATAGGAAATATACTGTGCAGGAATTAGGAACAATGATAGAATGTGTAGGTGGGAGAAGATACACCCAAGATAGAAAGTAAAACCCACTAAGTATAGGAAATATTACTGTGCAGGATTATGAGAACAATGAGATAGAATGTGTGAGGGCAAGAGAAGATACACCAAGATAGAAAGTAAACCCCACTAAGTATAGGAAATATACTGTGCAGGAATTAGAGAAACAATGATAGAATGTAGGGCAAGAGAAGATACACCAAGATAGAAAGTAAAACACCACTAAGTATAGGAAATTACTGTGCAGGAATTAGAGAACAATGATAGAATTGTAGTCGGACTGGAGAAGAGATACACCAAGATAGAAAGTAAAAACCCACTAAGTATAGGAAATATAATGTGCGAGGAATTGGAGAACAATGATAGAATGTGTAGGACAGGAGAAGATACACCAAGATAGAAAGTAAAACCCCACTAAGTATAGGAAATATACTGTGCAGAATAGAGAACAATGTAGAATGTGTAGGACAGGAGAAGATACACCAAGATAGAAAGTTAAAACCTACTAAGTATAGGAATATACTGTGCAGGAATTAGAGAACAATGATAGAATGTGTAGGAGGGAGAAGACACACCAAGATAGAAAGTAAAAACCCACTAAGTATAGGAAATATACTGTGCAGGAATAGAGAAGAAATGATAGAATGTGTAGGATGGGAGGAGAAGATACACCAAGATAGAAAGTAAAAACCACTAAGTATAGGAAATATACTGTGCAGGAATTAGAGAACAATGATTAGAAATGTGTAGGGCAGGAGAAGATACACCAAGATAGAAAGTAAAACCCCACTAAGTATAGGAAATATACTGTGCAGGAATTAGAGAACAATGATTAGAATGTGCAGGACAGGAGAAGTTACACCAAAATAGAAAGTAAAACCCCACTAAGTATAGGAAAATACTGTGCAGGATAGAAGAGAACAATGAAGAATGTGGCGCGGGAGAAGATACACCAAGATAGAAAGTAAAAACCACTAAGTATAGGAAATATCAGTGTTCTCCCATAGGGTCTTTTAGCGGGCGGCCCACCCGGCTACTTTTTCATGCCACCCAGCTGGAAAAAAATTCTTGAGAGAACACTTGTGATTTAAAAGAATTTAGAAGTAGGTTTAATATGTGTGCCAATGTGTCAGTAAAAACTCCCACCAAAACTGCTCAGTTCAGACCCCTTTTTTACAACTGCAAGATATTTAGCACGTTAACTGCTTTTCAAGATTCCAAGGCCACAAAAGGGTGTCACATGTGCTTGTGCTGCTATGTTACATGGGTTACCTGCAGATTTTGACGAACTACAACTCCCTGCATTCTACAACCATGGAATGCTGGGAGTTATAGTTTTCATACATCTAATGGGACAAAGACATCCCTGACCTATATAATGAGCATGATGCAGTGCACATTTTCCTTTACCACCAAATTTCCCCGTCCTACCCCACCCGGCTACTTTTTCATGCCACCCGGCAGGAAAAAAATTCTGGGGAGAACACTGAATATACTGTGCAGGAATTAGAGAACAATGATAGAATGTGTAGGACAGGAGAAGATACACCAAGATAGAAAGTAAAACCCACTAAGTATAGGAAATATACTGTGCAGGAATTAGAGAACAATGATAGAAGTGTAGGATGGGAGAAAGATACACCAAGATAGAAAGTAAAACCACTAAGTATAGGAAATATACGTGCAGGAATTAGAGAACAATGATAGAATGTGTGAGGACAGGAGAAGATACACCAAGATAGAAAGTAAAACCCACTAAGTACAGGAAATATACTGTGCAGGAATTAGAGAACAATGATAGAATGTGTAGGACAGGAGAAGATACACCAAGTAGAAAGTAAACCCCCACTAAGTATAGGAAATATACTGTGCAGGAATTAGAGAACAATGATAGAATGTGTAGGACAGGAGAGAAGATACACCAAGATAGAAAGTAAACCCCACTAAGTATAGGAAATAATGTGCAGGAATTAGAGAACAATGATAGAATGTGTAGGACAGGAGAAGATACACCAAGATAGAAAGAAAACCCCACTAAGTATAGGAAATATACTGTGCAGGAATTAGAGAACAATGATAGAATGTGTAGGACAGGAGAAGATACACCAAGATAGAAAGTAAAACCCCACTAAGTATAGGAAATATACTGTGCAGGAATTAGAGAACAATGATAGAAGTGTAGGACAGGAGAAGATACACCAAGATAGAAAGTAAAACCCCACTAAGTATAGGAAATATACTGTGCAGGAATGTAGAGAACAATGATAGAATGTGTAGACAGGAGAAGATACACCAAGATAGAGTAAAACCCCACTAAGTATAGGAAATATACTGGGCAGGAATTAGAGAACTGAATGATAGAATGTGTAGGATGGAGAAGTACACCAAGATAGAAAGAAAAACCCCACTAAGTATAGGAAAATACTGTCAGGAATTAGAGAACATATGATAGAATGTGTCGGACAGGAGAAGATACCCAAGATAGAAAGTAAAACCCACTAAGTATAGGAAATATACTGTGCAGGAATTAGAGAACAATGATAGAATGTGTAGGACAGGAGAAGATACACCAAGATAGAAAGTAAAACCCCACTAAGTATAGGAAATATACTGTGCAGGAATTGAGAGAACAATGATAGATGTGTCGGACAGGAGAGATACACCAAGATAGAAGAAATAAAACCCACTAAGTATAGGAATATACTGTGCAGGAATAGAGAACAATGATAGAATGTGTAGACAGGAGAAGTAACCAAGATAGAAGTAAAAACCCCACTAAGATAGGAAATATACTGTGCAGGAATTAGAGAACAATGATAGAATGTGTAGGACGGAGAAGATACACCAAGATAGAAAGTAAAACCCACTAAGTATAGGAAAATTACTGTGCAGGAATTAGAGAACAATGATAGAATGTGTAGGACGGAGAAGATACACCAAGATAGAAAGTTAAAACCCCACTAAGTATAGAAATATACTGTGCAGGAATTAGAGAACAATGATAGAATGTGTAGGACAGGAGAAGATACACCAAGATAGAAAGTAAAACCCACTAAGTATAGGAAAATATACTGTGCAGGAATTAGAGAAACAATGATAGAATGTGTGGACAGGAAATATACAGGGTTATTCAATAAAAGTTTTATCGTAAAATGGTGCTTAATTTTGCCCCAACCAATCCAGTGTGAGCTTTCAATGTTAACATAAGTTCTGATTGGTTGGGGCAAAATTAGCACTATTTTTAACGATAAGAACCTTTATTGAATCTCCCTGAATATATCCACTTACTGAACAGGAATGAGAAACACAGCTGTACACCACTGCAGCCTCACATATAGGACTGTGGGGACAGAAGATTTCTCATCTCACTTGAAACAAGACCCACTCCTAGGCTTGGCGTGTGACTCACCCTAACTGCTAAACATTTCCAGGGGTATAAACCTCTTATTCTCCACAAGGTGACTACCCTAGGCTACACATACAGGAACATTTCCAGCCTTGATGCTATTTCAAAAGATTCTAGAAAAATTAAAACAGTTTTAAAAACGCCATGTTTTCCCTTTCAGGCCTGCCTAGTTAGTGAAAATACAAGCATCACCTTGTCCAATCATTATTGGCCTTCAAAAGCTAGGATGCTGTTGGCT
Source organism: Hymenochirus boettgeri (assembly GCA_019447015.1). Taxonomy (NCBI): domain Eukaryota; kingdom Metazoa; phylum Chordata; class Amphibia; order Anura; family Pipidae; genus Hymenochirus; species Hymenochirus boettgeri. Next base: position 76,385,245 of record CM033476.1, on the reverse strand, counting down.
GGCACGGTTCCAAAGGGATATCACATGTCTAGGTCCCTGCGTATGGATGTATGCACTGCTCTCATTACCTCGCTTATTAAGGTATCCATACTAGCATACAATGACCGTGATCCTAGACACTACACAGACTGACTGACATGCATCGCCCTTAAAAACTAAACTCTGTACACAGACCAATCATCTACTAATTTACAGACACATAAAAATGGCTTCAGCACTTGATGATTAGACATAAAACGGCTGTTTTCGTCTTGTTATTTCACTAAACTTGATGTTGTGTTGTCATAGAAAGAGCAGCTCTAAGTTTTGCGATCGATGGCAGGAAAGTTTCAGACAAAAAGCGGGGGCATATCAGAGCTCCCCCACCCCATTCTCTGTGCTTCTTCCCAGAGGTCTGGTAGTAATTACCTAGCCAGGGCGACTAAGCATGAATCCTTTATATACGGAACAGACAAGGTTGATCCACTGGAAAAAAAACAGTCACACAGACAGGAATATACAGACACTGTGGCCAGTTTCAAGTTTCCCATAACGGCTAAGAAGCAGCGCAAGCAACAATATAAAATGGACAAGTAACATTCAAAAATAGATCACAGATAAACCTCTTCCAGATTACAGGCTGTTCTATGTACATTCAACTGGCATGGCAATTATTCTACCTCAAAAACGAAATATATGTTACCCTTTTGAAATGAGTGTAATGCCCTAAAGAATATACCTGGCTATTGTTAATTAACCTGAATGTGTACATTATTATTGGTGATAAAGGAGAACAATTGATGTCATGGTGTCTTTCCCTTGCAAAACGATTGGTTGTACCACTTACTTTCACTTTCACTACTGGGACATTTACATCTATGTAGACGATTTGTCTTTTTAAACATTTCAATTCTATTACAAAGTCAGCAGAATTCAACTTGTGCTGGCGATACCTTCCAACGTTCCCACAACGTTCTTGGACATTTTGTGACCAAAATTAGCAGATGCCCCACCCTGGCAAATGTGCTATCCAGGAAAAATACCCGGGACCCCTACCCCCTAGACCCGTGTGTAGGTGCTTTATTGTCCGAAACAGTCGTTCGTTCGGAGATCCGCCAAGTCGGTCAATCTATGATCACCCAAGGAAACAACCATTTCGGCCGACAAAGTGCCTTCACACGGGCCGATTATAGGCCGAAACGTTCGTTTGCACACATCGTGTGTGGCGGGTCAGGACCTGTGGTCGCACGTGTGTACGAGCTTTCACAGGGAGATTCAATAAAAGTTCTTATCTTTAAAAATGGTGCTAATTTTGCTCCAACCAATCAGATGTTAGCTTTCAAATGCTAAATAAGATCTGATTGGTTGGGGCAAAATTAGCACTATTTTTAAAGATAAGCAGGGTTATTCAATAAAAGTTCTTATCGTTTAAAATGGTGCTAACTTTGCCCCAACCAATCAGATCCTATTTAACATCTGATTGGTTGGGGCAAAATTAGCACCATTTTAAACGATAAGAACTTTTATTGAATAACCCTGAAGAACTTTTATTACATCTCCCTGTGTGAGAATAAATTCTCCTGACTTTTCATGCAATTCCCCACTAAGCTCAGCATGCACACCGATTGTACACTAGAAAAAAAAGAGTTCACAATCACACATGCTACAATAAATAAGAGTAACAATGCCTGATATTTAAATGGTTAAAGTACGTAAGGGGGAAATACATACAAAAAATATTTAGTTTTATTACAAATCGAATCTTCTGCACAATTTTTTCGCTTGACAGTTGTACAAACATCGTGTTCCAGCATCTGGTCCGTGAACAAACACGCCAAATGGCAGTCCCAAGCAAAGACAAAATGACATCCTCAGATTGACATCTAAATACACACAAACTGACACACACACACAGACTGCACGGGCACTGATAGATCCGGGGAGAACATACACAAGTCACTCAAGGGGATATTTTACTCAGATTGTTCCAACAATGAAAGGTTTTGAAAGCATCGCTGAAATGAGTCACGAAATAACCTTTAATAAGAAATTCTAATTGTCAGAATGAAAAGCAGAAATAAGGCACTCACAGCGATCTAATTACACACAGATATAAAATAAAGTTTGCAGTTCCTGTAATCCTGGCTTAACCCTGTTACCCTAAGGACAAAATCAATGATCCAGCAGTTCAGCATCTGTTTCCAGGAGAATAAAGATGGATCAGAGAAATATGTGTGAATATAATAGATTTGATCTTACATTAAAGGGACAATAAACCTGGTCTTTTTCTTTTTACTTCTCTAATTGAATTGCTAGGGAAGAGATTTATGTTTTTTGTATCAGGTTTATCTGGCCTTTAAACAAGAGGTTTTTAGCTTTGGTTGGTGATCTTGTCACTTATTTCTGTCATAATCCTTACTAGATCTGTCATTGCAAGATATGTAAACGGAACAGAAAAGGCGGAGAAAATGTAGAAAAGAATAAAGGTGACCTATATGTTAATATAAATGACCCTTCGTGAATTCTATAATTACTAATTAGATGATAACTATCTATTATTATTACATTCTGCTTCTCTTCAAGCTAATTATTAAAATAAAGTGGTGCCTAGTTGCCTGGGATGTTATTTGTAAAGCTGGATCTTAAAGGGGAACTAAAGTGAATTATTCATTATATATGAGAAACATTGTGGAGCCTATAAACATGTTTTTACTGCATTTTATAATTCATGGATCTCACACTATACTTGTGCAGTATCTGACAGCTTTCTGGCTCCTCCCCAAGTTTACCCTCCACTTAATTAACATGGGCTTGCCTTGGTCAAAGATAGGGGGAGTGTCAGGGGCAGTGAATGTGGGAGGAGCCATAGAGCAATCAGTTTCTGCAGGAGTATAGTGTAGATGCCAATGACTTGCATCAAAGCGAAAAAAAATACAGGGAGATTCAATAAAAGTCCTTTAGGGAGATTCACCCGGAGCTGCAAATCCTCTAGGCAAATCTCCCGTACGGGATTTACCAGAGGCTGCGTGGCTCTGGGTGAATCTCACCCGCGCGTAAGTATTTAACGTCAGCTATAGCTAGCGATAAATACTTATGCGCTAACACCCATGCAGCCTCTGGTAAATCCCTTTGTGCTGGCTGCGCGAGTGCCTCTTCTGGCACTCGCACAGCGAGACTTAATGTCACGCTGACCGATGGTAAATCGGTTAGCACGATATTAAGGAGAGAAAGGAGCTCTGCGCGGCTGCAGCGCTCCTTGGTGAATTGTGAAGTGTTGAGTAAACTGAGCCTTGATCAATCAATCTAGAAAATTTCAGTTGATTGTACAAATATCTGACTGTTTTTTGAGACAATCAGGGAGATTCAATAAAAGTTCTTATCGTTAAAAATGGTGCTAATTTTGCCCCAACCAATCAGATGTTATTTAACATTTGAAAGCTAACATCTGATTGGTTGGGGAAAAATTAGCACCATTTTTAAAAATGTGAACTTTTATTGAATCTCCCTGATAGAAAGTTGGAGGAAGTTATAGGTAGTGACCATGAAATAGGGGTAATTTGAATATGACCGTATAGATAGGGAAATTTAGTAGTGGAGGGTTATATAAGATGAAATTAAATTAGTTTTTAGTTCTCCTTTAACACTAATGAGTTTTAAACGCTAACCTCTATGCAAAGATCTTTTTTCATTCAAAACAATTCCCACTTCTTCTGTTTAATTGGCCCAAGCAAATAGCAGTTAACTGTCCAAATTAAAGGTCATGGAACATAAACTTTAAATAATTTAATTTAAAAAACAACAGTAATTTAAATCTCTCAGTTTTGTAGAATGTTTTGTTTGTTTTCCTAGCTTAGCATTTAAATGGGCACCTGACTGGTAAAATCACAACTTTAAATGGGCACCTGACTGGTAAAATCACAACTTTAAATGGGCACCTGACTGGTAAAATCGCAACTTTAAATGGGCACCAGGGCACCTGACTGGTAAAATCACAACTTTAAATGGGCACATGACTGGTAAAATCACAACTTTAAATGGGCACATGACTGGTAAAATCACAGCTTTAAATGGGCACATGACTGGTAACATCACAGCTTTAAATGGGCACCAGGGCACCTGACTGATAACATCAAAGCTTTAAATGGGCACATGACTGGTAAATTACAGCTTTAAGGCACTGACTGGTAAATTACAGCTTTAAATGGGCACCTGACTGGTAAAATTACAGCTTTAAATGGGCACCTGACTGGTAAAATTACAGCTTTAAATGGGCACCTGACTGGTAAAAATCACAGCTTTAAATGGGCACCTGACTGGTAAAATCACAGCTTTAAATGGGCACCCTGACTGGTAAAATCACAGCTTTAATGGCACATGACTGGTAAATTACAGCTTTAAATATGGGCACCTGACTGGTAAAATTCAAGCTTTAAATGGGCACCTGACTGGTAAATCACATCACAAAATCACAGCTTTAATGGGCACCTGCACCAACTGTAAAGTCTAGCTTAAATGGGCACTGACTGGTAAAATCACAGCTTTAATGGGCACCTGACTGGTAAAATCACAGCTTTAAATGGGCACCTGACTGGTAAAATCACAGCTTTAAATGGGCACCTGACTGGTAAAATCACAGCTTTAAATGGGCACATGACTGGTAAAATCACAGCTTTAAATGGGCACATGGGCACCGACTGGTAAAGTCATAGCTTTAATGGACCTGACGGAAATCACAGTTTAATGGGCACATGACTGGTAACCACAGCTTTAAATGGGCACATGACTGTAAACATCACAGCTTTAAGGGCCATGACTGGTAAAATCACAGCTTTAAATGGGCACCTACTGGTAATTCGCAGCTTTAAATGGGCACCAAGGCACATGACTGGTAAATCACAGCTTTAAAATGGGCAACCTGACTGGTAATCACAGCTTTAAATGGGCACATGACTGGTAAAATCACAGCTTTAAATGGGCACATGGGCACCTGACTGGTAAAATCACAGCTTTAAATGGGCACATGACTGGTAAAATCACAGCTTTAAATGGCACATGACTGTAAAATCACAAGCTTTAAATGGGCACATGACTGGTACCATCACAGCTTTAAATGGCACATGACTGGTAAATCACCACTTTAAATGGGCACCTGACTGGTAAATTCGCAGCTTTAAATGGGCACCAAGGCACATGACTGGTAAAATCACAGCTTTAAATGGGCACCTGACTGGTAAAATCACAGCTTTAAATGGGCACCCTGACTGGTAAAATCGCAGCTTTAAATGGGCACCAGGGCACCTGACTGGTAAAATCACAGCTTTAAATGGGCACCAGGGCACCTGACTGGTAAAATCACAGCTTTAAATGGGCACCTGACTGGTAAAATCACAGCTTTAAATGGGCACCTGACTGGTAAAATCACAGCTTTAAATGGGCACCAGGGCACCTGACTGGTAAATCACAGCTTTAAATGGGCACATGACTGGTAAAATCACAGCTTTAAATGGGCACCTGACTGGTAATCACACAGCTTTAAATGGGCCACTGATGGTAAAATCGCAGCTTTAAATGGGCACCAGGGCACCTGACTGGTAAAATCACAGCTTTAAATGGGCACATGACTGGTAAAATCACAGCTTTAAATGGGCACCAGGGCACCTGACTGGTAAAATCACAGCTTTAAATGGGCACCAGGGCACCTGACTGGTAAAATCACAGCTTTAAATGAGCACCAGGGCACCTGACTGGTAAATCACAGCTTTAATGAGCACCAGGGCACATGACTGGTAAAATCACAGCTTTAAATGGGCACTAGGGCACCTGACTGGTAAAATCACAGCTTTAAATGGGCACCAGGGCACCTGACTGGTAAAATTACAGCTTTAAATGGCACATGACTGGTAAAATCACAGCTTAAATGGGCCCTGACACGGTAAAATACAGCTTTAAATGGGCACCAGGGCACCTGACTGGTAAAATCACAGCCTGTTAACCAAGCAATGAGGAACATCACAGGTTATGAGCAAAGAAAATACTGTAAGGAACCATTTATGTTTTCCTTCATTCTATCATTTAAATAGAAACATGCTTGGTTTTAACAAAGAAGCAAATAACAATTTATATTCCGGCATAGCAGATTTTGATAGTGTACCACATAGGTGACTTATGTGCAAACCAAGGCACATATTTATCATGATTTATAAATATCGTTAGTTTACAATTGTGGGCATAAATTAACAATCACGATCATAGAACTAGGACGGCGATCGTAGATTTACTATCGCCCATACCATACTATTGGGGTATTTTACTTCCGAATACAATTCTGTATATAAACGAACGTTAGCATAAAGCTACGATAGCATGCGTAGCTTTACAATATCGTATGGCTCTATGGTCTGTTGGCTATAAACAACTCATTTGTACTTGATTAGACAATTGGTCGTTGGATCACATTCAGAGAGTAGTTGTCAATGAAGCTACATCTATGTGGACTAAAGTCCTAGATGGTTCTGTACAGGGACAAATTCATACAGATTTAAGGGTATCTCCACTGCTAAAAAATTTTTGCTATTCAGTTTTATTGAAGAACAGGGTATATAACCGAACAGGAATTTTTTTTTAAGCAGTGGAGATACCCTTAAATCTGTTTATAAATGACTTGGAAGTGGGTATTAAGAGCAAGATCTCTGTGTTTGCTGGTGACACAAAACTATGTAGAGCATTGGAGACTTTGAATGATGTGCAATTGCTGCAAGCAGACCTAGATAGATTATCAAAATGGGCAGGAAAGTGGCAGATAAAACTCAAAGTTGATTAATGTAAAGTAATGCGTATTGGGTTTAACTATCCTTGTGCTGCCTTTACTATAAATAAGCCAGTGGATCCCTGCTGGAAAAAATCTAGGTGTTCTAGTAAATAACTGTAACAGACAGTTTCTGGAAGCAATGGCTAAAGCTAGCAAGCTATTGTCCTTTATAAAAAGGGGTATAGATTCAAGGGAGAAAAATGTTATTCACCCTCTTTACAAAGCACTAGTAAGTATTTCAAAAATATGGCACAGTTTGGAATCCTGTATATAAAGAGGACATCTTAAAAAGAGTTCAGAGAATGGCAACTAAATAATTAGGGGAATAAAGTGGATTAATTTTGCAGCTTTTTACGCTGGATAAGCGGCAACTATACAGACAGATTAGACAGGTTAAAGGGCATGTCCACCCCCAAAAACTATAATCCCCCAACTACTGGCCCCATCATGAGTGTAGTGTAATCCTTACCTCACATCCACCACATAGGGTTCTCCTGTAGTCCCCCCCCAAAGTCCCAAAAACTGCCCACCAGGAGGCTAGCAGGTCCATATAGGAACTGCCTGCTAGCTGGCCTCAGGTAGATTTTTGCATGCGTACTGCAGCCCTTCTCCCCCCTCCCTCCCCTCCCTCTCCCTCCCGTTCTACATCCTCCCTACCATAAAAACCTTCCGTGCAGTATTCCCCATGTCTCCCAGCCCCAAACCGCAATATTTGTATCTTCAGAAAGCTCCCCAAACTCTTACTTACCTTCTTTTCCTCCGGTGAAGTGAGCTGCCGGCAGCCGCGTCTGTGATTGGCTGCCGCTCAGCCAATCACAGACGGGCTGCCGGTCCGCCCCCTCGCTTGCATTTCCTTGCAAGCAGAGGGCCGGGGCGCGGCGGAGGAAAAAGAGGGGAGGGTAAGTAGAGTTTGGGGGGCTTTCGGAAGATACAAGTATCGGGTTGGGGCTGGGAGCCCTTGGGGAAACTTATATAAAAAAATATATTTGTGGGTGGACATAGCCTTTAAAGCCTTTTACATTAGAGAAGCGTCGATGGCACGGGGATATGATCACTTTAATACATCACTAGGCCATACAATAAATTTTCTGGTGCATTATTCACCAATAGGTCATATCAGAGTTTTATAAAGGTTATGAAATATTTCTTCCAGCAGAAATGGTAATGGAAGGTTCATTGGATGGATTCCAGAGTGGGCTGGATACGTTTCTAAAACTAAAAACATTGAAAATTACCGGTATTAATACTGTATATATAGTTCGTGTTGATTAAGGGATCCTTTCCGATTGCCATTTGTATTCCCCCTACCTTGGGTAATGAGGTGACCATGTGTTACATCTCAGCAAAGTGGCAAAAATATTTCTAATAATTTGAAAATGTAATGGGTGCCAATGTAGATAATACAGTAAAGGAGAATTAAAGCTAAAATATAATTGAGCCTGAATGGATTCTATAATTCCTTGTGAAGAATTCACACCATTGTGAATAAATCATCTGTAATCCTGCAGGTTTCAGGCATTTCTTTATTTTCATCCTGATCATTTAAAGGGCATGTCCACCCTAAATTACAACTTTTGCCAGGTAATAGAATACCCTCCCCCAGCCCCAACCGCTATAAAATTAATTTAAGAAAGTCCCCAGTTCTTTACTTACCTTCCCTCTCTCCTCCGGCACCCGGCCCGGCCTTCTGCTTGCGAGACACTGCAAGCAGGGGGCAGGGCCAGCAGCTGCGTCCGTGATTGGCTGAGAGGCAGACAATCACGGACGCGGCTGCCGGCTTCTCAGAGCGGGGGAGAGAGGGAAGGTAAGTACAGTTCTGGGACTTTTTAAAAATAATTTTTATGCGGTTGGGGCGGGAGAACATATTTATTAGGTGGCCAAGGGGTTTTAGGTAGGGGGAGGGATAGGGGGATAGCAAAACGGGGGGGGGGGGGGGGGGGGGCCTGCAGTGCGCATGCCAAACTTCTCCCAGAGGGGAGACAGGAGGCAGAGTCCTATATGGACTCTGCTATCCTCCTGGTGGGCAGTTTTTGGGACTTTCTGGGGGGACTACAGGAGAACCATATGGAGCTGGGATGTGAGGTAAGGATTTTATTACACTACATGATGGGGCCAGTAGTGGGGGGGATTAGTTTTGAGGGTGGACATGCCCTTTAAGCAAAGGATCATAGGATTCCTGGGCTGACTGCTGCAGGTTCCTTCCTGAAGAAGGGGATAGATACACCCCAAAATTTTGTGTGCATCATTCATATGGTATTAACTAGATGTTCTCCTGTTCTTCCCCAGTTCTGGTGCGAGAAACATCTTATCACCAACCACACTGGTCTCAAACCCATTGCTGCAGATGCCCAAGAAAGTTTGTAAGGGAGGAAGCATCAATGATAACTTGTTCACTCTTAAAACAAAAAACTGGTCAATTGCCAGTTACCGGATATATTTTACACTTTATTACCTGCATTACTAACCAGATATTTAAAGGTTATTATTGTCTCCATTCTGGCAGAGTAAGCTGGCTCCTCCCTCCATGCAGTCAATTAAGGCTGTGACTGCTGACATCACAACCAAAGACTGACTGCTGTTTAACCTGCTGCCTCCTCTCCTCTGCTCTGCACATGCTCAAGCACATAAAAAGCTCTTTGAGCAGAGGAAGGAGGAAAATACCTCTGCCAGAAACAAATAGAACTTTTCAATAAATATCTGGTTACAAATGCATGTAATACACTGGGAAAAACAGTAGATGGGGTTAAGGGCAGATAACAAACTCACCAGTTTTTGTTTTTAAAGGTGAACATGCCCTTTAAAGGTATTTGTTTGTAAATTAAAAAAATAAGGGAAAACCACAAGAGCATTTATTGTTTATATTGTTTTTTTCCCCCGAGTCTCAGGCTCACACAGTTAGACTTGCGTTGCCTCCCAAACACGGTAGTTGAATGTTATGTATGTATGTATATATGTATAATATAATACAAAAAAAAGTCATACAAGGGGGACAAATACATAAATAGTTCAGTACATAAATATAAAAATTATATAAATATAAGGGAAGAAGTGCAGGAGAGAGTCTTATGCAGTGCAAATAAAACAATCATACAATCATATACTCTGCTAGTTACCAGATAGGTAGGATGTAAGGGTAGATTTATTATATATAGATATATAGATATCATATACTGTGCTGGTTACCGGATAGGTAGGATGTAAGGATAGATTTATATATATAGATATATAGATACCATATACTGTGTGGTTACCAGATAGGTAGGATGTAAGGGTAGATTTATCATATATAGATATATAGATACCATATACTGTGCTGGTTACCAGATAGGTAGGATGAAGGTAGATTTATCATATATAGATATCATATACTGTGCTGGTTACCAGATAGGTAGGATGTAAGGGTAGATTTATCATATATAGATATCAATACTGTGCTGGTCAGATAGGTAGGATGTTAAGGGTAGATTTATCATATATAGATATCATATACTGTGCTGGTTACCAGATAGGTAGGATGCAAGGGTAGATTTAATCATATAGATATATAGATATCAATAATGTGCTGGGACCAGATAGGTAGGATGTAAGGGTAGATTATCATATATAGATATCATATACTGGCTGGTTACCAGATAGGTAGGATGCAAGGGTTAGATTTATCATATTAGATATATAGATACCATGTACTGTGCTGGTTACCAGATAGGTATGATGTAAGGGTAGATTTATTCATATATATAGTACCAATACAGTGCTGGTTACTGGATAGGTAGGAGTGTAGGGTAGATTATCATATATAGATATATAGATATCATATACGTGCTGGTTACCAGATAGGTAGGATGTAAGGGTAGATTTATCATTATAGATATATAGATATCATATACGTGCTGGTTACCAGATAGGTAGGATGTGAAGGGTAGATTTAGATTTATAATATAGATACCATATACAGTGCTGGTTACCGGATAGGTAGGATGTAAGGGTAAATTATCATATATAGATATTATAAATCATATACTGTGCTTGTTACCAGATAGGTATGATGTAAGGGTAGATTTATCATATATAGATATCATATACTGTGCTGGTTACCAGTAGGTAGGATGTAAGGGTAGATTTATCATATATAGATTATAGATATCATATACTGTGCTGGTTACCAGTAGGTAGGATGTAAGGGTAGATTTATCATATATAGATATTAGATACCATAACCGTGCTGGTTACCGGATAGGTAGGATGTAAGGGTAGATTATCATTATAGATATATAGATATCATATACTGTGCTGGTTACCAGATAGGTAGGATGTAAGGGTAGATTTATCATATATAGATACAGCATTAACCAAGGAAACCGGAGCACTCCTGGGAATCTTCCAAAGGTAGAAAATTTTATTCTATACACGCATATCAACGCTTGCCAGAGCCGTTCTGTGCTGGTTACCAGATAGGTAGGATGTAAGGGTAGATTTATCATATATAGATATCATATACTGTGCTGGTTACCAGATAGGTAGGATGTTTAAGGGTAGATTTATCATATATAGATATATTGATATTATATACTGTGCTGGTTACCAGATAGGTAGGATGTAAGGGTAGATTTATCATATATAGATACCATATACTGTGCTGGTTACCGGATAGGTAGGATGTAAGGGTAGATTTATCATATATAGATATATAGATACCATATACTGTGCTGGTTACCAGATAGGTAGGATGTAAGGGTAGGTTTATCATATATAGATATAATATACTGTGCTGGTTACCAGATAGGTAGGATGTAAGGGTAGATTTAAACCCGCTGATTGAGGTTTCTTGACATAGAGAGATCTACATAGAGAGAAAGGTTAAAGGTGCAAGGAAGCAGTGAGTGGAGGCTCTGTACAGGAGCTGGTTCTGTGATGATAGAAGGGTGCGGACAGGAACATATGGGGAGACTAGAGAGGAAATAATAAGGAGTAGCAGCAGAACGAAGGGATTTAAATGTTAGGAGAAGGATTTTGTATACAATACGCTGTTTAATGGGGAGCCAGGTTGTTGTCCGGAAGAGATTTGGGGTCCTGTTTATTAGAGAGCGAAACAGTACGTGTAGCAAAGATTAGTATAGACTGAAGGGGAGAGAGGTGTGACGCAGTAGGTTACAATAGTCTAGGCGCGTTAGGATGAGAGCATGCATAAGCATAGCGGTAGTTGGGAGAGGAACCTGTGAATTTTCACTATATTGAGAAGTAAAAATCGGTAGGTTTTAGCAACATAGTTAATGTGGATAGAAAAAGGGAGAGGAGTCAATAATTACCCCCAGGTAGCGTGCTGATTGGATAGGGAAAATAGGGGTATTGTCAACAGAGATGGGGAAAGATGGGACAGAACAAGGTTTAGGGGAGAAAATAATTAGTTCGTTTTACGAGTTACGAGATACTGAATCTGTAAGTGCAATGAATGTGACACTGACCAATGTTGAAGAAAAGCCTTATAAAGTATGGGAAGTCTGGGAAGCCCGTTGTGTATGGGTGTTCGTTGACTCATAAACGACGTTTGACCGACTGCCCATTGTTGGTCAAAACGGGGGTCTGGCATTGCGAGCACTATTGCATGTCTACCTACAGTTAGTATAATTGGAGGGGCCGCAGTGTGTGTGTAGGTTCTAACAATGTTTCTTAATGTTATGGAATCCCCTTCCTGCTTTCTGGGTAAGAGCACAAGCCTACACCCCTTACAGAGTTAAAAAAATCTGCACTCTGGTCACATAACTACCAAGCAATGCACAGAGATGGACATAAGACCGGGTGGTCCCCTCCTTTCCCCTGATCAGTGTTTGATCAGGAAAAGAACAATCTGATAAAATCCGCCTCCTGCCCCCTCTCTCCAGTCGATAAACACCTCTTGTCCTCACTAATAAGCATGAAAGGCATAAAGTACTTCACTGCCACCTACTGCCCATAAGAGGTACTTGTACGTAAAGCAATATGTCACAATATGGCAGTAAGGTTGTACCGTTTTAGTCTCTCGTAATCACAAAACAATGAAAGCGCAGACGATACCTGTAGTTTTTAATGCAAAGATTCGGGAAAATATCCACGCACAAGTACAGTAAACATCAAGCATGGTACAGATAAACAGATACATAGGGGATGGGATTGTAAAAAAAAGTCCAAGTTAATGCAGGAAATAAACTAATTGCAAAGGTGTAAAATTAGTCCCATTAGATTATGCCAGAACTAGAGATGGCCGAACTGAAATCTTTACCGCTTGAGGATTCGTGGATTTTAGGAAAAAAAAAATTTGAAAATCCCCTAGCGGAGCCAATTAAAGTCAGTGAGAGTTAAAAAAAAGGATGGATTACCAATGGCAACTTACTGTAAATGGCTCAGGGAACTGGGAAATGGTCTGGGAAACATGGACGACTGCCCCAAAATCACTGTCCAGTACCGGAAACATGCTATTCCTGTTTAGGCATTCTGCGTAGTAGAAAAATTGACGAATTAGAAATGTTTTTGAATTTTGAAAATAGTTCCGCGGTTCGTAAAAAGTCAGAGATCCGCACAGTCCGAGTTGTGGTGAAATCCGATTCGGAACCGTATTTGGGTTTGGATTCAGGTCCATGTCTAAGTTAGGCAATGCTTTAAGCAGAGAATGTCTCTCCCTTTTCTTATTGTATTTTATCAAACTCATAAAGAGATGTACTCCTCTTAAAGGGCATGTCAACCCCCAAAACTACTGACCCCACTGTGTAGTTTATAAAAATCCTTACCTTACATCCTGGCTCCTTATGGTTCTCCTGCAGGAAACTGAAGCGTAGTAGCTGTCTTCTTACAAAAAGGTCTCTTCCCATCCTGTGTTGCCCCTGGGAGGTATTCTGGCATGTGCAGGGGAGTCCTTTCCCCCCTCCCTACCATCATACGGATCCATCCATATCCATCCATCCACCTAGCGTTAATTCCATTTTCTGTAGTGTAGGGCATCCCTGCCAGTCCCCAAACGCCTTGTCATTTTGTTAAAAAAAGATTTAGAATGCTACTTACAGGCCATTCCCGGGCACACTCCACTGAAGGCAGCCACGTCTGTGATTTGCTGCCTCTCAGCCAATCACAGATGCAGCTGCCAGTCCAGCCCCTGCTTGCAAGTTTCAGCAAGCAAGAAGCCTGATCAGTGCGCCAGAGGATTGAGGGGCTGTAAACCCAGTTCTAAATGTTTTTTAAATATTCTGATACGGCGGTTGGGGTGGGCAAGGGAGCCCTACATTGTATATATAAAAACATTATTAGGGTGGACATGCCCTTTATATAACATTTTTAATAACAGTCTCAAATATACTTATTTTGTTAAAATTCAGAAGAATGTTTAAGCAAACCCAACGTGCACATTTGTAAAGAAGGGTTTTTATAATAATATTAAATAATATTAATAGTTGTTTAATTAACACTAATCATGCTTAAATAGCAATGGGAACACTGATCTATAAATAAGCCTATGCTAATAATCCTAATCCTGCAACCCCCTTGTTTAAAAGTCTCCAGGGTGGGGATCTAAACTGCTTGGTCCTTACTCCTGGGTTTACACACTGTCAACTGTTCTACTTACATTAATGTTCACATCAGCCTGGCTTAGTTCTGCCCCCTCCCTCCTTTGGCGACAGGACCTATGGGAAGAAACGATCTTTAAGAAGCATTGGCCAAATTCTGGATTTAAGAAGGGGCAGAGCTGGGAATTGAAAATTAAAGTATAACAACTGATCGTCTTAAAACCCCTAAACCCAGGATGTTCCTAATGAAGTTCTGAACCCAATTAAATCGTCATTTTGCTAATTTTCTAATATTCCATAGACATTTTCTAACAAGTTTTTTCTGATCCAGTTTTAGTTTTTTTTTTAAATCGAATTTACAGAACCGGCAATCCCGGTGGTTAAGAATGTCTATAAATCCAATAGTCTCTATGCAGAGGATTTTGTAATGCTGTTATGTATAGAATGCTTTTAATTATTAATGAACAAAGCATTTGTATTATCTATAGTGGTCTGTTTTTAAAGGAGTACTGTGTTAGATTGGAATACTTGTCCTTTAAACAGGGCACAGTTGCTAGGGCCTTGCCATTTTGGACTAAAGCAAGTAACTATAAGAAGATTACTATTTCATATGAATACCCAGAGCATTTACTTTTAACTAATGAGATATCTTGTAATCCCCAATCTTACATTTGCAGAATTTGCAATCAAACAAATCCACCTTGCTATGTAACCACCTACTTCAAAATGCAAATCCTTAGATTACAAACAAGGGGAGAAATGTGCCAATTTTCATGTAAATCAGTGAACATCCTTAGAAAATGCATGAACTTGCAAAGCAGAAACACAGGAAATCACTAAAATGGATTAAATTCAACCTGGATAAAAGACAAAGCCATGTTTAATAAATAGCAGGAGTTAAACCTATTAAGGTGCCCCTACACTGCATCTTACCTGGCAACATTCCCGCAATGTTCCAGATAACTGCCCAGTCCAATAACATTACGACCAACAGACGAATCATCAAGTGTAAACTATTATCTGGCCGGGGAATGTCACGAGAACATCAGCAGGTACCTATGGGGCAGTAGAATTAACGGCCGATACAACATTTATCAGATGGAACATCACATTGGATATTACATCTAACTATTGTATGGGCACCTTTAGAGTGGTCTTTTAAAGTTCCCACTTTAAATATAAACCATTCCTAAATAAGGATACTACTCCTCAAATAAGTTGCTCCCTCCTTAAAGGGTAACTCTGGTCCAAAAATGACTTTAGCTAAATTGACAGGACTTGCTTTCCTGGGTATTTTTGCAAACTACTTTCATTATTTATTTTACATAGTTTTGATGATATTTACATTTTTAGGTGTGATATGGTGGCAGCATCACCAGATCCCATGCTTCCTGCTCTGAAACCATGTGACAATACCTCTTTCCTGTATCTCCTCCTCCTCCTCAGCCCTCCTTCAGTCACTGTAACTCAATCTTATCCTTGTTTCTCCTGCACTGAGCATGTTCCAACCGCAGAGTAACTAGTATTTGTGACCGCAGATTCAGAACCTCCCACCCCTAATGTTCTAATCAGTGATTCCTCCGTATCTTGGGCTGTGCAGCATGTAGAGAGGTGATTGGTGGCTCATTTTAAAGGTAGGAACCCGACCTTTCAATTGAAAATCAACTTGTTTGGAGACCAAACTTCCCACCCTAAATAAGAATACTTCTCCTTTAATAAGAAGTCCCCTCCTTAAATAAGGATACCCCTCCTTAAATAGGGATACCTCTGCTTAAATAATACCTCTCATAAAAAAAACCCACTACAGATCCTTAAATAATGAGACCTAATTAATAATACTTAAATACGATCCTTAAATTAAAGTACCAATCCATAAATAATAATTTTACAACTAGAGTTAAGGATACCCCTGCTTTATAAATACGGCCCTATATTTACTTTCCACCCAGCAGTACTAGAAGCACCATTTAATTACCTCTTTTTTTTCTGGCAATGGTTTTCCTTATCCTCTTAAAGAGATCACACAGCTTTAGAGGAGGCACTGATCTGATCTGGTGTTGGAAGAAAGACATCATCAGATAGATTGGCCAGCTTTACCAAGTAAGTAAATGTAACAATGTCAGGGATTGTGGAGAAGGTGTGAACATGCACTTTAACTTGCATCAGATTCAGATCTGGTCATACACCCCAAGACTGGGGTCCGATATTGGAAAATACTCATAGCTCGCCTTTACTGGCACAATAGTTATTTTGCAACCATGTCATTAAAAATGTGACTATTAAATAATGGTTGCTATTGGTACTGTTCATATAAGTCACAGTCAGATAATACTGCCATGGTTGGTAATGGGGCCATACTATGTTGCCGGAAAATACAATGCAGTATCGGTAGTTTTTGTCAAGATCACCTTTTAGCACAGATTTTGGTGCACCTGTGGAAGAGGATGATTAAACTTCATGGCTTGCATCCTGTAACAAACAATGTAACTCGTATCAGGGGATTGTCTACCCCACCACTTATTTAAAAGTAGATTAAGCCCCACCACACAACACAAATTTCCCTAATTACCTTTAGCAAAATGATTCTATCTCTACTACAGAGCCTAACACCTCACGGTTCTGCTTTTACCTCTGCAGCTTCGGGTCTAGAAGTCAGTCTTGACCAGTTATGTCACGGCCAATCACTTACTGAAGTTACTTAAAGAAAGATGTTTTTACTTCCCATGCAGAAGCTCAATGTTCGAGAGGATTAAAAGACAACCAACAACTATACGTACAAATTCACTCAAATCTATCACATTACGATGCTAGAGAAGAGAAAATTGTCCTTCAATGAAATCAAGAGAATACTAGAGAGGTGGTTTAGGCAAATGTGTGCCTGATTTTTTATTTTATTGGATATTGTATAAAAAACTTGCACTTAATATTAAAAGCCATTAAAATATTAGTTTGGACAATTTTTAACCAAACTTTCACCTCTTTAAAGGGCATACCCCCACCGCAAACTAACATTTCAAATGAAGCTAATTACCCCCCAAAACCTAGACCTCACTAGGTTAAAAATCCTCCCAGCTGGTCCTAAAACATACTTAACATCAGCCGATCCCTGGCCGGTTCTCAATTATTTCCTAGTAGTGGATGTCAGTAAGAGCCTAACACTGATGTCACAGCCAATCACTGGCAGCCGTTACTAGTCATGCCTCTGGTGCTCCTGCTAGTGCATAGAAAGGGCACGTATTAGCAGCAGAAAACAAGCCAAGGATCGGGTGCCGGTAGGTATGTTTAGGAGCGTCAGGGAGATTTTTTTTAACCCAGCAAGGTCTAGGTTTTAGGGCTAATAAGATTGATATGAAAAGTTTGGGGGTGGACAGGTCCTTTAATTTAACACAGTGACAAATATTTGCAATACATAGATTTTAAAAATAACAATACAGGAGGTCAATTTCCTAAATAAATAGAAGTTTAAAAGTATTAAAACAGCTGTAAAGCAGCTGGAAGAAGTTTTACACACATTAACAAAATGAATCATTACCTTCCATGTATTACAAAACCTATTTCCCAAGATCAGATCAAGTTCCATAGAGCGAACAATATAAAATAATCAAATACAGTTAAATAGCAAAGAAGCCAAAATGAAAGGCTTCTCTGTTCTATTTCCTTCTCTTTGAGTGCCTTATGGGCTGACCCATGACTATAGGCAGACTTTCTAATCAACAAAGGTTCCAGTGTTGAAATCTATAAGATCTAGTACGGTTCCTTAATTCAGAATACACTCCACTCAGGTGATTAATTCATTAAAATCTACCACAACATATTAAAAAAATAAAAATTTTGCATGTCACTGACATGACATCATTAAACCATCACAGAGGACTGACATCATCAGTCGTTTCATTGCCACAATCTTCTTAGCAGAGTCCATGCAAAAACTATCAGTCCTGTGGTCACAGTTATGGCAGCCACCCTGACGGGAAGGTAGCCAAGGGAAGCTTCTAGTCGAGCGTGGAGTTGCAGGACCTGACGTCGAGCAGTTTCTCTTTCCCCCGAATTGTCAATAACGTAATCAGCTAAAGGCAGTTTGCTGTCCAATGGAAGTTGGGCTGCAATTCGTTTCTGGGCCTCCTGCTTGGAAATGTTATTCCTACGAATCAACCGCTCCAACTGAGTCTGTGGGTCACTAAAAATGGGAAATAAAAACCATAGATAGAAGCAGAGTGACATTTTACTGACTTTTTATTCTGACTGTAAAAATATCCAGAAATGTGGTGATAGACACTGATGATATCACTCATCAGTGGTCTGTGCAGGGACTTCCAGTCTTTCTCAGCATTAAAGATATAGTGAGCATTCTCCGACCATGGGTTAAAGAAGGAGCAGCTAATGGAAGCAGGAAGTGTTAATCTTTTCAGAAAAATAACTTCTCACAGACTACAGTTAGAAATGAATTAAGAGATCTGCAGGATTGACTACAGGATTTAAAAAAACACAGTATCCCTGTCAGCTTTAAACCAAATAACACACTGAGGCAGCAATTGGTACATCCAAAAGACCCAGTATCGAAACACAAGAAAGCGACATCATATACGCAGTGCAGTGCACTCTGATTTGTATGTGGGGGGAGACCAAACAACAACTGCACCAATCTATGGCCCAGCAAAGAAGAGCCATTCCTTGGGTCAAGACTCAGCCGTGTACCTGCATCTTAAGTAAAAAGGACATACCTTTGATTATTGTTAACATATTGGCAAAGAAACAGGACTGGTTCAAGAGAGGTGTTAAGGAGGCCAATTATGTGAAAATAAAGAAACCAAGCCTAAATAGAGGTGGGGGGGTTCGACACCAACTGTCTGCCATGTACAATGCTGTTTTGACACCTTACTCTGGGCGTTCCTATAACACCTCTTAGCCACAATGCAATCACGCCCTTAACACTTGGCTGTGATATGCTAATTGGGACTTTCCAGGGTACATAATTGCCACAGATTCTTGTACAAGTCATTCTGAATTGAGAAAGCCAGTCGGATGACTAGTGAAACGTCTTCAAGAACTAAACTTCAAGTCCAGTTGATCTAACCGAATACAACAGATATACCATGACCTGGATGAACGAGAACCTTCACAAGCATACTGCAGGATTTCATTTAATGCTAAGGCTGAGGCCACACTGCAACGCAAAGGAATCGCGCACAGAATCGCACAAAAATTGCGAGCGTTATCGCACGCGATTGTGTGCGCTTTTCTTGTGCGTTCGCGTTTTGCGCATGCATTTTCGCCTTTTCGCATTATGGAAACGCTGCGTTAACGCACCAAAAATAGTGAACGCATGCGTTACCAAAACGCAAACGGACGCGCAATCGCATGCGCATCGGAAATCGCGGGAATTTTTGCGTTCCCGCTATTTCCATTTTAGCGAAAATCGCGGGCGCAATCGCGGAACGCGCGAAAAACGCGCTAGCGTGGCCTAGCCCTAACTTTGAATGTGCACCAATTATATCTATAAATTATTGGATTCCAGGGAACAGTCATATGATGTACATCAAAGATATTTTAATATTTCTATGTTTGGGAAACAGAGAGCGATTCATTAGATAAAAACGACATGCAGGCTTATTTGCCCAGAGCTGCAATATTGGTTAACATGACTTTAACCCCTTTATTGAGGTGGCTGCACTGGTATCACAAAAGACACGGCGTAAGGTATTTAATACAGGGCTTTGCGTTAATTTTAGCGCAAATCACCCCCGACACAAATCAGGAATTTAATACCAGAAAGGACATTTACTCTGGGCTGCATGGTCTTTAAAAATGTGTCCGGAAGACCAGTTATTAATAGCCTTACTATTGATCCAGAACCAAACAAAAAATCCCAACCAAACCTAGAGAGCCGTAGAAAAAAATGAAATAATTTTTTCTAAATATAGAAATGAGATGTTGTCAGATATTATCTAATTATAACAATCGTACAATATTCCCTTTTTAATAAAACGTTCAAAATCCTCCATCCTTTACTCAACACACATTCCCCATTTCTAAAATACAAGGAAACCACTGTTTAGACTTGACTAGAAAACTTGGGATGAAAGGTTTCTGGAGATTATACACACGTTTTATTATCATTTATATTTATTGAAGTTAATGATAATATTTGTAAACACCGGTTTTAAGGACAATAGCATAGTCAACATAATAACCTGCCACTAATATGTATCAGTTCTGATGTTTAAGAAGAACAGGAGGTTCAAAAGAAGTGTGCTAACTAAACTACTCTCTTTAAAGTGGTCTCCACGCAAGTGGCCTACCTTTAAAATGACCCCAGGATCATGCTTCTAGCTGCTGTCGAACCAAAGTTACAGCAGTATAAAGGATGGGTTTTCTTGCTAGTACTGTTGTCTGTGACATCACCAGCACCAGTGCTCTGTCCCCAAGTCTCAGTCTTGAGCATGCCCGTTGCTGGGACAGAGCATCATAAGCTGCGCCCACCTAAACTTCTCAATCATTTTTAAAGCTAGCCACAAGCCTGAAAATATTTTTCTCTCTCTTACCAAGGTCTCCATAGGTAGAGGAATGGACAGAGAATGTTTGCTTCAGAAAAAAATAGATTTTTGGGGGTGGGGCTTCTTACACAGCACAACACACAACTGTCACAGACTCGGAAAGTCAGGAGAGAGAAAAAATGAAACTTTGCAAGCCTATAATTAAGATCTGGAGAAGCTAGAGACATCACCCTTAGCTTGTTAGTAAGGTATGAGAGGACACTTGTATGGAGACCACAGTAACTCTTTAACTTACTTCATGACACAAGTTATGTATAGAAGTCCTTGTTGATCAGGGAAACAACAAAGAACTATGAAAGATACAGTTGTAGGCACCGACACTAAGTTTTGTAAATCTAGAAGATTTAAAATTGTGTACTTCTTTTGTGTGGTGGAATGGAGAGTATAGATACTCAGGGAGATTCATTAAAAGTTATCGTTAAAAATGGTGCTAATTTACGCCTACCAATCAGATAGTATTTAGTATTTAAAAAGCTAACATCTGATTGGTTAAGGCAAAATTAGCACCATTTTTAACGATAAGAACTTTTATTGGATAACCCTGGTCTTGTACTCCTCTCAGACTTTGAGACCTGGCTTACTTTTTTCCTCTGTTCTAATGGTCTGACGGTTCTGAAAATGCAAGATAGAAGAAAAACAAAATGGATTCCATTCAGTTCAGCCACTTACCAATAAACCAGCACAGTGGATTTCATGTAGCGTATCATGCTCCTGGACTCAAAAAGTAATGGGATGTCAAGGATCACATATTTGTAACCTGTAGGTTTAAGGGAAAATTAATACTGCGTTACCATCGGCCAAGTACTTTCTTTAATATTTTATTTGCCTTCACTTGTTCTAAGAATCAATATAAGAAACCACAAAGAAGTTTTGATTGCAGAGTTTTCCATCCTTATACAGTCAGTCCTAATTCCAACAGGATTCCAGGGTTCCTTGGCCACTTTCTCATTAAATGTGAAACATAACACAAAGTGGCTATGATAATTGTGGCTATAGTTTATGTTTATAAAGGTTTGATATCAGTAATGTCCAATAATGAACCTTAATGAACCTTTATAGCGATAGGAATCGACTTTTAAGCCACAGCGAAAACTATAAATACCGCCCATTGAAAGTAACTATTGTGTAAAGCAAGTCTATTCGCTATATACTGAACTGATAGCAATGGAGACCTGTCACATGATATCAATGTAATGTCAACCCCTGCATGTGACACAGTTTTCTGGTTATATATATATATATATATATATGTGTGTATATATATATATATATATATATACACACACTATAAGGGGTCCTGCAAACAGGAAGTCCACACTTCAGAAGCATTTATACACGGAGAAATCACTGGATGGGCAGATTAAGGTTAGCGGAAAGCATATATATATTTGCCATGAACTACCTTAACTACCTTATTTCCTAAAATTTGATTTGCTAGAATTGATAAAGAAGTTGTTATTATGTGTCATCTAATGATATCTCTAGCTATACAAACTGTCTCTCCCTTAACACTCTTCTCCCTTTCATAACCTGTACAATAGGAATCCTAAATGCCTGCTGCCATTCACCAATATCTGCATCTGAAAAAGATTCCTCACTGTCCCGTCTGCCTTCCCACAAACCCTTATTATTTTCATTGTATAAGAATTCCTGATCTGCTACAGTGCACAATCTTATCTACAAGTGGTTGAAATATCACATAGGGTGGTTATAATGGGGGTGCAGGTTCTCTGGGGATATATGAATATTCAGTTTCCACTTCTTTAACCTTGAGATTTTATCAAATACCTTAAAAAAGGAACATGGCAACTTTACAATGTCCCTACAGACTCAGCAATATCTGTCACACAATTCATCCATCAGGCTGTAACGCTTTCCTTTCAGGAAACATAACGTGTGGTGTGTGTGTTTTATACACATTGTAGGTTGTTTATATAATGATTTATATATTGTATATTTGCACATTTTTTACATTAGTACTTTTATATTTAATGTATATGTAAGGTGTTGTGGAGGGAATGTTTTTAGATTATGGAATTAAATAATTTGGGTTTTGTTTTCCTTTAAATAAGCTTTAAAAGTAAAACAGGAAGGACCATAAACAATTAAAGGTGCAAACCAATCTGCAGCATCCAATCAGATTTTACCTTTAGTAGACCAGTAAAAAGGTAACAGCTTTGCACCTGTTATTGAATAGGCCTGGAATAGAGAATATAGCAGCAATCCGGAACAATAGAATACTGCCTAATTCACCTCAAAGATTCTGGACACCGGGGAAAAGGTAAGTATTGCAAAAGTGGGGTTTGGGGGGTGCTTACTCTGTATGCAAACGTTTGTGTGGTGGATGAACATTCCCTTTAGCAGAGGGCCAACAGCAACAACTCTGAACGTTTTTAATTCCAAGCATTGCCTTTATTACATACCCAGGAAGAAGTACCAGAGTGTCTGTTTCAGCATTACTCTGCGGATCTGAGGGTGGACAAGGGAGTTTAACAGGTGTCTCTTCTTGGGGTCATTAAATATAATGGCCCCCAATTTCTCCCTGTCCAGCTCTCCATTCTCCAGCAATATCTCATTCCCAAAATGCTGCACAATGTGGACATAAGCTGAAGTGCCAGAATGAACCACTAAAAAATAATCAGAAATGCAGTGGCGTTAATAAGTTCAGTCAAACATGTTTCAGTAACTAAGCAAACTAATGTTGCACACAGGTATATAACACAGGTAAACAAGTTTTATAAAAAGACTCACTTCTACACTTAAAGGGGAAGTTCAGTGCAAATACATGTGCTTTTAAGAAGAAAGAGCAGTCATTTTCAATCCCAATGATGTTAACCTGCCCATTCAACATTTTGTCTGTGTAAAAATAAACGCATCTGAAATACTGACTTCCTGTTTGCAGGACCCCTAGTAGAGACCGTTATGGTCTTGCCCTTGACCCAGCGCCTGGGTTGATTCAGTTGCTCAGTAGAGATCTGAGCATGTTTGACCCATCCAACAGCCAATCAGTAGAAATTACTGTTAGGAACATTCCAAGGATGTGGTGCATCATGGGAAGAAGAAGGACCGTTAGAACCTGAAATGTCTGCTCACTAATGTAAACAGCAGGGAACAGCAAAGGGAATGAAATCAACAGATTTTTAAAAACGGGAAAGAATGTGTAGAATAGCTAGGTATGCATAATACAAACAAAGAATTTTTAAAATATTGATATATTCCACTGAACTTTCCCTTTAAAGAACTAAAGCCTTAAAAAAATAGTAATCTGTGTCTCACCTCTTAATTTATGTGGGTGCTGTGAAATTTACCTTACTAACATGGCTTTTATATGCTTAATTTCCCAGAATTCCAGT
This sequence comes from Hymenochirus boettgeri, assembly GCA_019447015.1. NCBI lineage: Eukaryota > Metazoa > Chordata > Amphibia > Anura > Pipidae > Hymenochirus > Hymenochirus boettgeri. Next base: position 76,361,019 of record CM033476.1, on the reverse strand, counting down.
ATTACATGGTTCAGTCACTGACCATTATATTTTGTCACACGCCCAGTTCTAAACTACTGCAGGAATTGTTACAGCAGGTCATGCCCAATAGTAGCCAATTATGTTAGACTCTGTTCACAGTACACGGTAGAAAACACACTGTGTTTTTTTTCTTTTTCGTTTTTGTGAGTGTGTAATGATCAGATTTCCCTATCTCTTACATAAAAATGGTCAGTTTCTGGACAGAAATATGTGCAGCAGATTAATCGGATCTGAGTGGAACACACACACTGTTGCCCACATTTTTGTCTGAAAATGGACAAAGGGGACCCAGTGCGAACAAAGCTTCACAGTCCGGTTTGGGTATGGGAGCATGTGACTGGGGGGAGCTTGGCCTGACACTGCACAAAACACAGTTATAGTGTATAAAAAATCTGTTCAGTTCTCATATAAGGATCAGGCCCTTTACCTGGTTTTTAAACCCCTCTGCATAAGATAATTCCTTGTCCCATTAATAGTTAACACTTTTTAAAAAACTTTATTTTATGTTATCCGATCTCCAAAATCAACAAGGAGGGTACACTTTCCTATTGCATTAATATTACTGGCAGTCTTTACCAGAACATGGTGCTCTAGACCCATCAAATTGTTTTAATGTGCATGTTAATTCCACAGAGACCAATGTGAAACCATTAAAATCATTGGTAGATATAAAATAACAGCTCCTAAAATGTGTTTCTACTGAACCCGGGAGTATTCCTGTTTGGTTTAGTTTAGTCATTGTGCTGCTCTCTCTCTAGCCTAACAAACTGATTTTGTGTGTTCTGTTATATCACCTTCATACTGATATCTGAGATAAATGACCAGTGTTGTTGAGCTTCAGTGGCTCAGAGGTTAAATAGCATACCCTCTGCTATCCACTATTGGATATATACATCTGCTATCCACTATTGGATATATATATCTGCTATCCACTATTGGATATACATAGCATACCCTCTGCTATCCATTATTGGATATATATAGCATACCCTCTGTTATCCACTATTGGCTATATATCTGCTATCCACTATTGGATATATACAGTATAGCATACCCTCTGATATCCACTATTGGATATATATATCTGCTATCCACTATTGGATATATATAGCATTCCCTCTGCTATCCACTATTGGATATATATATAGCATACCCTCTGCTATCCACTATTGGATATATATATATCTGCTATCCACTATTGGATATATATATAGCATACTCTCTGCTATCCACTATTGGATATTTATAGCATACTCTCTGCTATCCACTATTGGATATTTATAGCATACTCTCTGCTATCCACTATTGGATATTTATAGCATACTCTCTGCTATCCACTATTGGATATTTATAGCATACTCTCTGCTATCCACTATTGGATATTTAAGCATACTCTCTGCTATCCACTATGGATATTATAGCATACCTCTGCTATCCACTATTGGATATTATAGCATTACTCTGCTATCCACTTGGAATTATAATATATGCTATCCCTATTGGATATATATATGCATACCTCTGCTATCCACTATTGGATATTATAGCATACCCTCTGCTATCCACTATTGGATATTTATGCATACCCTCTGCTATCCATATTGGATATTTATAGCATACCTCTGTATCCACTATTGGATATTTATAGCATACCCTCTGCTATCCACTATTGGATATTTATAGCATACCCTCTGCTATCCACTATTGGATATTTATAGCATACCCTCTGCTATCCACTAATGGATATTTATAGCATACCCTCTGCTATCCACTATTTTATATTTATAGCATACCCTCTGCTATCCACTATTTTATATTTATAGCATACCCTCTGCTATCCACTATTGGATATATATAGCATACCCTCTACTATCCACTATTGGATAGGGCTGGACTCAGTATCAGAACTCCTGTACATCAGACAATAGAAGTTCACTATGTAAATAATTGTTTGGTAGAGCTTTTAATGCTCTACAAAGGCTGCTGGCCCACAGCAGTTTTTATGTGAGCACTTTAGTTTACTAGGATAAAAGTTTTACTGAAACCTGGTAGTCAATTGGCCATTGGAGTGCATGACATACAGGTCTGGAGCTAGTGCAAATATCTTTACTGTTTTCTCCTTCTATTTCCTGTTTAAAGGAACACTAAACTGGTATTTTTAACTACATTCCATACGTTTCTATTATTCACTGGGAGGTGAGAACGCTTATTCCCACCTCCCTGTGAATAATAGAACTTACCTTACCGCTGCTCCACTCGCAGTTCCTTCTGCACTGACAGTCGCATTGTCCGATCGCGCGCCCATCTTTTGTATTGGCGCATGTGCCAAAGATAGGCGCTTGGTAAAAACTGGTAAATACCAGTTTAGTGTTCCTTTAATCTGTCTGGTAGAAGACGTACTACTGTACTTACATATCTATTTATTTTTTTACACACCCACCTTGCCTGGCAATGACATCTGCATCTATCACAGCACAGCCCAGTTCTCTGAGAATTGACACAACTGTGCTCTTTCCTGAAGCTATCCCTCCAGTCAGGCCCACCAAGAACATGTCTGGAAATAAAAAAAATAAAAAAAAACAACAAATCAAAGGACTGTTTTAGACTGGGTAAACACAGGCAATTTTTTCGCCATAAATGACTGTTTTCCACAAGCAAGTGGTCGGCCGTGGTGAATCACTGTCTAAAGAGACTGCACGATCGGCTGTGATTTACAGACATGTCTGATCTGGGGCGACAAACATCAGTCCAGCACCAACCGATCAATTTATGAAAATATTAGTCGCTTTGTCCAAAAAATTGCCTCATACCTACCCAGCCTTATGAATTTGTATATATCCAGTCATCCCAATTTAGGCACCTGAATGTATTTGTACTGCTGGGCTCAGACACCCTTCCATCAATCAGGAGGCAGAAATACCAAGGGACCAATTTACCCAGATATGCTGGGCAAATTTATGTAGTTAAAGTCACGCTAACCGGTTCGCTACCGGTTAGCGTGACTGACTGTAACTCCATATTAGCGTTGTATGCTCAGGTTACGCAAAAGACACCTGTGGCCACGCGTACCATGTGACATCATGGTAGGCGTGGCAGGCAGAGGTGGAGTTAGGGGCAGGGCAGTGGCAGAGTTATGGCATCCCTGCCTGTGGGATTTAAGGATTTTGTCCCTGCAGTCGGGGCATCCAAATCGGGATGACTGGCAACCTGCCATGTTGTTTCAATAAGTGTACCTACAAAAGGGATAATGTTGGAGGGTAGGAGACTTGTGGGAGGATTTCTAGAAAACCATAAAACTGCATTTAATGAATTGGTATTTAGCCTTCAGTATGCAGATTTTATATAGCAACCCTGATTGTTATTCACACACAAAATAACCCTGTTCACTGTGTATAACATTTACAGAATGAATTAGATTGGTCACATTCCCTATTACTATATGTTACAGATACAGACATATCAACACCCCTTACCAGTTGCTTTTCTTTTCCACTTCCGGCTTCTTTAGCATGGAGGCGATCCGCACTCTGATTGGCTAAAGCTTCAGTCTGTCAGGAAACAGGAAGTTCGAAGCATCTGCGGGCAGCACTTCCGCCCTGATTTGAGTTTATGGCAGCAGCCGGAAGTGCTTTGGAAGGCGTGTTTAGTGCAGTGAAGTAGAACCAGGACTATATAAGGAACTGTGGGTGTGTAGAGTGTTGTTAAGTCTGACAGATCCGTTGTTAATGATATTTAGAGTTTACCAATAAGCAACTCAAAATCCTAGGAAAATACAAAGATGCTACATGCTGATTAGCGTCCACTTGATGGCGGCATCCGCCTAGATAATGGGCCATGGAGTTCCTGTTGTGTGCAAATCAAGTAGGAAACTACCCCCCCATTGCACAAAGTGATACACACTAACACACATAGTATTGGTTGTATATAGACTTACGTACATCTATTAGTTCATATATTTCATCTATGGTGTTTGTGAAAGGAGACCCCCTTATTCTGACTCCACATGGCAATTAGAATATTAAAGGGCATGTCCACCCCCAAAACTATAATCCCCCCCACTAATGGCCCCACCATGTAGTGTAATAAAATCCTTACCTCATATCCCAGCTCCATATGGTTCTCCTGTAGTCCCCCCCAAAGTCCCAAAAACTGCCCACCAGGAGGATAGCAGAGTCCATATATGATCTAGGACTCTGCTATCGCCTCCGGGAGAAGTTTGGCATGCGTACTGCAGCCCTTCTCCCCCTCCCTCCCGTTTCGCGATCCCTCCCGCTAGCATAGAAACCCTTGGCCATATGTTAGGGTTCCTTTCCCCAGCCCCAACCACTAAAAACATTTTTAAGAAAGTCGCCCGAACTCTACTTACCTTCCCTCTCTCCCCCGGCATTCTGAGAAGCCGGCAGCCGCTTCCGTGATTGGCTGCCTCTCAGCCAATCACGGACGCGGCTGCCGGTCCCGCCCCCTGCTTGCAGTGTATTGCAAGCAGAAGGCCGGGCAGTGCGTTGGAGGAGAGAGGGAAGGTAAGTAAAGATCGGGGCACTTTCTTAAAATTATTTTATAGTGGTTGGGGCTGTGGGAAGGCATACTCTCATATGGGAAAAGTTTATTATAAGGGTGGACATGCCCCTTAACCAGAACAATATTATAATTAAACTATGGGGGAGATTAAATATGGCCCAGATCCGTCTAAAACCCACGTTAATCCGATGAAAAATCAGGTTAAAGGACAACTCCACCCTCATAAGAACATCTTATAGAAAGAATGGCCTCTTTAAAATATGTTGATGTATCATAGTTTGTCCTATGAATTCATTACTGTATACCTGCTATGCTTCTGGATGCCTCATGGAAACTGAGAAATTTAGAAACCTGGGCATGCTCAGAAGAGGCAGATAGGGGATTAACATTCAGTCATTGGCTGCGATGTCAACTGTCAAATGGAAGAACCAGGAAGTAGAAACAGGGGCAACAGGACATGAGGTTAGACTTACACCTTTCACATTTCAAACTATTACCATTTTGGGGGGTGATTTAACTGTATGTAAGTTTTCATTTTGGGGCTGGACTTGCCCTTTAATGTGGGTTTTAGATGGATTTTAGAGCACAGCACCATTTCCAAATGTTTTTGGAAATAGCACTGTGCTAGTGATCCAAAACCCCTTCAATTACATTTTGCACTACTTCGTAGCACGAAACTTAACGGGAATTGGAATGGGGCTTTAAAGTTGCGCTACTTACTTTAGCCCGATCCTGCGATGCAATACCTGACATAATCTTGTTTACGTCAGGTATTGTATCGTGGGATCGGGCTAAGGTAAGTAACGTGAGTCTTCAATATTGAAGCTCCTCGTATTAATACCACTAACTTTTTTTCACTCTCTCTTGTTGTGGCAATGAGCATGCCTGAGGATAGATTACAAGAACTGTAGAGTTAGTATAGTATTTTGAGATTGAATAAAGACATGCATCCATCTAGTCCAGTGATTCCCAAACTGCGGACCGCAAGCCATCCAGTTGCATGTTTTTGAGGCCCACATGGACATTACAGGTGGGTAAGGGACGTGGTAGGTGTGTGATGTGGGCTTAACCTGGCATGACAGGTGGATCTACCCGCTCACAGCATGGGGCGCCACTGGCATTTGCCAGGTTGAGCACCCCTGATGTAGTCCAACCTACTTAGCAATACTCACATTTCCTGCATAACAGTTGATCGAGAGGAAGGTAAAAAGATAAAACAGTGCCAATCAGAAATATCCCTAGCAATTCCAACTTCTCCAGTTCTCAGGGATGTCCGTGAGTCCTCTGACATGTTCTATTTATGCACAGTGATCATATCCCCACGTAAGCAACCTTTCTTCATATTCAAGCTCCCCAATCCCCTTATTAATTTAGTTGCCCTTCTCTGAACACTTTCCATTTGTCCTTTTTGTACATTTTTGTCCTTTTTGTACACAGAATTCCAAAATTGCACTGCATATGCCAAATGAGGCCCTACCAATGCTTTGTAAAGAGGGAGAATAACATTTTCCTCCCTTGAATCCATACCTCTCCTTATACAAGACAATACTATGCAGGCTCTAGCTGTTGCTGTCTGGCACTGCTTGCTACCTTAAAGTTTGTTATCTACCAAAACTCCAAGATCCTTTGCCAACAGGATTTTAAAGCCCAAAATGCAATACCTTACATTTTTTAATCTCATCTCTGCAGCCCAATATGACAATCTTTCCATATCTGCCTACAACAATTGTGCATCATCTGTAGAGTTTAAAGGTCAAAAAAGCTGGAAGTTTTGTGTTGTCCGCTAACAGAGATCTTGCTGACAAAAACTACTTCCAAATCATTAACATTGTGATATTTCGGCCTATTGAAATATCAAGAGTAAATTTCACCATGAAGGGCCAATGTTGGTCAAACATTCGTCTAGATCAGATGAACGTTTAGTCAGAAAGTGCGACACAATTTGTCCAATTGTGTCTTGAATGGACTGCACAATTGGTTGCACCTGAAATTTCACTCAACTACCATTTGCCACTGGCCAACTGTCCGAAATTGGTTACTGTGTCATCTGTCAAGCCAAAATATCAGCCCGCGAGTACCCAGCCTAAGAACTGTCCCAAAGCCCTACCTCCTGGTCCACTCCTGTCCCACCTCTTACACTGTGTTAGTGGATGCATCACCTATGGGGGAACACGATCCTTGCAGCCTAAAGGTGGCCATACATATGCGATTTCCATCGCAATGTGCTGACAAATCACATTGATATCTGTCGGCACATTGCGAAGGGAACCTGCACTCATGGAACCGTCTGATCCCCATACACAGTATGGGTATCGTTCGGCCGTGCGGCCATACACCGCACGATTGGTATCTGCTCCCTCTATTAAAGTAAAGGGAGCCGATGCCGACCGATGAAAATTTTCCGTCTTTCCCGATCACTCTGATCGGTGGGGAATATCCCCTACGCACGAGCGATAATAGGTAAATCCCGTTGTTCCACGTTTACCTATTATCACTTGTGTGTATGGCCACCTTTAGTCTTCTCATGGGTTGCCCTAGCCATCTAGAAAGGGGAACAAACCAGAGATAAGAGGGGAGCCAAGCACAATGCTTGACTTTCAGTAAGCGCTCCTTCACAACCTAAGGGGGACCCCTAGCCATTTAGGTTTTCATTAGGAAGGGGAGGGTGACTTGATCCAGGGATTAAATGGTAAAAATGCTGGACTTACATATTTATTTTTTAGACACCCTCTGGGCTAGATCCATATATTGATAAAATCTAGTGTACTTTCCCTTTAACTGGGGATGACAATCCTCACACCAAGGCACAATGCACTTTGGTAGTTGTAGTTTCCCATTGTTCCGCTATTGGCTGGCCCTTCCCTTATATGAGCGATCTCAAGAACTACAACAACCAGGGTGCACCCACCATACATTTCCGCCGTCACGTGGGGAAGCCGGGAAGTGTTGTCCCTCTCCGGGAAGCGTACGTGCTGGTGTAGCAAGAGAGACTACAATACCCAGCAGGCAACACCGGGCCTAGCCAATAGACGTTAACTACCCTCCCTCTTGCCCGGCTTCGTATTAAAGATGGCGAACCAGAATGAGACAGCAGCGAGTGAGCGGCTCGAAGAAGACGAGAACGGGCACGGACATTGCAGCGACTGCGAAAATGAGGACAAGCACCACTTCAACCGGGGGTACACTTACCGCCATTACACAGCGGGCAGGTCACTAGTATCAACCTAAACCCGGTGTCACACACAAGGGGGGCCCGCCCTGGTCGGTCACTGATTGGTTCGCAGGAGGATGGTTTCCTGATATGATTGGCTGTTGTGTGTTGCAATCTGGGTCCATGGTTTAATAGGGGGTTAGAAACATGAATGGGTATAATAAGTTAGTGTGGATCACATGGCATTGGTGGGGTGTGTGGTTTAGTTATTGGGACCGCCCCATTCACCGGTGATAATCCTATTGGAAATCTGGTTAAACTGACAGTAGCCATTGAATTGCTGAAGTGAAGGAGTTTGTATATTTTACATCTGTCCCTGCATAGGGATGGAGACATTGCACAGGACCCTGGGTAAAAGTTACGTATTTATAATATTTTATTTTATAACCTACCCTGGTAGTGGATTTCTATGGGAGGAACTGTAAGATTATAGCCTTATAACCTACCCCTGTAGTGGATTTCTATGGGAGGAACTGTACGAGTATAGCCTACTCTTGTAGTGGATTTCTATGGGAGGAACTGTACGAGTATAGCCTACTCTTGTAGTGGATTTCTATGCATCAGGAACAAATTAGCAGGGGATACGCACTCAGTAGTGAATTATTTCTTTATTGTGACTTGCAGTGCGCAACATTTTGGGGTCTTCCCCCTTCCTCAGATGCACCAGAGGAAGGGGGGGGGGAAAGACCCCGAAACGTGCACTGCAAGTCACAATAAAGAAATAATTCACTACTGGGTGCGTATCCCCTGCTAATTTGTTCCCGATGTATGGAGTCCACTGCTAGTAGTTAAGCAGATTGGGGAGGCAGCACCGTTGGTGATTAATAGTGAAGGTGTGAGGGTAGAAACATACATTTGTACAAAGTGGATTTCTTATAGCCTTATAATCTTACAGTTCCAGGAGGAGAAGGCAACCAGAAGCCACAAAGGGGTAGATTGTAATAAATAATGTACCCTGAACTGTAAATTAAAGGGATATTAGAAGTCACCTTGGAGTTCCGTGCCCTGTATAAAAGGTACTCGGCCTGCGGCCTTGTGCTTTTATATGGTCACAGAACTCCTCTGTGATTTCTAGTATCCTTATAATTTACAGTTTGGGGTGCATTATTCACTATTATTATTATTGTGGATTTATATACCTCCAATATCTGTTGTATTCAGTTAGATCAACTGGACTTATCTTCCGTAGCACTTTACAAATACGGTACATGTATACATTCACATCAATCCCTGCCCCGAAAAGCTTACAATCTAAGCACATTTGACACAAACAACCTATCAGTATGTCTTTATGATTATGGGGGAAACCGGAGTGCCTGGAGGAAACCCACACAAGCACGGGGAGAACATACAAACTCCTTGCAAATGTGTCCAAGGGTGGAATCGAACTCAGGAATTCAGCTCTGCAAGGCATCAGTGATAGCCATTGAGCCACATAATGATACATTCATACCTGGCTGTGCCCAGAAGAGCTTGCAATCTAATCACTTTATTTCAGACATATAACCTATCAGTATGCCTTTATGATTGTGGGGGAAACCGGAGTGCCCAGAGGAAACCCACACAAGCACAGGGAGAACATACAAACTCCTTGCAGATGTGTCCAGGGGTGAATTTGATCCCAGGACCGCTTCAAGTGCTAACCACTGTGCTACCCTATACACAATGGTGACCAGTGGTGTGTAATTACTTAGAAATTTAGTGATGTTATTTTAAGCAGCAGTTTTTTTTTAATTTAATCTACACAATTGTGTTTTAGACCGTAGTTTTACCTTAAGGTAGTTTTACATTCCTTTGTTTTCTTCTTCAGTTATAAGGTATAGTAATTGCTTCCTGGTGGCCTGATATTAAGTGATTCTGACACTGATTTTGCACGGAAGACTGAACCACATAGACCTATTGAGAGTCCAAGGACTCTGGTAGTAATGCAAACTTTTTTTAATTAGTCTTGTTTGTATCCTGTATAATTTCATTAGCTTCTATGCAAAAGTCTGCACCTGGCTTCCCCTCTAGGGACTGGGCAGGTGCTGTGCAGCTGAGGCTGTCAGAATAGTTTGCAGAGGTCAGCTGCATCAGTTGCTGATATAGAGGTAGAAGCTTCTCTTAAAATCCTGGAGGTAAAGGGGGGTTTGGAGGAGGACTTACCAGAATGAATATATTCACCTCCTTTTTCTTTGTTTAATTTATAGGCAGGGACATTTCCAACTATTTACTGCTGCTTATGGTTACAGTATATTCAGTGTTTTGCTCCTCCCATTTGGTGACGTGTATATTGCACACCTCTTTCTAGGTATATTTAGTGGGCCTGTTCCCAGCAGTGTATACGATTGTTCACATATATAAGGAAGGACACCATACAGTATTTCAGACTGCAAGCTGTGGTCTTTATTGTGACATGTTTCGGACTACAATGAGCCCTTTTTCAAGTAATAACATTACAAGATTTAAACACGTGTCTAAAACCCAACCCCCAATTACACACGTGCTACTATTGGTGAATGCAGAACAACTCAATTAAGGTCCTAGGGTCAAGTTATGTCCTCACATTTCACAGGGCTATGGACATAGAACACTTCTTTATTTGCCTGTACGGAACAATCGAATTCAGGTTTCTATCAAATTGTACAATCATTTTGAAATACACAAGATGTCATGACATGTCATTTGGAATGTGCTGCATTTACAATCATATACTTTCTAGTCCGTTCAGGAAAAAATGTGAGAGTTTTGTGAACCAACCCACATGTGCAAAGCAAAAATCCGGTTAGACTTACAATAACATTTCTGCCCCTCAATGGTGATGGTTGTTATGATAGGCTCAGCGTTTTTTCAGTACATTGCCATTTGCTAGTGGGTTGAATGTGACTTTACTTGAGGATTACTCTGGCATTAATAAATATTGTAAGCGCCAATAAGTATCAAGGATAGGGTTTTTTTTTTGCACATTAAAATTACGTTAAGGTGTAACAGTTGGATTAAACCCTCCTAACCCAATCTGCAGTGTCAAGGCTGGAACCTAATCCACATTATAGCAATACAAGACGGCACAGAAGAGCCACAGTATTTATCCTATCCAGTGTCCCCGATTTAGAACCTTTGTGCTTCGAGACGTGTTACTCTCCACAATCTATAATATAGCAGAGGCAGTGCTGTGCTCTGTTGTGTCTCTTTATATTGCTACAGTCTTGTGAGGAATGGTGGACCCTATGTTGCACTTAGAGCCCCTATATTATCTATACTACCTGCTGACTTGGGTACTAGTTTTGGACATTAAACTACATTATATTTACTCCAGGAAGAACAGCCTAAACTGGCCATACACTATTAATATATCAAAGGGCATGTACACACCAAGACTAAAATTTAACCCACTTACTGGCCCCACTGTGTAGTGTTAAAAAATCCTTACGTCTCTGCTCCTTATGGTTCTCCTGCAGTGCTTGTCCAAAATTCATCCAGTCCCTTTTACTTTCTTATCATCTGGGAGGACATTGGCATGTGCAGGGGAGCCCTCCCACACTCCAGATCCTTTCATAGCTGCCTCATCCCCTAGCATTAAAACACCTTTTATACCCCACACAGCTGTTAGGTGAAGTACCAAGAGGTGAGGACCTTGTGATTTAGGTCATCATTCTGGGTACTGTTCAGCTATGGGAAAAGGCGACTAGAATTGTAGGTAGTAGAATTTCTACTTTATAACTTCAGTAGCAGATTCAGCTTCTAACATCTCCCAAACCCTTAGTTGTTTGTGATTGTTTTAGTTTTGTGCCCTCCTTGTTCTAAACATGCTGCATCTATCAAAACGCATGCATTATCCAAACAGCTGATAGAAACTGGTCTCTCTCTGGCACTATCGCTCTGTGTGTGTGTGTGTCACATGGTACAGGACTTTAAATAGATCTCCGTTTAGCCTACAGGCTCTTGGGTGCTAATTGGATTGTCAGGTATGTTTACCTCTGTGCTAGGGATTTCTGTGTCATTCATGCTTAATCAACCAATGATTAAACTCTTATTATTTATTTTTTTTATTTGAATATTCTTAGTTTTGTCAGGGTCTCTCTCTAGTGTAATGCAATAAAGTGTTTGAATGCCAACAGGATTTGCTTTCTACTCGCTCTGGTTCTGTATGCTGGTATATTATTATTTACTTGCGGGTTATTCTTCAGTGAGGATTAGCTATACATTTTCAAACTTTATCAATATGAAGAGTGGATGCCATTGTTGTAAATAAATAGTAGACGCACATGTTTGCACCTCCTAGTAATAACCTTTTCCTTGTACACTGTATTGGTTACTGACTCCCTGTGACAAAAAAATGTTCTGTGCTTTGTATAACTGCTTGAATGATGTATAGATCCACAAAATGTCTTCCTTTGCATACATATGGGTATTTTGTCCATCCTTTTACATTTTCTAATATTACCCATGGGCCAACTGGCACAATCCAGTCTGGGCGCATATATATATATTGAACTGATCTGATCAATCAACCAATTAATTAGTCGATCTGATTGTCTAGTAACTAGTTACTCTGCCTTTTTGATTGGAGTTTACAGTATATATGATCCTTATTTCTGTTTTAGTGCCATCCATCTCAAATCTTGGGATGAGTCACGTTATGTCATAAATCCTAATGGGAAGCTGCAACAAACCAGAGCAAATATTAATAGCACTGATGGATTGCAAGGCTGAGTTCAGAGTTCATTTACACCCTGCACAAGGAGGAATTTGAAAGTTTGCCCCAAGCCATATAGCTACAGCCTGAATCACTAAATATTTGAGAGACAGACACTGATTTAACAGGGATAATAATCCTATATATAAACCCTAAGTGAGCCTTGTATACCTATACAATTTGATATTATGGTCAATATTTGGTCAATGATCTATGTGTACATGGCTAAGTACTTTCACTTAGGGATTCTTGTATCTGGGTTTAATGAAAAGCTGTTTGGCTTTGTCAAATCTATTTTTAGTTGCATGGAATTTTTTTCCTTGGGTTATATGACGTGATTGAATCCAAAATACATCAACAGCCATTTTACAAGACTCCAAAGCAAATGTAATGATCCAGATTTGTTTGTTGACCAAACTAGAATCTCAATAACGGTTCCCAATACGTGATGTTATGGAGTGTAAGAATAAAATGCTTCGGAAGCCTTGGCCGAATGGAGTTATTGTCTGTGTTGGTTAATGTGAATGGAGTCATTGTCTGTATTAGTTAAGGTGAATGGGGTTATTGTCCGTATTGGTAAATGTAGAGTTTGGTGACACAGAAAAGCCACTTGTCCTGCTTATCCCTACAACTGTGTTTTCTCTTTTCAGTGATGAGAGTGTGGTTAAGAAAAAAAGGAAACAAAAGCGAAAGAAAGATAAGGGTGGTGACAAGCTAGAAGCTTCCGAAGGCCAGGTAAGTAAGATGTTTGAATTGTCTTCTCTTATGCTACTCTTCCTTTATGAATCCATGATTGAATATGTCCACCCCTAACTAAAATGAATATGTTGTTCAGGATCCACCAAAAGAACCATTTCCGTTTTGCTTCTAAGTTTAAATGTTCCCAAAGTGAGAAATTATACTTACAAGCTCCAAGTTCCACCCCTGCCCTGCTACTTCCTGGTAAGGCACTCAGTCATGGCCAATGGCTGACGGCCATTACCAGGCAAGCCTCCACTGCTGCTGCTTGTGAATGGAAAAGGCACGTAGCCACGGTGGTGGATCGTGGAGGTTGTGAGTATAATTTCTCACTCTGGGAACATTATTTAAACTTTGGAGCAAAACGTAACTGGGGTTTTGTGGGACCCTGAATAACAATTTGTTTTAGAGGTGGACATTCCCTTTAATTATGTAAATGGTTAGAATGACACAAACTGGCACTTAGTGTCCCCTGGTACAGAGAGCGGTGTACTGTGCATTGACCATTTCCAATGTTAGCTCCCACTGTGATCTGGGGATTATTCAATAAGAGTGCAAACTGTGAAAATCACCAATGCAGTATATTAAAGGTACACCAACCCCCCAAATTACCCTTTTTGAATAAGTATATAGATATATTATAGAGACAAGGAGCACTTCTGATTCCCGAACTGACCCCTAAGCTGAGATCATAGTACTTACCAACCCGCATTCCTGCAGCACTGCTATGCCTCTCCTCTGTCACACCCCCTTTCCCCTGTCTCCATCTGAAGGAAGCCTTGTACTGTAACTTTAAATGCAGTATTGGTGCAGGAGTTAAAGGTAAACCCAAGTATAAGGACCCCACATTTCATATTACACATCCTATCCATGTCTTTATGATGGTGGGGGAAACCCACACAAACACAGGGTAAACATACAAACTCCTCACGGATGTGGATTCCCTTTTAACCCAGGACTTCGGTTCTCTATGCTAATCACTGAGCCCCCATGCTGCCTTTTCTTTTTCATTTTCCCCATTGTCTGTTTCATATTTCCAGGTGAACACTCTCCCAGCAGAAAAGATTCAAGAAATCCAAAAGGCTATTGAGCTGTTTTCTGTTGGACAAGGGCCAGCTAAGACTATGGAAGAGGCCAGTAAGAGAAGCTACCAGTTCTGGGACACGCAGCCTGTTCCTAAACTTGGTAGGAGCCATTTCATTGTTCATTATTCCCACCGGATTCTACAAACTTGACATCATGAAATGTCCTATTTATGCTTTTGTCATTTTTTAAAATTCTGCATTGGTTCAAGAAGGCACAATATCCGTCAATGTAGTGAAGTCTGTTAAAAAAAAATACTACTGCATTTGTTTTGTAATAAACCAGTGACGCCGAATCTTTTATAGACCGAGTGCCCAAACTGCAACCCAAAACCCCACTTTTTATTGCGTAGTGCCAACATGATCATTTAACCGAATACAACGTTTTTACAACACAAAGAGGCACAGACCAATACAGTAGATGGAATCGATTATAGATTACCTATTAACCTCTACATTACCACACAGGATCTAAAACAGTGACATTAACCCTACATTATTGGATAGGAGTTTGAGATCCAAAACAGGCTCAGAGCTGAATGTTATAGCACGTGACCTCTCTCTGCTACAGACACGCTACACTTTGTCTCTGGCTTTCTGGGAACAAACTTTGGTGAACTCTGCTGTGCATGAGTGCCCACAGGGAGGGCTCCGAGTGCCATCTCTGGCACGCGTGACATAGGTTTGCCTCCACTGTTATATACAGTACTATATCATATACACACTATACCTTGTGTGTTCTTTTTTTAGAGCAGAGGGGTCCAGTGTCTGTCACTGCAAGGTCCCATTACATCCTTTGCAAAGAATGTGGCTACATATAGGAGAAGCTTAATTCTGCCCCCAACGCTTCCTGGCCCTACCCTAAATCTGCACAAAGCTATCCTTAGTTCACATAATCCATGCCCATTTTGATGCCCCTATTTGCAGTTACCACGATTGGCCTGCATACAGGTCCCATCTATGACACTCATGTTTACATGTCTGGGTGTCCAGCTGGAGGTGTTTTTATGACCATTTACAACCAGTGAAGAATTCGTTTTTTCTAACCCCTACCACTAGGAGATTGCATCTGCTGTGTGCTGCAATCTTTCTAAATCTCTCTCAATGAAGGGATTATTTCTGATTGCTTCCCAGTATTATCAGTGGAGTCAGGCCTGTTATAAAGTATTGAAAGGACTTTAATTGAAACAGTTTCACGTATGTACCATATTAATAGCTAATCACCATGGACTATAATCGTATTATGCTAGTTTGATTGCCATTTCAGTGAAAGTCTTAAGGCTTAGACCCCATTATACAGCACCAATTTTTGGCGATTCCATGCGTTGGCACATGTGCTTCTTATTTATTTCTGTTAAGTTAAATAATAACGCCAAAAATGGTGATCCCATGGGCTGGGAAAATAGAAATCAGCTCAATGCAGATAGGGGGCATAGACACTGCAATTTCCATGTAATCACAACATCCACATGATGCTGAAAGTGAATGTGTGGGATCTACCACAAAATGTGTTCCTGTAGATGTAATGACTGTAACTTGCTTTTCAGGGGAAGTGATAAACACACACGGTCCCATCGAGCCAGACAAAGACAATATCCGCATGGAGCCATACACTCTACCACAGGACTTCACTTGGGATGCTCTGGACCTAGGAGACAGGGCTGTGGTATGTGGGATATTTCCCTGTTGGATCAGCTTGTAGAGTAAAGAGTGGCCTTTTCTTTACAAACCTTGCGTTGCCTTTGTTTTGGAGCCACTTTCTATACTAGTGTTAATATATTTTGCTTATATATAGGAGTTTCCTCCTTTCTATATTGGCTTTTACTTTAGATGGATTCCTTCCATTCTGGATTGTCTCTAATGTGGTGTCCTTGTCATTTTTCTATCCTTTAGCTGAAGGAGCTCTACACTCTGCTTAATGAGAACTATGTGGAAGATGATGATAACATGTTTCGTTTTGATTACTCTCCAGAGTTTCTGCTCTGGTAAGAATGGAAGGAAATTCCATTTGACTCTGTAATTGAACAGAGCTGGCAATCCATAAGAGTGATATTCGACCATATTTTTTTCTCCTCAGGGCACTGAGACCTCCTGGGTGGCTGCCTCAGTGGCACTGTGGGGTGAGGGTGGTCTCTAGTAAGAAGCTTGTGGGATTTATCAGTGCTGTCCCTGCTACAATGAAAATTTATGACTTGTGAGTATTCTTCCTTAACACTGTGTGTGATATTAAAAGAACGTAGGCCAAGGCTGTCTGGTCCGTATTAGTTGTAGTGGAATTACTACACTACCCTTGCCTTTTACAGAGGAATGATGGTAATTTAATCTGAACAGTGGGAAGGCTAGACGGGATTAGTTAGGAGAAATCCTTCAGTGTTTAGATCTATATGGATCTGGTGATTACTTATATTACATATAAATACATATAGAGCAGAGTAAATATTGATATTATATTGATCTTTTAAAACCAATCGGTTGCTATATTAAATGTTGTGGTGTCACTGCAGTACAGGACAGGATATTGTACCTTATCCATCATATATATACAGCTAAATGGTTAGCTTGCCATGCACAGTCTGAAGCAGGGAGCCTATTCTGTCTGGGGGGGCAGTTGTTAGAACTCTTGGTCGAGGTCACATAAATATACTGTTTCTTCCTACTAGAGCCAAAAAAATGGTGGAGATTAATTTCCTCTGTGTCCACAAGAAACTACGCTCCAAAAGGGTAGCACCGGTCCTAATCCGTGAGATCACACGCCGTGTCAACCTTGAGGGAATCTTCCAGGCCGTTTACACAGCCGGTGTTGTACTACCGAAACCTGTGGGTACCTGCAGGTATGAACATTCTTCTTTAATGTCCAAGGGTTGTTTGTTATAAGGGGAAACTGGAAGGATTTTTCTCCCTTCTGGGACAAACTGTCTTCATTCTCTCTCCTATTCATTATATAATTGTACCATCCTATCTCACAGGTACTGGACAGATCGCTTAACCCTGCAAACTCATTGAGGTAAAATTTCTCATTTGAGTCGAAACATGACAATGCAAAGGACAATGAAGTTATATCGGTTGCCAGAGGTACCATTATTATTTACAATCCCCTTTTTTTCATTAATAACAATTTTTAAATTGCAATAGTTAGAAATCGGAGTAAAAAAATGCCTGATGTTCTGTTACCCCTCCATCTGATTCCTGGTTCTGTGACAGTCATCTCACAGCCAATGATTGAATGCTAATTCCCTAGCTACCTCCTTTGAGAATGTGTGAGCTTGTAAAACAAATTGAGGAAGTGGAAACCCTTTTGATAGGCAGAGGGAAGGGGCAGAACAGTCTAGTATACTGCACATAATTCCTGCATTCAGGAAGTCCCTGACACCTGGCTGTTATATGCTGGTTGGGACATTCTAGGGTATTTATTACAACAGTCCATTCTGAATTGAGAGATCCAGTCGGATGACTAGCGAAATGTCTTCAAGAACGAAACTTAGAGTCCAGTTGATCTAACTGAATACAACAGATATACCATGACCTGGATGAATGAATATTACAGATATACCGTGACCTGGATGAATGAATATTACAGATATACCGTGACCTGGATGGATGAAATACAGATATACCGTGACCTGGATGGATGAATATTACAGATTACCGTGACCTGGATGGAGATATTACAGATATACCGTGACCTGGAGGATGAATATTACAGATATACCGTGACCTGGATGGAGATATTACAGATATACCGTGACCTGGATGGATAATATTACAGATATACCGTGACCTGGAGGATGAATATTACAGATATACCGTGACTGGATGGATGAATATTACAGATATACGTGACTGACCGGATGGATGAATATTACAGATATACCGTGACCTGGATGGATGAATATTACAGATATACGTGGACCTGGAGGGATGAATATTACAGATATTACCGTGACTGGATGGATGAATATTACAGATATACCGTGACCTGAGGATGGATGAATTTACCAGATATACCGTGACCTGGATGGATGAATATTACAGATATACCGTGACCTGGATGAATGAATATTACAGATATACCGTGACCTGGATGGATGAATATTACAGATATACCATGACCTGGATGGATGAGAACCCTCACAAGCCTTATTTATTGTAAGGTCCATTAATGTATTTGTACATTTGGTTATATCCCCACAAAAGCACCTCTTCTGCAGGTTAAGGACCATAGCCCTTTATTTACAAGTGCTTTGTGTGGTCATGTCTAGAATATGCAGTACAGTTTTGTTTTTTATAGTGATTTGATTTACCAGTACAAAGAAGGAAAATCTTAGTCGAACAGACTGCACCCGTAGCACAGTGTAAAGGATAAGGAACACAATGGGGAGACTGTGTGTGTAACAGGACAGGATGTGTGAGGAAGTGACTGTAGAGCTTGGGGTACTAAAATGTTTGTGATAAAAATAAAGAAGAAATGTGTTTGTAGCTTTAAAATTGTCCCGTGGGTCTACATGGTTAATAGGTAGTCACGTGGTCCTTTCATATAAAGTGAGCAATGTGCCAATCATAGGATGTTTTGAACGCTAACACCATTCTCTGTCCCCTCTCAGACTCCAAAAACATCTGGTCTAAAACCCATGGAGGTTCGCCACATACCAGCAGTGCACAAGCTGCTAGGCCAGTACCTATCCCAGTTTAATCTGGCCCCTGTCATGAACGAGGAGGAGGTCTGCCATTGGCTGTTTCCACAGGAGAATATAATCGACACATATGTCGTGGAGGTAATATCTATATATTATATATTGTAGAATTCTGTATTGTTGTTTGTGGCTTTGTGAACCAACCTTGAAATATAGACAAATTTAAAGGACAACTAAAGAATCAGAACAATTCTTTGTGTCAGAAGGAAGAGCACCTTGTCATAAAAGCAGTAATCTGGGTCTTACAACTCATTTTGTTGTGTTTGCTAGGAAATTTACCTCACTAACATGGGGTTTGTGTTTTATTTCCCAGCATTCCAGTATCGGACAGTTTGGTCAGTGACCATTATATTCTTTATTGTTAAGCTACTGCAGAAATGTTACAGATGGCCATGCTCAGTAGTAGTCTGTAGCCAATCCTTTTGCAGGAAGGATTAGGCAAAGGAGCATGTGACTGGGGTCAGGGGGTGTGGTCAGACAGTGCACATTCAGTTATTTCATATAGTTCATCGGGGCTTTCATCTGCTTTCATGCCATTTACTGGAGTGGTATTTTACAATTTATAGGTGTTTTTTTGGGGTGGGGTTCATAATCGTGAGTATGAAAATTTGAGTTTAGTTCTCCTTTCCTACAGACACCAGAAGGTGAATTAACGGACTTTCTGAGCTTCTACACTCTGCCTTCCACCATCATGAATCATCCGACACACAAAAGCCTAAAAGCTGCTTACTCTTTCTACAACGTCCACACCAAAACCCCTCTGCAGGACCTGATGAATGATGCACTGATTCTAGCTAAATCTGTGAGTGTTCAGCAATGATGGAAATTAGGCTAATTGAGTCTGGTTAAAAATTAAAATGTAGCATATGTAATACTTGTAGCATTCAGGGATATAATGGCATTTGAAATGTTTAGCAAAAAGGGAAAGATACATAAAGAATGTTTGTATTTTTCTTAAAGGACAACTGTGGTTTCCAAACAAGAATGATTTAAATAAATAAAGGCAGTATTTCCTTTAAAATCCCATCTCTAACTGCAGCCTATGAGAAATTATATTACTGTTAAAAAATCCTGCTTTTAAAGTAGCTTGAGTGACAGCACTTGACTCTCTGCTCCTCCCCTTTCACCGGGGGAGAGCCTAATGTTGGAGTTGATCCTGGGATATTTCTGGTGCCACTTAGAATCAGGAAGGAAAGATATGACTTGTCTGATTTCCCTTTAATTGAAGAATGGGAGGTAAAGGAGTGTTTTACCTTTCGGTCTTCACCTAAACCATTGGGAGACTGGAGGAATCATCGCTAACTTACCCACAATCGTGCTACTTCACCACTTCCTCTGACAGGTCCCAACAATATCCACGCTCCCTTATAATATATGCGCATGTGGGTACAGTGTAAAGGAGCGTGGATGTAGTCGGCATCTATCGGAATAGAATAAGCGGTGGAGGAGTGCGATCAATTAGAGAGCTAAAGAGAAGTAAAATTATATGAAAAAAAACAAATCGAGGGTTGCTGGTAGTTTCTCCTTATTTCTGTGCGATTAGTTGGAAAATAATTTAGCGGTTTACATGCCCTTTAAAAAAAAAATTGACAGTTGACAGGCAGAGATTGGTCACATGGCTACAAGCAAGGAATGTTCAGGAAATGATTCACAGGTTTAACCTAGAAATGTGATCCAGGGTTTAATGTAAAGGAATGACAGACGGGCTTTTATTTAACTTGTACGGAGACCAGAGTTGCCCATCAAGGTATTTGCCGCTGTGACCACCAATGGAAAGTATTTCGTAGCCAGTGTTACGTTGCCTTTATTTGTAATACAGGGAGGCTTTATTTTTTTCTGCAGAAAGGTTTTGATGTCTTCAATGCTCTCGACCTTATGGAGAACAAAACTTTCCTTGAGAAGCTGAAGTTCGGAATAGGTGATGGAAATTTGCAGTATTATCTGTACAATTGGAAGTGTCCCAGTATGGGGCCCGAGAAGGTAATGTTTGTCTGTGCACTAGCCATTACGGCTTTCACATTTTCATTTTTATCCAGGAAAAGTTGACTGATGGAATGGAGTCGGAATAGAAACTTCCAGTGTACACGGGTTCATAGGGAATGGGATGTACTAGAAAAGTCAAATGGCAACTATACTGAAAGAACATGACTTTTCCTTATCTTGCTTAGTTGCTGCATGCCTTTAATCCAGTACTTGTTCTGCTCGGGCTCGTTAAACCAAAGACTCCATCCATCTGATGTGCTCAACAATCTCTGTGCCAGCACTGCCCTCTCCCAGTGCTGGCACATAGAGATTTCCCACCATGCTGTTCACATGCACTGTGTCACTCTTCCAGTTACAGAAAAACTACAGCTCAGAAAATGTTATGATAATAAGACACTTGATTAACAACTGGAATGTAAGATACATCAGATTTGGATATCTAATGAAAAAGTGGTCAACAAAAAATAGTACAGTCATAGTTGAATAAGATGCCCTTTAAGTAAATGGGTATCCGGAATATCTTGGTGATGAATTGGTAAAATACGCTGGGAGTGGTTGGTGCATTAGTGTATATTAGTTTCTTTTAGAAAGATTGCACTTTTTAGTCATTTCTTTTTAAACTTGGTGTGGAACTGGTTTTAGTTATGCCTCAAACTAATCTGTAATAAGTGGGCCTTTAAAACACTTTGTAAAGTTTTCACTGCTCTAGTCATTCCCGCTATTGGCCACAGTTTAGGCAAGTAACTCAGCTGATGTAAAAAGAACCCAGGGATGAGGTTCTAGTGTTTAAAGTCCATAACATGGTTACTGGTAGGGCTTGTTCACACTACATCAGTTTGTATCCGTTTTTCAAACAAAGGTGTGTTTAAAAAAATGGACAGACAGTAAAACCCCACAGGATTTCATAATATCGTTCACACCTGCTGCGTTCTAATCCATTCCAGTCCGTTGTTTCATGCATTTTCTATAGAAATCTATGGAATACACATTGTTAAAAAATGGATACAAACTGACAAACGCATGCTGTGCGTTACTGTCTAGTGTGAACGAGCCCTTGGTTTTTGAAAGCTTTCTATCTTGCAGGTGGGCCTGGTTCTGCAGTAATCCATGAGGCTCTCCAACTTTTGAAGTGGATAAGGAAACGTTTGGGCTGCCTGCTGCTCCCCACACCAGAGATCGATCACAGGAGAGTCATATCAAGAAACAGAGGATTTTTGGCTCCGCTCTGGAACATATCCTGCTGCATCCAAGGGGGAGACCAGGGGGAAGACTTTGGGTCTATGGTGGAACAAGAACACAGTTTCCTCCTTTTTCACTGGGACAAATCTTTGGTTTTTTTTAGGAAGTTCTCTCCCCACCCTGCTGTGAATGACTGTTCCTATTCTCCTTTCCCTAGCGCCACCTGGCATTACGGCTGAACATTAAAGTATATATTATATATATGTAAAATTGGCGACTGTGCTTAATCTCTCGACTTGGATTGAAACATAAATACAGAAGTTTACAGAATGTCATCTTCTATTCCTAGCAAACTGTACTTAGGCAGCCATATTTAAAAGGTAGGCTAGCTGGAGTTGGGTGATTTAAAATGAATGAATGTTATCATTTTTAGAAATATTTCTTTACATGCTTGTTACTTAATAAATGGTGATAAGGATTTTCTCTGTACTTCCTCACTGGAGATCGTTAACCTATGCCATTAAATTCTGTGCACTTGTCAGCAGGGCGAATTTACACCTCCGGACCTGTAGGCCCCAAAACAGAAAGTCGAGAGGAGAAATAGAAAAAAAGGGCAGACGGTAGTTTTATTATTATTATCTATTTCTGCCTATTTAATAGTTAATCCAGAGGAAGGCGAAAAACCTGATACTATAAATATAACCAGGCTTATTGTAGACACTACACTGGGATAGAAAGAGAAACATATTGTTACTGCTGAATAATGTTATGTAAATATTTACCATTGCATCCATACTGTCTAGGAGGTAGGATTACAGAAACCTTCCTCCAGTTATCAACGGAAGCTAAAAAACGCAGATAAAAAATGAATATGGAAATATGGATTCACGTTGACATTGCTAAATAACAATATGGTTCAAGACCTAATAAATTCTCTCACTGCATTGAGAGAAACATTGTTATTACTGAATAATGTTATATAAATATGTACCATCCGATCTGCTGCTTTTTTGTGGAAGTGAATTCTCATCCACATCAACTTGTTTGTGGACATGAGCTAAAAAACACAGAGATTAAAGTGGATTCACATTGACATCGCTAAACAATATGGTACAGGGCCTGATAAATTCTTTCACACTCAGACTACACTGGTAGAGAAACACATGTTATTACTGAATGTTCTCTGAATGTTTACCATCGGATCTGGCGCTCTTATAAGTGTTATAAAGTAGGTTTGGAGGTTCTTATACATTAATACAATACATACGTTTTGTGCAGTAACTAATCATATTATATAAAATTATCTGGGAGATTCAATAAAAGTTCTTATTGTTTAAAATGTTGCTAATTTTCCCCCAACCAATCAGATGTTCTCTTTAAAATGTTAAATAACATCTGATTGGTTGGGGCAAGATTAGCACCATTTTAAACGATAAGAACTTTTATTGAATCTCCCTGATTATATATTTTTTATGTGTAGACCAGGAAAGAAAATACTTAAAATGGATTTAAATGTGAAGTAGGAATCAGAGTTCTGTGCACTTGTAGTTTATTCCAGGATAACCAGGAGAGATGTAAAAGGTGAATGAATATCTAAATGTACGAACAGTCTGTTTAATAAATCCAAACCATTGATACTATAAATATTACTATATCTAACTTTCCAATACAGATTCCTAGTGTGGGACTCCTTACACCAAACTCCACATATGACCCAGGTTTTCAATAAAAACTTCAATCCTTTATTTCGACATAAAACGGATTACAAACAAACAGGCTAACCAGCCCGACGCGTTTCAAACGTAACACACGTTCTTATTCATAGGCTAACATTACAAACTAGAAGGGGGTTTAAAAAGGTGAGCATGTGGCAATTAAGCTTCTTAATTGGATAGCCCAGTCACACCTGTGTATGACTCCACCCTCTGATCCTCCTCCTCCTAGACCAATGTGATCTATACAAAATAACATTTAAAAAAGCATATGATATCAATGCACAAGGCTACATAAAAACATACTAGTTTGTTCTAGGTAATCAGACTATTTTCATTGGGACCTTTCCCAATAATGCCATTTGCAACTTTACACATGAATATAATTATAATATGAACACCCCATAGGTCTGCGTTTCATGAGCTTAAATTGCCTCTGTTTTATAGGAGTATACTATACATTCATTTCCATGTGGTTGGCTAATAACCTGGTTAATTCATAATGAAATGTCATATCAATGTGAAGGAAAAAGGTCTTGCTTAAAAAAACTGTGCTTGAATAACCTGAACTGGGGAAATAGTCCTAATCCATTAAGGGCATTACTTAGACACAAGGGCCTGCCTGCACATTCATACATCCCCTATATTAGTGGACACTCCAATGGCCCACAGGGCATGCTGGGAAAAGTAGTCCCAAACAGATCCTCAACAGTAAAAAACACAAGTGTCTCAGAAATTCCTCTTATACTAGTATAAGGGCAAGGCCACACTACAACGCACCGGAATCGCTCATGGAAGTGTGCGTTAACATGCCATTACATGTGTGATTCCGGTGCAATTGTGCTGGTTGTCTCCAATTATCTGTTATGGTAACGCACGCCATTGCTCCAAAAACTTGGAGATCGCATGAGTTACAAAAACGGAAACGCAATATATCCGATATCCCTGTTTTTTTTTTTTTCCCGCAATTTCCATTGTATGTAAAATCGCATGAGGAAACAACAAACTAGTTTTGGGGGGAAAAATTCCTTCCTGACTCCAAGTGGAAATTTCCCTGGATCCACTTTATGTATCAATACCAGTAACTTGCATCATTCTTTATTTAACTATCCAATGAACCTGCCATCACAACTTCCAATGGAAGACAGTTCCGTAGCTTTACCGTTCACACTTCCGTATTAATAGCAAACATATTATCCATCTAAAAAATAAGTTTTATGATCTAAAATGCAAAAACATACTTCCTAACAACGTACAGACACAGGTACCAAAACCCGCCTTTCTGGTTTAGATTTGTTCTCAGAATAGTTTGAGAGATTATTGAGCTTTAAAAGCTGCAGCACAGACACACACATTCCCTTCTATAATGCAGCATTCCAAGCCAACTTCTAATTTATACTTTCCCTTACTAGTTCTAAATGTGACTGTTTCTAGTCTCCAAATATGTTATTTTAAACCTGTAAACGTTAAAGGGCACGTCAACCCCCAAAACTAACATTTAACCACTACTGGCCCCACTGTATATAGTATTAAAAAATCCTTACCTTACTCTTCTGCTCCTTACCATTGTCCTGCAGTGTCTAGTCAAAGTCCAGGAAACTGAAGAGTAGGAGCCTTCCTGTGTGTAAAATGGTATCTGCCCCCTTCCCTGTCCTCCTGGAGGACTCTGGCATGCGTAGGGGAGGCGGTACTGAACCGGCAGAACTTTTAAACAGCTGATTGCATGTATCTTTACTGCATACGTGATTAAAACAGCTGATCACGGATACACTTCTACACACACCCCTCATCGCGGGCCAATAGTTATGCCACTGTATGTGTGGGACCTATAGCAAGGTGTGCAAGGTAAGGAATCTGTGAAAGCGTTTCTAATTTATTGTTGAATTTATAGTATATATTAGTATAATATATTTATATATTTTTTTGAACTTTTTTTGTAGCAAGCACAGTCAACACCTATGTTGCATTCACCTGTGAGCAGACCTAATCAGCACTAATTACCTGCCTCTTGATTGGATTCACCTGTGAGCAGACCTAATCAGCACTAATTACCTGCCCTTGATTGGATCACCTGTGAGCAGACCTAATCAGCACAATTACCTGCCTCTTGATTGGATTCACCTGTGAGCAGACCTAATCAGCACTAATTACCTGCCTCTTGATTGCATTCACCTGTGAGCAGACCTAATCAGCACTAATTACCTGCCTCTTGATTGGATTCACCTGTGAGCAGACCTAATCAGCACTAATTACCTGCCTCTTGATTGGATTCACCTGTGAGCAGACCTAATCAGCACTAATTACCTGCCTCTTGATTGGATTCACCTGTGAGCAGACCAATCAGCACTAATTGAAAGGTAAGTTTCTTCTATATTCGTACCTGGCTCCACATGCATTAACAGACGAACAGAAGGTAAGGAAAAGCTCCTTAAACTCCCGGTCTTTAATCAATGCGTTAATTGAATAGTTCACTTTTCACTTTAATGTCCTAGTTACCAGTATTCGCATTAACTGAACGCCAATATCTCGTGTAACATTTCAATGAACTCATTTAGTACAGCTGCTGCCCACCGTATATAATGACACTATTTTTGGACATGAAACTCCTTGGAATCTTCTAATAATTCGTTATCGTATGCTACTACCCATAAATAACCCTTTGAGGAATCCCCCATGAAAATATGGGTTTGTCCCCCAATAGTAGTAATAAATCCCAGGTTCGATTCGGAACTGCTGGTTTTCGAAGATCGGTAAATCTGGCGGAATTTTCAAAGCAATGAACTTTTCATCGAAATTGGAAAATTTAGATCATTGAAAATTCATTTTCGAAAATTAAAAATTCCATTTGAAAATTCCCAAAAGGCTAATGGATATTCAGAATATACGAAAAGAAATTTAAATTTAAAATGAAGGAAAATCGGATTTTCTTCAATAAGGTCAATAAGCTGCTGGAATGAAACTCGTTCCTCTTTACTCAATAGTCTTTGCTGTTTGCAAACTGATGAAGTTTAAAGAATCGTTGTAATTAGAATAACAGGATTAATTAATGGCAGGTAAAAAGCAATAGCAGAACGTCTCAGTTTTGAATAATTGTGGAACAGACTTGGCTGCTAAAGTCTCCTCACAAGATAAAATATAAAAAATAAATATTTATTGAGTGTATTGAGTGTACAGCTTTATTCCAGGTGTAGGGACGCGTTCTGGTTAGGGGCCATAAATTGGGCCCCACATTTTTATTGTCTCCTTACCAGAGCGAAGCATCACTCTAGAAGAATTGTCCAGAAAGCCTGGGCGCCAGAATTTTTGGGTTACTTTATTAACACTAAGTGGAGTGCCTCAGGGTTCTGTACTGGGGCCACTTCCAGGGGCGTACCTGAAGGAGACCGGGCCCCCTGCGAGTTTGGGGGCCAGGCCCCTGACTCCCTCCTCCCTCCATGCAGGTCTCAGCCCTGCATGCAGCCTTTTTAAACAGCCAATCGCGCACATGAAGAAACCATACACCTGATCAGCTGTTTAAAACCGGAACTGAACTGGAAGTTCGGGTCCAGTCTTTTAAACAGCTGATCACTGTTTATAAAGGCTGCACAGATTATGGGCTTGTGGCGGGCCCTACTATCCTTACAAACCACCGATCCAGCACTGCTTAGCCCACGCCCCTACTGCATGAGCAGCAGTAGCAGAGGCTCCTTCAGTAATGACCATCAACCTTTGGCCATGATGGTGATGTCACGGCTGTGACTGATGGCCAATACCAGGAAGGAGCTGTGAGCTGCAGTGCTGGATCGGTGGTTTGTAAGGATTCTTACACAGCGGGGGAGCAACTTTGCAAACTGTAAGTAAAACGGATCTTAGCTTTTGGGGGGTGTTCTGTTAGATACTACATTTTTAGAGGAGTGGACATAAAGTGCATCTGTAATGGAAAAAGATTTGGGGGTTTAGGCAGATAACAGACTTAGCTATAGCAAACAATGCCAGACAGCCACTGCTAGAGCTAGCAAGATATTGAAGATATTGTCTTGTATAAGTTTTGCAGTTTTGGAATCCCATATACAAAAGGGACATCTTGGAAAGGGAAACAGTTCAGAGAAGGGCAACTAAAATAATAAAGGAAATGGAGGGGCTTGACTATGCAGGCAGATTAGACAAGTTAGGGCTGTTTACATTGGAGAAGCGACGTTTGTGTGGGGATATGATCACTTTATACAAATATATTAATGGGCCATGGGGGTGGCCGGTTCGTGGATCCGAACCCAGGTCCGCAGCAGATTCACGGATCTCGTAGCTTTTTCCAAAATCTGCTTTCCGAACTTTCAAGGAATTCTGAACGTTCCAGGATTTTCGAAAATTCAGTTATTCTCGGACGGCTGAGGATTTCCGAACGGCCGAAAGTCACGTATAGGAATGTATCAATATGTAGAGCAAAGCACGGTGGCTCAGTGGTTAGCACTGATGCTTTGCAGCGCTGAGGTCCTGAGTTCAATTCCACCCTTGGACACATCTGCAAGGAGTTTGTATGTTCTCCCCGTGATATCGTGTGTTTCCTCCGGTTTCCCCACAATCATATAGACATACTGATAGGTTGTTTGTGTCAAATAAATGTGCTTAGATTGTAAGCTCTTCGGGGCTTACAATTAGGTGTTTGTGTGTCTAGTTCTAAGACCCAAAAAGCTTCCCTTATGGATACAGGAAATATTTTATACTATACACACACACACACGTGTATAGTTCCACATAACATATATAAAACATAGGTAAATTCTATATGTACATAAAGAAATCTGTATGAAGACAAAGCAGATCAGACCTAGTACAAAATGTAGAGTTCCAGGGGGTTGCTGCCTCATCCAGTCATCATACGTCTGTCATAATCGCTTGTGCACAGAATTTAAGCATTTTAAGCGTTACCGCGCGTTAATGTTCACGCTCGTGTGAATTATTCGATTTTCGTGTTCGTGTGAATGTGTTTTCATATCACACCATTGTGATCGCATGCGCACCGATAAGCAGCGTAGAGGAAACCAATGGAGGTGATTTCGTCACCCCCATAGGCCAACACTACACTACAATCGGATTGTGATTGGGTTGCACATAAAAGCGCAGTAGTGTGGCCTGACCCTGTTAGGGCACCTACAGTCAAAGTTGGATTTGCAGTTGCAGATAGCCGAGCCATTGAAAAGGATTAAAGACAACAACAGTGTCCGATAGAACCCCTTCTATTTGAAAGTACCCAGGGGGGGACCAAAATTACTGGGTCCTAATGCTCCTGCCATTAGGGGCATCAAAGTGTTAAGGGACTTTTCATTCCCCTGCACTACAATTCCAGAAATGACCACTAGATGGCGGAATCTGACTGCACTCATTCTGAACATGCTTCATGAAGATAAAAAGGATTTAATGCAAAACATTTGATGTTTGTCTGTAAATGAAGGAAATTGTCATTTACTGTCCCACGGCTGCTGCTCCCACTTGTATAAATTGAAATATTAGGGCACATTTATAATCCTGCAGCATCGGAAAGACCCGATACCGCGTGTTTATTCTGGTATTGCAAATCTCAGTTCTGTGGCTGATACCGCACAATACCGGTATTTTATTTACCGACTCGCCCATAGAATACCGTGGTGTAATGGTATTAAAGGCGCAGTATCATAAAAATACCGGTACCATGTATCGTTATAGTCCTTAACATCACGTTGTCCAAAAGACTTTTCATAAACAGCTGTGTAAAGGAAACTGCTCATTTAATCCCCTTGGGATAAGGGGCCCCAGATTCAAAACTTTGATGGGCTTTGTCACTCTACTCTGAATAGCGGCCCTCAGGCACATGCAGTGCAGACTAGCAGGAGTACGTCCATATTCCCTTAAATGCCCGGCTACTGACAAATCACCAAATAAAGCTATTTACCGAAAGCCGCAAACGGCCTTTTCCGTCTAAAAGTCACGGTAACCCGTATACCAAGGGTTAGTGTGACTATAACACAGCTTTGTACTGAGCCGATAACGGTTCTTTAAGACAGAACTTTAACGCCTAAAGTCTCGGAATGGGAAAACCCCATTGACTATCTGCTCAGTGCATTGTCTAGTGGAGGCAATAGAGAGAGATACCTCGGTACATGGCCCTGAAAGTGTCTTTATCCCAGTGTGAAGCCAAGGAAATCTTTATAATTAGTGATCTGCAGGTGATGCAATTGGGGGAGAAAACATCCCATTATCGGGCATAAGGGATACAAACGTCATTAGAACCGGGATTGGTGACAAATTGGTGACAGTGAACTGCGGTCTGAACCCCTATAGATCCGCTGACGTATATAAAGGAAATCCACAGTCTCTCTATCTAATTGTACTTGTTAAGTTCATTGGGGTGTCCAAAGCATTAATACACTGAATAAGGTTTGGCCTCATTTTTAGCACCGCTCTACACAATAGAGAACCAGGATTGGCTGCTCACTGCTGAAAACGTGCGGTAAATGGCAGAATAACTAGGTATGTGTAATAGAAATCATTCCTTAATCCACTGAATTTCCCCTTTATGTTTATTCTCTTTATTGCCAAACAGATCTACTTCAGTACACTCGTGAGAAATAGCAAGGCTAATAGGGGCTGGGGAAAAGTTAGGTGGGAATAAGGTAGGTGGTTGGGGATCAGGTAGGTGGTTGGGGATCAGGTAGGTGGCTGGGGATCAGGTAGGTGGCTGGGAATCAGGTAGGTGGTTGGGGATCAGGTAGGTGGCTGGGAATCAGGTAGGTGGCTGGGAATCGGGTAGGTGGCTGGGAATCGGGTAGGTGGTTGGGGATCAGGTAGGTGGCTGGGAATCTGGTAGGTGGCTGGGAATCTGGTAGGTGGCTGGGAATCGGGTAGGTGGCTGAGAATAACTTAGGTGGCTGGGGATCAGGTAGGTAATAACAACCAAATGTTAGATTCTACCTTGTAGACAAGCATATTGATATTTCATTCCTTAATAGGACAAAATGGGTTAAAGGCAAGCCACATAGGTAACAAAGGTCCATATGCACACTATCCCCAAGTGGGTGCAAAAAGTCCAATTCCCCTACTTCAAAGGGAACGTACTGAAGAGAAACAAAGTAAGACTTGCACTCCAAAGGGAACTGTTTATTGTGAGCCAAACATCATCAATCATTGATAAAGAAATTTCTCACTAAAACGGAAAATGAAAATTATTCTTACAAAAAGATCCAACAGGGCAACGGCAGAAAAAGCTTTCACTACTGCGAATGTATAGACCAATAATGAAGGGACTTTACTGCCTGTTCTAGTCAAAGTATTTTGCTTTGCACTGCTGGATCTCTGAACAAAATGATTGACTATAAATCCGGAAAATGTGCATATAAGCTAGTAGATATTTTAACTTGTTCTGTCCAATGTAATGAGATTGGGCCCATAGCAAAAAGCATCAGCTTAAAAAGGAGAACTATAGGGTATATAAAGTATATGGGGCAGGGAGGAAGGATTGGTAATTCCTACCTCCTAATATTGGTTCTGTGAGGAGCACCAGCACAAAGAAAAATGCATCTTCTTTAACACAGGAAGACCCAGGACACTAACCTGGAAGATGAAAACTGGCACTAATCAATGAAATGATTTTAGGAGGTAGGAATAGACAATCCTACCACCCTGGCCCAGATACTATTCATTTGTAACGTGTAGTTGTTTTTTAATCTGGGGGGGTCATTGAAAAGAATTTTGTTTTGCAAATAAATGTGACTAGGTGGTGAAGGTACCGACGGTTAAATACACAGACCCC
Source organism: Hymenochirus boettgeri (assembly GCA_019447015.1). Lineage (NCBI taxonomy): Eukaryota > Metazoa > Chordata > Amphibia > Anura > Pipidae > Hymenochirus > Hymenochirus boettgeri. Next base: position 76,329,447 of record CM033476.1, on the reverse strand, counting down.
CATATAGTCCTATTTCCATCTCTGGACTCCCCGCTGTATAAAAAGCACTAGGTTTCAGATCTAAAATTCTAAACGTATTGAACAGTTTTTGTTATTTTTCTTGCGTTTCGAACTGTCCATCCACTTCATTCCAGTTCTTGTCCTGGCTTTTCTTTCGGTTTCTCTCTGCCATTACAATGGCTGCAATTACAGTCACCAGAACAGTAATCGTGATCACAAGTACAGTGGCAGTCTCGGCCACGCAGAGTTGGTTGTCCACCGACTCTAAAGCGGCTCCTGAAAGCTGTGGAGGACCAGCGCAAGTCAGGTTGTAATAATCATCGATGTGTAGATGCCGAACACTGGAAATCTTACCAAAAACTCTCTGCAGATCACAGTCGCACACCCAGGGATTGCCAGATACCTGAATGTGAGTGCTGGGGGTCTGTAAATTAATAAACGTTTTGAATTTAAGGTGATTTAGCTGGTTTTCTGATAAAGACAGGAGTCGAAGTGAATGCAGGGAGGTAAAGGATTCTACGGCTATGCTGCTAATATTATTATTGGAAAGGTCCAGAAATTCTAAATTTTGAAGCATGAAGAAATAACCACCTCTTATACTATTAAGGAAATTATATTGAAGGTGGAGGTGGCGGAGTCTGGACAGGCCACGGAATGCCCCCTGCTCAACAGTGACCAAGAAGTTTCTGCTAACATCCAGTTTTTCTAGACTCTCCAGGTGTTGGAGGCTCTCGTAGCTCAGAGCTAGAAGTCTATTGGAGGGTACCTTCAACTCTCTTAATGAGACCAGGCCCCTGGAAAAATCCAATGGAAGGGTGGAAAGTAGATTATTAGAAAGGTCCAGACGCTCTAGAAAGCCAAGAGAGCGGAAAGACCTTGGAGACACCAACTCAATCCTGTTGTCGGAAAGAAGGAGGATGCGAAGAGACCAAAGAGCGTGGAAGGAAGATGGTTCCAATCTGCTGAGGTTGTTGTATCGTAGATCCAACATCCACGTACTGTGGGGAAGATGATGTGGAACACTGAGGAGATTCTGGTTTCTACATTCCACTAAATTGGAAGAGTCGTAGCAGAGACATAATTCAGGGCAGTTGTGAAGTGGGTTGGTGAATAAACGAGGGCTCAGCATTAGGAGGATTAACGACTGGAGCATGTTGAGGAAGCAGCGTTATTCGGATTTTCTCATCGTTTTCAAGTTAAAATATTGACATTCAGGTTTCATTTGCAACACGTCTGCAGTCTGGGTTTCTCAACCTAAAATAAAAATATTTGCATTAACCTCCATTCTGCTGCAACCCGGAAACAAGCTGGTATCTAAAGGTGCCATTTCTATCGCACTGTGCTGACAGATCACATTGGTATATGTTGGCACATGCGGTGGGCACCGCACACACAGACCCAACTAACTGCCCATACGCAGTATTAGGGATCGGTCGGCCATGCGGACATACACGGACTTATAGTATCGGCCCCCTTTAAAGACTTTCCGTCTTTCCCAAGCAACAGGAATACCGACTACGGTTATTTGCCGGCATTGAGGTCGGTACTGGGTAAATCACTGGGCAGATAGCGTGCTGGAGGGACCACAGTGAGGTTATTTACTGTAATCATCTTAATGTTCTAAAATGTCAATAAAAATGTACAGAGGTAATAAAACCCACCAAACAAGGACCGGCACGGGGATTATGGCCACCTCTCTCCATATCCCAGGGGCCAGAAATGTACCGATTTGCCTGATATTTTCCAATTTGTTTGCTAAACTCCTGAAATCGATTGAGAACAATCTCGGCTAGTCCCACCCTGTGGGGGAATTTGTTTCTTTTAGGCTGAGTACATACAAAGGGATTATTTGGCCCGACCGAGCGCTTTGCCAGGACAAAGGACAATAGTTGCTGCGGCTGACAGCTCGTGCGACCCATAGGGAGCTGCATGATCAGCCACAATTTTCCAGCATGTCCGGACGAACAGGCGACCGGTCACTCCCAAAACCAGAGCAGATTTTTCGGCCCGACCAACCAATACATGGAAGTATCGTTCCATTGGGCTGAAAACTCTGCCCGTGTGTACCCAGCCTTAGAAATGAGCTGGTTTCAATGACAAAATTTCATTGTTGAAACTTCCGCATGAATTTCATCTGAAACTGGCAAAATGTTGCTACAGAAAGGAAATTCCAAAAAAATTTCTATGATGTCAGAATCTGGGTAGAGTATAGTCATCCCATTCATTCTACACAACATGGATCACAAACATCACAAATATTACATACCATGTTGGGCAGTAATAAATCTAGAGCAAGCTAGTAATATACTTTTTAGAATAATAACTTTATAGGGAATGTCCACCTTTAAAACAAAAAAACAGGTGACTGGTTGTCAGTTATCTGCCCACAACCCCAACTGTTATTTTTACCAGTTTATTACTTCTTGTTATTTGTAGCCAGATATTTAATAATACATTTTGTTTATTTCTGGCAAAGGTATCTGCCTCCTCCCTCTGCTCAATGAGCTTTTTATTAGTTTGAGCATGTGCAGAGGTAGCAGGGGAAACAGCCTTGATTGACTGCATAGAGGGAGGAGCCAGCTTTCTCTGCCAAAATGGAAGCAATGATTATTCTGAAATATCTGGTTAGTAATGCAGGTAATAAAGTGTAAGATATAGCAGTTGGGGGCAGGTACTTTTTGACAATTGGCCAGTTTTTCAAAGGTGGACTTGCCCTTTAATAGTATAAACATTATAATTAATGCTTTCAGTCAGAGGTCCCTGCGTTGTGCTAGTTATATATGTGAATATGATCTTTCATCGATCTATGTCTATCTTTATATACAACAAGCAGATGGTCAGGTTAGAATGGGGCCGTTATCTCAACCTCTCTCATTTATTATGTATGTTCAGCTCTTGTTTCTTTCCTTCTCTCAATATCCTGTTTCCCTCTAGTTTTGTCTCTAGTTCCTGTATCTGTGCTTTAGCGTTGGCTCCCAGTATTCTACATTAGCTCATCTCTACATCCCTTTTTCTTTGTGTCATACCTCGAATTCTAATGTACGTGTTTGCTGCTGTTGTTTTCTTTTCTTAAAGGAGAAAATCAATTTCTTAGTCTGTTTTTACTGGAAATCGTGGGAAAATGTCTCTATTCTTACCATGACTCTATGACATTCATTCATTATCAGTGTCTAGATTATCAATCTCCCAACCCGCACTCTCTCTGCGTTACTAGATCCTCTAGAGACTGTCTACTGTCCCCAAGCACAAGTTTGTATTGGGCTATCACCCTGCCACCTACCTTAGTATTTTCCTTTTCCAGACAGATGTGATTTGTTCTGCAGGATAAATTATGGAGGGAGATCTAATCCCCGTGGATTTATCATGGATAATGTTTTCATTATCCCTCTGAGATTAGACATGTGTCCCGGTGATTGGACATTGTAGGGAGGGGGGTGTAAAGACGACAGGACTGGTTTCATATAAACAGTGTAGTGGGTAGAGATGGGAAAACTCACTGAAATGCATTCCGCAATTGAATTTGTGGATGTTCTAAAAAAAATGCGAAACTTTGGGCTGAAATTAAGGTGTAAATGGCTCAGGGACATGGGGAATGGTCTGGGAACGCACCAATGCCCCCAAAACCTTTAAAAAAACACCGCCCAGTCCGGGAAACTTCTCGCTTCCTGTTTTGCCATTGCGCTTAGTATTTTAGAGATTTCTAGAAATTTCGAAATGTTTAAAAAAATTGTTCTGCAGTTTGGAAAATTCCGGAAAAATACAGAAATCCGCAGTCAGTGAAATTCGCTTCGCAAACTGGTATCAGGTTAGGATTCGGGTCCATCTCTAGCAGTGTGGAGTCACACAGTGAACCTGTCCCTAAAGTCTTTCACCTGCCGTATGTATTTGGATCATAACCGTTAAGAGTATTTGAATTGGATTCCCCGCAGTCATTAATATAAATTGATGAGTCCCTAGATAGTAAGCTCTTTGGGGTATGCTGGATGTGGAAGCAGAATGGCAGCTCCACATATTCATAGCCAAGCCTTTCTCTACCAGTAGGAACATGTATGTCTGTATAGCTTTCTTCTAGCTCTTATATTTAACTTTACCCTTGGGGTTACCTGCTAACCGTGACAACCGATACCATTTAACAGATGAAGGGTTTCTCTTCTTTCTTAAACCCTGTTATGGTACTTTTCTAAATCTATGTAATGTAAATTATACTACTCCAAATGTATCCCTTATTGCTAACCTAATAGGCTGTTAGGTCTCAAGGTCACCAACCCAATCCTTACTTTATATCCAACTCCTTTGCAACACCATGTGAAATAATCTCTATACATATAACTTGTGATCAGGGTTTCTCATGCTTTGTGTTTGTACATCTAAATGCTCTCAGTAATGCTGGCTGCACTGTCTGATCCGTCTTCCTGACTGGCCATTCCGCACTTCCCACCAGTCAGCCAGGAGGGTCGTGGCAATAATGGCCATGGGAGATAGTTTTCAGTGAACACGCATGCGGTCCATAGAGGACTACACGATCAGCCGAATGGTGTGTACCCAGCTAAAGCCATGTGTCTACCTGTATGATGGATTCATTGGGTCACTTAATGGTACATGGATCCTACACTTGCATATAGATATTGTCATTGTATTTGTCCCCATCCCAGACCTTTTCCTTCCAACCTAAGTAGATAATATAACAGTAGAGAACAAGTTTCAGTTCCCTGCAGAGCGTTCCACATACCTCCTCTTTCCACCATGCTGTCCTTCCGTCCAGGAGCTTCCAGCAACCCAGTCTGCTAAAGGCTTGTTTGTGATATTTGTTGAGGGACACCTGCTTGTTACTCAGAGTTAGACTGCTCCACAGGTTATGAAATATGCATGCGGCTGCTACATAATTAAAGACTTCCACCCCTTCTGGAAGACAAAGTTCTGTACAGCTGAGAAGAAGACGACATGTGTCCGCTTGAACTGTCTTTGTATCAGGCACATAAAGTAAAGGGACCTGAAACCTTATTTATGTTTAAAACACAAATTTAATGAATTAAAGGTGAACTAACCCCTATTATTTGTTCACCCTTAAAACAAAAAACTGGTCAATTGTCAGTTAACTGCCCCCAACCCCAAATTATATATTTTGCACTTTATTACCTGCAATACTAACCAGATATTTAAGGATAATTATTGACCTCATTCTATCAGAGAAAACTGGCCCCTCCCACCATGCCCTCCCACTCCTGGTGCCTCTTCTGCACATGCTCAAGTGTATAAAAAGCTCTTGGAGCAGAGGGAAGAGGCAGATACCTTTACCAGAAAGGAATAGAACTTCTTAAATATTTAGTTACAAATGCATCTAGTAAATTGGTAAAAATCGCAGTTGGGACGCCCTTTAAGCCCTTCAGCCTTGTGTGCATGCACACTGTGGCCATTCCTTCTGACGTGGTCTAACTTGAAGATTCCAAACTAACTTTTCTGTACTGGACTGTAACATGATTGGCTAATAATGCCTAAAAAGGTGTGTCTGTGACACTGGATTGCTGGGAAATAAGGCACATGACTCAAACGTTACACATTGCGACAGCAAAATTATAGGTGAGGCTCAAATGGTGTTTGTCTTGTATACGGTCAATTCTTCACGTTACACTGGAAAGCATAGCCGTCTTCTATTGAGAATTGTGAATGAAACCAAATAGTTGCTGGGGGGAAACATTCTTATCCACACTGCTAGTAATATCACAAATACTTTTCAACTGATCTGGACCATCCAAAAACTAAAACCGGATCCTCAGATTCACCATTTAGTGTCATGTGTGGCTTTGGAGACTTCATGCAAAATGAATGTACCCTTCACTCCACAGGTGCCCAACCTAGGGGCCACATTAGCAGCACTTAAGCCAATAACAGAGCTGCTTCTTTGGCTCCCCCCTGATCTGCTCAGCACTTGCCCATAGCCCTTCCCTTTGTTCTAACCTCTCAGGGTTTTTTTTCTGGTCCCTGCCTTATGGTTCACTGTTTGCCATTTCTATGCTATAATTCTTAATCTAATTAATTCAGCTTGAAAGTTTCCTTAAAAATTTCTATTTCTTCTATTTAATTTTTTCATATTTTTGGGGGGACTGTATTTCTCCCAGTTTCTGAGCTAGTAACACACAAAATAAAACAATAGAAACACGTAGAAACACACTTCTTATATGAGAAGTGTGATATCTTCTAGCTAAAGAATCCGTAGAAGCTGCCTCTTGATTGGATTCACCTGTGAGCAGACCTGTTCAGTGCTAATTACCTGCCTCTTGATTGGATTCACCTGTGAGCAGACCTATTCAGTGCTGATTACCTGCCTCTTGATTGGATTCACCTGTGAGCAGACCTATTCAGTGCTGATTACCTGCCTCTTGATTGGATTCACCTGTGAGCAGACCTAAGTAGCGCTGATTACCTGTCTCTTGATTGGATTCAACTGTGAGCAGACCTATTCAGTGCTGATTACCTGCCTCTTGATTGCATTCACCTGTGAGCAGACCTAAACAGCGCTGATTACCTGCCTCATGACTGAACATTCACATTTCCCCATTAGTGTTACATTTTCAACACCAATTGCTGCTTCACTCAATGGCACAGTTTGAATAATTTGCATTGGTTTAATGCCACATTTCTAGTTTTCATGACCAGTTATCCCCAAATAATAACTTTACCCATTAATGACTCAAAAAAAGTAACATTTATACATCCGATCAGATTTGAAGTTTTTTTTTCTTTAACAGACCAATAAATAGACAGATACTAATTTGGCACAGTATCATTACCCTCTTGTTTATATCACCATTCACATTTCTACTGACAGACCCTCTCACCTGTGCACACTCTTTGCCCAAGATACAGAAATAATTCTCCCCAAGTTTAAATTTTTCACATAAACATTTTTTTTCTTCTTTAACGGAATGAGAGAACATGAAAGATGGGCCAGATATGCTAAAGTAATGTCCAAAATCTAATTTCTTTCTTTGGTACAGGATCCCTAAACTCTGGTGCAAAAGGAAATATTGTAAGATATTCGTAGTCACCAAGATGTTCCATGACCAGATAAAAGACCCAAAGCCTCAGTACTGTTATACAGGTCGCTAAAAGGGCATGTCAAGCCTTAAAAAAAACTTTTTTCTATCTATATCCAGCTACCCCTCAAACCCTAGTTTCGCATTATAGAAAACCCTTATATAAGATGCCCCTAAATGGACTTACCTGACCCGGACCGTCGCCGCTCTACTTGCAAACAGGAAGCACCTCACTGCTGCTGTTCTTGCACAAAAAGAGCTCACAACAGAAGCAGGGGTGGTACCCAGGCGGCGAAGGACTGGGTTAGGTAAGTCCATTCATGGGCATCTTTGGAAGTTTTCTATTATGCCAAACTGGGGTTTGGGGGGTAGCTGGGCATAAATATAAAGTTTTATTTTTATATATAAATAAATAAAAAAGTCTGGACATGCCCTTTAATTTCTTATTATAAGCAAATGTTAGTTGTGTATAGTGTGTCATGTGATATAGACGGCACTGATTATAACAGATAACATAGCTAAGCATCATTTATAAGGATATTACTTGCAGAATATTCATAGCTTTTGAAGGTTAAATTATGATTGTATAATTTATTGTTTTCAGAACATTTTAGGATCCAATGACTGTAAACTGTGCTGTTGGTGTGAAATTGATTCTATAGGATCACACAATGAACTTTAAAGGAACTGCAAGACTAATTTATCATTGGCAAAAATTTTGTATCATTTCATTCATAATGTGTGATAAATATTACAGTCCGAGGATGGTAAATGGTAATAAGGAGTTTAACAGGTGTGTGATTGGATGCTAGTAGAATAACATGTTAGTATTCATTCATGCCTGGGAAAAAATAACAGCAGGTATTGGATGGTGAGGGTTTCCCTTTAACACAACTTTCCCCAGAACTTGCTGACAATACTCCTGCAGGGAGATTCAATAAAAGTTCTTATCGTTTAAAATGGTGCTAATTTTGCCCCAACCAATCAGATCTTATTTAACATTTGAAAGCTAACATCTGATTGGTTGGGGCAAAATTAGCACCATTTTAAACGATAAGAACTTTTATTGAATAACCCTGCTGGTATTTAAACCCATGACCACTTATTAGTTAAAACCACAGCCATGTTTTGCTGCCGTAATGGTACTGTAGCACCCACAAGCTCATATGTACATATAAACCATGTAAAATATTAAATAGAACTTTTTACATTATTAAACTTCTGCTAATGCCACTTACCTCTCATCCAAACCAGAGCCCTTCACTATCTATGGCTAATGCCGTGCTATGTTTCGATCGATGTGCCACATGTCAATACATACTATGCCGGATAGCCGAACCCTTTTTTATATCTTCTGCAGATTCTCCTTATATGGACAGCCAGCATTAATATTATTTCCAGCAGGGCAGTGAATTTAATACATCTGCTCCCACCTTTACATTATACTGTTGGTACAATAAAATTATTACATGTCCTGCATTTACACCAGGCTATATACAGCTTTAATGAGAATATCTATTGCAATAAAGCTTTGTACACGCATACAATGTGATCGCCAACGCATGGTACGTGTGTACGGCTCAACTGTTGTGTAAAGTGTTACAAAGTCACACAACACTGCGAATGGCCCAAAGTGACATTTAATCTCCTTGGGTGGAGTTTTGCATTTTCAAAAGCTAAATCTTCATTTAAGGGCCGAAAATAAAAGGGCATATACACCCCTCAAATGAAAAATGATATATAGGTGAATCACCCCACAAACCCCAAAACTGCAATTGTTAGAAAGCTGACATATGTTGGGTTAATCTGTTATGACCAAAATGATGTGTTTCCTCTTCTCTCTGCGTCTCAAAAGTTTCTGCCTCCTGTTTTGAGGTGGACGAACTCATTGAAATCCGTTCTGCTTGCAGAATCTCCCACTTTCGAATAACTCACTGAAGTCAACAGAAGTGAAAAAATCCAAAGAATCTGCCTAAAATGAAGGTTGAAATAGCAACGGTAACTTACTGTAAATGGCTTAGTCACCTGGGAAATGGTCTGGAACAGACAGTTCAATAGCCGAATCTTTCAAAATCACCATCCAGTTCATGTTCTGTTTTGGCATTTCGCATTGTATTGTCAAAAAATGTCAAATTTCTATTTAAAATTTCTAGAAATTTAGAAAATGTTTTCAAAACAGTTCCACGATTTGGAAAAAGTCAGAAATCCCCTGAGTCCAAGTTCCTGCGGACTTGTGAATCCGCTTCAGAACTGGGTTCAGATTTGGGTCCATCTCTACTCCTCTTCAAGCTCTCTGAGCTTTTATACAAGATTTTATGCTCAGAGGTGGCAGCTAGGCCAAGACTGGAAGAACCAGGAAGCAGATAGAGAGGAACAACCAGCAGCATTTCATGTTGGTCTTACATCAGCTTTCTACCTATTGCAGTTTAGGGGGTGATGTACATGTAAACAATGCTTCATTTGAGGGATGTACTTGCCCTTCAACTTCCATACAATTTTATGTGGTCTATCAAATAGTTGTATATGTGAGTGTACTCATTACCTATAGATGTGTGCCAGATCTGTATGCCTTTATTAAACATTTGAAAGCTAATATCTGATTGGTTGGGGCAAAATTAGCACCATTTTAAACGATAAGAACTTTTATTGAATAACCCTGCTGGTATTTAAACCCATGACCACTTATTAGTTAAAACCACAGCCATGTTTTGCTGCCGTAATGGTACTGTAGCACCCACAAGCTCATATGTACATATAAACCATGTAAAATAATTAAATAGAACTTTTTACATTATTAAACATTCTGCTAATGCCACTTACCTCTCATCCAAACCAGAGCCCTTCACTATCTATGGCTAATGCCAGTGCTATGTTCGATCGATGTGCCACATGTCAATACATACTATGCCGGATAGCCGGAACCCTTTTTTATATCTTCTGCAGATTCTCCTTATATGGACAGCCAGCATTAAATATTATTTCCAGCAGGGCAGATGAATTTAATACATCTGCTCCCACCTTTACATTATACTGTTGGTACAATAAAATTATTACAATGTACTGGCATTTACACCAGGCTATATACAGCTTTAATGAGAATATCTATTGCAAATAAAGCTTTGTACACGCATACAATGTGATCGCCAACGCATGGTACGTGTGTACGAGGCTCAACTGTTGTGTAAAGTAGTTACAAAGTCACACAACACTGCGAATGGCCCAAAGTGACATTTATATCTCCTTGGGTGGAGTTTTGTCAGTTTCAAAAGCTAAATCTTCATTTTAAAGGGCCGAAAATAAAAGGGCATATACACCCCTCAAATGAAAAATGATATATAGGTGAATCACCCCACAAACCCCAAAACTGCAATTGTTAGAAAGCTGACATATGTTGGGTTAATCTGTTATGACCAAAATGATGTGTTTCCTCTTCTCTCTGCGTCTCAAAAAGTTTCTGCCTCCTGTTTTGAGGTGGACGAACTCATTGAAATCCGTTCTGCTTGCAGAATCTCCCACTTTCGAATAACTCACTGAAGTCAACAGAAGTGAAAAAATCCAAAGAATCTGCCTAAAATGAAGGTTGAAATAGCAACGGTAACTTACTGTAAATGGCTTAGTCACCTGGGAAATGGTCTGGGGAACAGACAGTTCAATAGCCGAAATCTTTCAAAATCACCATCCAGTTCATGTTCTGTTTTGGCATTTCGCATTGTATTGTCAAAAAATGTCAAATTTCTATTTAAAATTTCTAGAAATTTAGAAAATGTTTTCAAAACAGTTCCACGATTTGGAAAAAGTCAGAAATCCCCTGAGTCCAAGTTCCTGCGGACTTGTGAAATCCGCTTCAGAACTGGGTTCAGATTTGGGTCCATCTCTACTCCTCTTCAAGCTCTCTGAGCTTTTATACAAGATTTTATGCTCAGAGGTGGCAGCTAGGCCAAGACTGGAAGAACCAGGAAGCAGATAGAGAGGAAACAGACCAGGCAGCATTTCATGTTGGTCTTACATCAGCTTTCTACCTATTGCAGTTTAGGGGGTGATGTACATGTAAACAATGCTTCATTTGAGGGATGTACTTGCCCTTCAACTTCCATACAATTTTATGTGGTCTATCAAATAGTTGTATATGTGAGTGTACTCATGTACCTATAGATGTGTGCCACGATCTGTATGCGTTAATTTTAACACGCATTACAGCTCATACTCAGTTAACATTGTTACACATCACAATAGTTTTTAGATTACACCTGTGTTCCCGTGTTTTTCTCTCATATCTGCAGTATTTTTGGCACTCGCGTTGAGTACATGGGAACAGGGAGAAATCGGTGGAGAGCAAAGAGAGGCGCAGGTGAGGTTCACACACACCTTACATTTGATGCCCAGGTAAATAAAAGACATAGACCACCATCACAGACACTGCACAGAGACACGCAAAGTCCAGGGCATCAGGTCACCAGGGGGCTTCTAACATCCAAACATTACTAAATTCCCAAAGTCATTGAAAGGCCACCACCTGATATAGGCCACCAATTATAGACGGGACCATGAAGCGACCATGTCATCGATTCCACCGGCCGCAAGACTTTGTAGACCAAAGTGGTAATAAGTTACTGCACAGGCCACTGGGACTTCTATTGGTCCAGGAGGAAGATCACAAAGAACCATAATGAGTCCAGGTCCTTGTGGAGTGCAACTGTTGCTGCCCCATCACCCCAGCACAATAACAGGGAAAATAAATCAGCAATGGTGGGGCAGAGAGCCTTCGTCCTATCACGGAGTGGTGGGTGTCTGAACGCACCACTGGTCAGAAATTCCTCATCCTTAGAATCTAAGGGGCAGTTGGAGACTGGAGAATCGTAAGTTTCTTCTCTAATTCAGCAACCTAATTGCAGAAAAGAGAAATCATTAAGAATGTCCGACATGCAGAATAATTAGGGAAATAAATCACATAGCGATAGTTGAAAACATTCCGGAATAGAATTAATGAAAGGCCCAAAACAGAAAGAAAGAGAAGGAACCAAGGGCCGGGTTTATAAAGGATAAATCGTTTTAACCACGGTAAGTGATGCTGGGGGGAATTATGGTTCCACCTGTTAGACCATTGATGGCCACAGTCATTATTTCGCAAAGCAAATGTAAAACACAGGGCACGGTTAGAGGATTGATAGCAGTCATTACCGATATCCTTTTATAAATATGGGCCCCAGTTATAGCTTGGATATACCTTATCTTGTAGCCTTTGGATCTCTACTGCGTGGGAGCTCTCCACCTCCTCCAGTGTCTGTTTCTGCATTTCTTCTTTCTTCTGGAAGTCCAGCTCCCTGTTAGGAACATATCAGATTAAACAGATTGCTGGCTATAAGGATAAGAAAATGTGGGGTAAATTAAAGCGGATACCGAATCAACAAGCAAACGCAAACCTTTTCAACAACCTTATGAAGCATAGACGATGGGCCTTAGAGCATAATCATTTTTTTGTATTGTTTACATATTTAAAGGAGAACAGGGAGCAAATTTGTACCTAGATCTGATGCCCTGTTTGTCTTCCACAGAAATGACTTTTGCACGGAACTTTAATGTCACTTCTGCAGTTCCATCTCAATCAGCACCTGGATATGAAGCTCAGAATTTTAAAATAAAAATGTTTGGAAAGTTTAAAGCAGCAATCCAAGGCGATGAGCTGCTGTATTATCTCTCCCAAGAGTGAAGACATTTGGCTTTGAGTTTAGTTCTCCTTTAAAAGTGCCCATACGTTAGCAACATTCAATCCATTCTGGAGGAACTGCCTTTCCGGATCTGACATACGATTTCGAGGTCCCACCTGGGCCATTCATTTTTCAATCCTACACTGGTCGCAAAGAAGTTACAAAGATGAGGCCTGTGTGACCCGATGGGTGGGCTTGTTGTAGGAGGATAGGGGGCATGTTTTGGGCAGATTGTGGACAGAGCTAAGCAAGTGGCCCTGTGGAAACCAGCCTGTCCCTGGTTATTCACCCCTGCCACCCACCTTGCTGATATCAAGCAAATCAATTTGGATCCGGAGTATGGGAGGTTGGTAGGGGGAGTGTATGTTATGCTGTCTAATAAAATCTTTCAGGGAACACACATGCAGGGGCGGATTTCTCACTAGGCTACCTAGGCTGTGGTCAAGTGCGGCAAGGCTGCTAGGGAGCACCATAAACTAAGGCAAACTAAGCCTGTTTTTCCTTTACTCTTCCACTCGTTTTTCCTTATTCCCCTTTACCTGCCCATTATCTGTATGTTTTTTTTTTATCCCTTCTCTCCCCAAACCCCCAGTCCTATGTCATATTTTTCATCATGTTTGTTTTGCAGGGGTGTAACTGCACAGGCCCCATCCCCTCCACGATCAACTGTTTTTAAACAGCTGATCATGCATATGAATGAAACATACGTGTGATTAGCTGTTTAAAAGACTGGACCCGAACTTCCTGTTCGGTTCCGAAAATTTGGGTCCGGTAGCGCTTATGTTTCATTCATATGTGTGATCAGCTGTTTAAAAACAGCTGATCCTGGCAGAGTGGGCTTGTGGTGGGCGGTGGTTACGCCAGTGTTGTTTTGATTTAATAATTTATCTTCTGCTCTTTGCCAATCTCCTCCCCCTTTTATAAATCTTTTTTTTTTATGTCTGTTTTACCCATTACAATTTCAGCTTGTCTGTCTGATGGGTGTAACATCAAAACCAGTTGCGAGGCTTGATCCAGACTATGCGATCAACCAAAATTTACTGACATGTACGACCCATGAGCCTTTAAAGGGTATCTCCACCCCCAAATTAGTAAAACGGACCAAACCCCCCAAACCTAGACCCCCAAATGAGTTCCTAAAGCTACTTACCAGCCTTCGTTCCCTCATCCCCAGCCATGTCTGCTGCTACCATGCACAGAACAGTAGAAGGGGCTGGTCCAGCAGGAGGCATCCAAGGGAACGAGGACTGGTAAGTACCTTTAGAAGCCAATTTGGGGTTTTTAAACCTAGCGTCTCGGTTTGAGGGTTTTCCTTCTTCCTAATTGTTGCGATGCGATGCAGCAGTAAAAGGGAATAGGAGGGAGGGGAGCTGCACTGCACATGACACAAACCACCCAGAGGAGCAGGAAGTGGCAGAAAGGGATTACACACAGAGGCTCCTGCTCTTCAGTTTCCTGGACTTTAATCATTGCAAGTTTACTTGCTCTTGTTCAGGGGCGTATCTGAAAGGGCCCGGACCCCCCGCGAGTTTGGGGGCCGGGCCCCGACTCCCTCCTCCCTCCACGCAGGTCCCTGCAGTATTCACCCTTTTTAAAGTGCTGATCGTGCGTATGAAGAAAACATACGCGCGATCAGCTCTTTAAAAGGGTGAATACTGCAGGGATTTGGGCTTGTGGCGGGCCCTACTACCGTCCGGGGCCACTGCTCTTGTTTAATAAAAAAAGCCCAAGGTCGGTGCTTTCATGCCCAAAACCAAAGTGAATAAATTTCCCCACTTGATTTCTAATGCCAATGCCAGTGGGGCCTAGAGAGGATCTCTGGATCTCCCCTTGACAGTAAGCGCTGAGAGATTCCCAAGACTCTCTCCTCCAGTAAACCCACAGCTGCTATTATGGTGCATTAAGGAAGAGCTAAAACTGGGCCAGACTTCACTGCCACAAATGTGAACGCACCAATCAAAAAAGCAAAACAATGGTTTGGTGAATGGGAAATTTAAGTGCTATGTGGAATTAATATTATAACCAGGGAATAATTTAAAATGAATGTAGAATAAAATAAGGTCAGGCATTTCAGACAGGCAAAAAAATATTCTTGTGTCCATAGGGTAAAACTAGGAAGTGAAAAAAAGTACAACCCAAGTAAACAATAGTGCACAAGGGAATCCCAGTTTCAAACGCCTCTCTGACCTTAAATTGTGTGGGCGGGAGCCAAGGAAAGGAGATACTCCTCACCATTAGGTATCATCTCTCCCCCTCTTAATGCTTTAATGTTTTGGGCCTGGCCTAAGGGTGCTTGCCACTGCAGATGTTTGGAAACTACAACTCCCTGCAACTAAAGCTGGGAGTTGTAGTTTCCAAACATCTGGAATGCCAAGGAATTTGGGGTTACTGTATGGGATTACTGTCCATTTAAAGGGCAACTAATGCCTCGAAACAATACAGAATTTATCTATTGTTAAAATATCGCCTTCTGATTCTGTATTCCCATACAGTAGTCCCATACAGTAATAGACATACTGGATTTGGCTGTTACTGTATGAGACTACTGTATGGGAATTCTGCTGTCCATTTAAAGGGCAACTAAAGCCTCAAAACTATACAGAATCAGAAGGCAGTAGTGGTGATAATTTCTACCCTCGACTTATACTCAAGTCAATCAGTTTTTACTAATTTTTCAGGTATAATAGGTACCTCGACTAATACTCGGATTGGCTTATATCCAAGTATATACGGTAAATAATAAAAATAAAGGTTGTATGGAATATGGCCTGTTTTTTCACTAAATCCAGCTTGTGCTATGTTGGAAACTCGGATCGGCTTATATCCAAGTATATACGGTAATAATAAAAATAAAGGTTGTATGGAATATGGCCTGTTTGTTCACTAAATCCAGCTTGTGCTATGTTGGAAAATTTGAAAGAACCAGTTTTAAAGATCACATAATACAAAAATGTACAGCAATTTTTTTTTCTTTATCCAAATCTGCATTTACGAAGCGCCTATATTTACATTAACAGGGAATTCACCCAGAATTCCTTTCACCTGGCAAACCCCCTTTATCTAGAACCAGACGATGGATTGTATGGGAAAACATGGAAAGAAATGCAAATACTTCAGTGCACTAAGGGATGTCAGGTGCTCATTGTAAGTTATTCGGATTCTGACAGATTGTATCTTAGGAACCAGATGGAATATAAAATAGAATTTATTCAGTTAAACATGGGCAACACGGAGAGAAGCTCATTAGCTAATTATTACTAATCCATAATTGTGTGTAGGTTTACAAAATGAATCCATTTCCATGCGTGGAAACACTACCTGGCCATGTGTGTGCGCTTTCCTCTATTTACTATTATTGCGAGAATAATGATTATTCTTATCATGGTGCTGAGCTGGATGGTAATATAAGAGAAAAGACTGAGAAGAGATAATACATTTCATACTGATATAAAGATGGCAAGAATTAGGGTCATAGGAATGATAAACACGTGATTTCTATAGACAGATTATCACCAATAGGTCTATGGAAATCCCAGAAAAATGTCTTTGATATTCCGATCAATTTGTGTATGGGGGGGGGGATTACTGTACTCTCAGGGAGATTCAATAAAAGTTCCTATCGTTTAAAATGGTGCTAATTTTGCATCAACCAATCAGATCTTATGTAACATTTGAAAGCTAACATCTGATTGGTATCATTTTCAACGATAAAAACTTTTATTGAATAACCCTGAAAGAGTTCATTCCCAGAGGGCATTCCATCCAACCGACCAAAGGCAGTAACCAGTTACCGGATGTCGTTTCTATAATCAGATCGGCTGCTCCTGAGGTGACAAGGAATCATTTAAAGGGACACTAAACAGATTTTATGTACATTATTAAGTACATTGCATCTGTATCTATTATTCACAGGGAGGTGAGATTGCTTCTTCCCACCTCCCTGTGAATCATAGAATGCCCGGGGACACAAAGTGAGAGATCCTAAACTGTACTGTTCTTTTTCTTCCGTGTCTCCAGGACAGCTTGCTTTCTATTGGCCACTGTGCGTGGGTGTGTTTTTCAGGATGTTGAACGTTTAACTCCTACTGCACATGATAAGCTTGTCAGTTAGCCGGTGTTGAGATATGGAGGAGGTAACAGAGGGGAGGGGGAAGGGGGGAATGCTGGAGATCTGACACCGTGGTTAAACAAAGTCACTGACGGAGATAGGATTAAGGCAGCACAGAGTACATGAATTTAACTTTGCAAAGGGGCAATGTGTTTTTTCACTATAGATGCCCTTTAACTGTTACTGTTTTTTGTTCTTAAAGTTTATAAACATGTAACATAAAAATGATGGATTATCGGGAATGAAAGTTTGTAACTGAATGAATGAGATAAACCTTGTAAAACCACCCAATAGCACGAAAAATAATTACATTTATTTTACTAAACGCAGCCAGGGTTAATCTTTCATAAGGAATTATAGCTTCTTTATAAATACTAAAAATCCCTAGTCTCCTTGACAGCAGGGGCTTCTATTCATTTATCATCACATTCTATGTCACCCCCATGCCCTAAGCCCATTCCCTTTTCCTGCACCAGAATCAGCTCTTCTCAATCACATTTATAGTTAATTGTAAACATTCTTTAACATCCGCTCTCAGCTTCCCTTTATTCTTTGATAATCAGAAAGCAGAAGTAGTGGGCAGGAATAGCTCGAGTTTCCTGGCAACTCACTCATAAGTGGCAGCCAGATTGTTTGTTTTTTGTTCTACAACCAAGATGCTCTGTAATTATCGGTATATGAAAAATGCAACCTAGGTCCTTGTTTTACAGCAGATATGTGCCTGTTATTGATCAGGGCAGGTTGGTAGAGCCAACTCATAACTAGAGATGTTCCAAACTGTTGAGTTTTGTTTCGTTTTTGTATTTTCGAAAGTTCGAGTTTCGATTTTCGATAATTATCTACTTTCGTTAAAAATCGAAAATTCGAAAAATTCGGGTTCCATAAAATTCAGGGGTTCCGAAAGTTTCATCGGGACTTCGAAACCCTCAGATTCGATTCGAAACTGGGTTCTAATCAAACCCACATTACATCTCTACTCATAACCCTTTAGTAGTTCTACAGCTACATCTCCCCTGTTTCTCACACATATTCATTCCTTGTACAGATGTAAGGTAATTGTCATCTGCAATGGTCATTGAACAATTATAGCAGATGTCTGTTAACCAATTACTGTTGATTGCCTGTTCTTTTTAAGGGAAGGGAAGGTAAGCAATTTGGGGGAGAACAAATGAGCATCAGCTAATACCTGTACAGATGTCAATTGTTTGGCCAATAATTATTTATTGTCTGTGCAGGGCCCTATAATGTTTGTTTACTACAGCAAGAAAGCAATTGAATTGCAGTGCAAAGTATGTCATTTGGATATGCGTGTATGTGTTTGTACCACCACTAGGGGAAACAATACAATACACTGTATAGAAAGGACTGACCCCCCCCTAAATATAGTACAGTTGAAGTGTTAACCTGTGAAAGAGGAAGAAAATAGATCTGTGTTTTGGACTGCATTATAGGATACTGTGTTGGGTAACCCAGCTTAACCATTTGAAAAAAAAAATACTTTTAAAGTGTATGTACACTGTAAATCCAACTTAATGTTACTAGACAGCTTAGGCTTTGGTTGTTATTTTTTTTTTATTCTAGCACCTTCCTATACCCTATCTTTACCGCTTGAAATTTCGGTCTTCCTCTTCCTGTCTCCTCACGTTTTAAGCTCCGCCCCCACAAGATGTGCAAATCCCTTTGCCAAGTAAATACTGTTTCCTGTGGCAGAGCACGTGCCTGACATCAGTGCGCATGTGACGAGCTTAGTCGCGGCATAATGATATCACATGGCGACGCAACATGCGTGCGTACCGATGTCAGGTTGCGAGCACACCGACGTCAGGTGGGCGCTCTGACACAGGAAACTCTAGACACAGGAAGCAGTATTTGCTTGGCAAAGGGATATGCACATCTTGTGGGGGCGGAGCTAATAACACGAGAAAACAGGAGGAGGAAGTCAGAAACTTTAGGAGTAAAGGTAGGGGAGGTTGCTAGAAGAAAATAAAAAAGAGTGCGGGTCACTGTGGACTCTAATCTGACCTTAGTGCTGACATCTGGTAAATCAAGTGATCGCCCTGCAGAGAAACTACTGATCGCAGCAAGGTTTTGACTGGGAAAAAACGTCAATGCCGGGTACTCCTACTACTACATGTACACTGGTCTACCTTAGGTTAGGAATCAGGAGAGGAGGAGACACTTACCCGCGGACCCACTCCAGCGCCGAATTCCTCAACGCATCTCCAGTCCTTTGCACTGTGCACGCATGCGCACACAGTGCGAAGGAGCGAGGACGCGTCGGAGACTGTCAGTGAAGTTGGCGCTGGAACGGGTCCGCGGGTAAGTGTCTCCTCCTCTCCTGTAAGATTAACTGAAGAACGGGAGCTAAGAGATAGTGCATTTACCTCCTGTTCTTCAGTAAATCAGATAGAAACCCACTAATAACGTAATTAGCCCAGAACATTTATTTTAAACAAAGCTGTGACAGTAATGAAAGGGTTACGTTTACTCTAGATTTAATGGGTTCTTACTTTTGCTGATAGTCTTTGATGAGCCGTTTGGCTTTCCCATACTTTCGCTCCAATCCCTGGTGCTGGGCTTGTGTCTCCTTCAAATGTTCATCCACTGCTTGGCATAGGTTCTGAGCTTCCATCCAATAACCCTGCAGTTTTTCCACACGTTCCCTGTTCTCCTGAACACTTTGTTGCAGCTGAATTTTCTCCACTCTCCAGCGAGAACGTTCCTGCTCTAGACCTGCCAGCTGCAAGCAAGAACAATGCTGGGAATAAGAATGTGAACTAGATATACACAGTAATCATATCCCCACGCAAGCGCCTTTTCTCCATCGCACATAACTGTAACTTTTCCATTCTCTCTTCATATTCAAGCTCCCCCAATCCCCTTATTCATTTAGTTGCCCTTCTCTGAACCCTTTCCATTTCAAAGATGTCCTTTTTGTACACAGGATTCCAAAATTGCACTGCATATTCCAAATGAGGCCTTACCAATGCTTTGTAAAAATGCTTTTCCTCCCTTGAATCCATACCTCTCTTTAAACAAGACAATACCATGCTGGCTTTGGCTGTTGCTGCCTGGCACTGCTTGCTACCTTTAAGTTTGTTATCCACCAAAACTCCAAGATCCCTTTCCAACAGGGATTCACTTAACACAGAGCCATTTATAGTATAAGCAGCACAAGGATTTTTTGAAGGTCAACATAGTTTTGTGTCGTCAGCAAACACAGAAACCTTGCTGACAATACCCACTTCCAAATCATTAATAAACAGATTAAATAGAAGTGGCCTCAACACAGAACCCTGTGGCACCCCACTTAGAACTTAAGTCCATATTGATGAAGCCCCTTTAACTACTACTCTCTGCATCCTATCCATTTAAAGTACAAGTACAAAGTAACTGATGCAATAAGTTTGAATGTGCTATTAATCTGCAGCAACCAATCAGATATAAGATTTTTACTTGGTTACTGCAGTAAGAAAACATCCCACTGGTTGATGCTCTTTAAGGCTTTGTTCACACTACAGAGTGTTTTGGCACGATTTCCTGTGGAAACATCACACCAAAACGCTCTGCCACCACTATGTGTTAACGCAAGTGCGATGTTCCGCTGGGTTAAAAAAACACATAGTGTGAACGTAGCCTAATAGCACAGGCAAATGTTTGCACCTTCTATTGCATCAGCCCCATAGTACGTAAAAGCATTGTCCAGAAAGTATGGAAGAATTATCCAGTATTACATAACACATTGAAATAATAAACCATAAAAGATCTTACCTTCCTCTTTAGTTGCTGGATCTCAGCCTCAGTCACTGCGTGTTTGATCTGCAGCTACATAATGAAACAGAGTATTAATTCACGTAAGCCACATGGCTATATGTAAACCGTTAAACTACATGGCCTTTATTTGAAAGACAGATACCTCTTTAAATTTATGCACAAGTTTTTCTGGATCCATCTCCACAGGGGATAAAGCATCTTCACCCTCTGGAAGTTCAAACACTTCAATAGCCAAGTCTCCACCAGGAAACATGGGGCTCATCTCCTCATCTTCTTCATCAGTCGCATATTCTCCTGTCTAATACCAAAAACATTACAAATAACCTTTATCAAATGTTGTATGTATTATAGGGCATGCCCAAAAAACTATTTTTACCAGTTTATTACCTGTATTTGTAACCAAATATTTAATTATAAATTATGTTCTGGCAAAGGTACCTGCCTCTTCCCTCTGCTCTATGAGCTTTTTATAAGCTTGAGCATGTGCAGAGGAGGCAGCAGGTGAAACATCAGTCAATCATTGGTTGTGATGTCAGCAGTCAAAATACTTCAGTACAGCAGCACTGAATTACTTTCATTCAACACCCATTGCAAAGTAACTCCTTGGACAGATCCTTACACTTGGCATTCCTGTCCCACTGGAAAAAGGAGACAAGTCATATAGAACTAAAACATTTTCTGACTCCGCACAGGTGTCTACGGTATTTGGTTAGAATTTACTTAGAAAGGCGAGTGATGATCTTTTCAATCAGCAGATTTGGGAAACCATAAATGTACTTCATTTTCTTTAAATTTAACAATTTACTCACCTACCTGCTAGGTCCTCACTCATGGGTTAGTCCTGTACTTACCTCTTAAACTTGTGATCGCTGGAGCACTCTTCTCCACTTCCTACTTTCGTGCTGCGAGCTGACCAATAGGAAGTCCCGCTGTTTAAGAAGAGTGTCTTCCTACTGGTATTGCACCAGGCCAGGATTGGGAAACGGAGAACGGAGCACTAGCGATCACAAGTTTAAGAGGTTAGTGCAGGGCTTAGGATCTTTTTAAATGAAGAAGGGGTGTAAAATACAATTTTCTTGTCAAAATTTAGACGTAACTTTCGGTTTACTTTAAAAACGGGAGGTAAAGGCGCTATTGTTCACTCCTGTCTCCTGGCTGTTTAATTGAAGAATGGGGGGGGGGTAAGATATAGCTCCTTTACTTCCCGTTCTTTAATTAAACTAAAAAAAGGTAAGTGTACATTTTGAGTGGAGATCCCCTTTAAGTAGTACTGAAAATGAACAGTTATTTGAACTAGGACTAACACACCATGTTAAAGGGCATGTCCACCCCCAAAACTACAATTTAATCCACTACTGGCCCCATCATGTAGTGTAGTTTAATACTTACCTCACATCCCAGCTCCAAATGGTTCTCCTGTAATGTCCCCTCCTAAAGTCCAAAAAACTGCCCACCAGGAGCTCTGCAGAGTCCATATAGGACTCTGCCTCCTGTCTCTCCTCCGGGAGAATTTTGTCATGCTCAGTACAGACCTCCTCCCCTCCCGTTTCTCTCTCCCTCCCCCTAGCACAAAACCCCTTTTCTGTAGTGTAGGGCTCCCTTCCCAAACCCCATAATAGTTTTACACAAAACAC
The DNA here is from genome assembly GCA_019447015.1 of Hymenochirus boettgeri. Lineage (NCBI taxonomy): Eukaryota > Metazoa > Chordata > Amphibia > Anura > Pipidae > Hymenochirus > Hymenochirus boettgeri. The sequence goes on along the minus strand of CM033476.1, from coordinate 76,307,192 downwards.
CCCCGATCTGTACTTACATCACCTCCTTCCCCCATCGATCTGCACAGCTGGAAGCCGCGTCCGTGATTGGCTGCCTCTCAGCCAATCACGGACGCAGCTGCCGGTCCGGCCCCCTGCTTGCAGTTTCATGCAAGCAGAGGGCCGTGACACATTGCCGGGGGAAAGAGGTGATGTAAGTACAGATCGGGGGTGTTTTGTGTGAAACTACTATGGCGTTTGGGGTTGGGAGCCCTACACTACAGAAACATGTTGTAAAGGGGTGGACATGCCCTTTAAATAAGCCTTTTCATGTTGATGGTGTTTATGGGGGGATAAATATAAATAATATGATACAATGGTGTATAAAGAAAATACTCCCATCCACAAAATATCACAATATCAGAATAAAATATCTCACAAAACCAGTGATCTTGAAGTGTTTATTGCTCTGCTGTGAAATGTCCTTCCACTCACCTCTTCATCCTCTTCATTACACTGATTATATCGCTGTTCCATATTCTCCCTCTGCCATCTCTCTTGCTCTAAAGTCTGCTGAATCAGCTGCGCCACCTCACTTTGTTCTCCAGGCTTCTCCCGCCCAATCAGAAACCTAAAACATTTAGCATTATTAATGGCATCTTGTGCAATGTCTTCCCAACCCTTCATAGAACTCAAAGGGAACGGACAACAATTATGGCAGAGAACTCAGTAACAAGTCCACAGATTTCTTAGCTAGAAGAAAGCACAGATCTCTGATGTGTCCCACACATCTCTACCCAATTTCAGGTCTCTGGCTTGAAAACTGTGAGAAAAGATACAGTTAAAAAATGGAAAGAATAAAAGAAGAACGGTAATTTGCCCTTTTCCAGCCACATAACAAAATACAGAGCTTGTAACTGACATGCCATCTCTCATCACATACAGACACACACATTTGGCCTTTGGACCGGCAGCCATGACAGTGATTCAGCCAATCACTTTTGCGGCTGCCGGTCGAGCCCCTTCTGCTTTCTTCCGTACATGGAAAAGGCACAGGGGACAAGCGAAAGGCAGTGAGGGAGTGCAGGTAAGTATATCCAGGGGACGATTCAAATCTAGCGAGGTCTAGGTTTTTGGGAATAGCTTGTAGAACTGAAATTTTTGTTGAGGGGTGGACATGCCCTTTAAACTTTCCGTTTAATGTACATATTTTACTTTTAGCACCTTTTCTTATTGAAATCTCAACTCATATTCAAGATACCGTAGAACCACACCAAGTGTGTAATTGAAGGCAGGCAATCCGGACACTTCCACGGTACATGCAGTGGCTGGAGGGGATACGGATCAATCGGAAGGCGTTTGAAGCATCTGAGAACTCCGTGGGAGGACACACCCACATTACAGGTGCACTGTGATTTGTTTGTTTGAATTCCTCATACGCAAGATACTTTTAGGGGTGGTATACACAATCTTTTCATTGGATCAGCTGAGGATTAAATTAAACACCCAAAAAACAGCTGCTGACCAATTGGGACCCAACCAATTTTTCAGCACAATTGGTCCTTTCAGCCAATTAGACCTAATGGTAAATCCTGTGCTTTTTAATATGCAAATGATCAGTCAAGATTAAATATTGGGTCACAATGGTTTTCTCCTGAATGGTGGATTATGGATCAGTGTGTTGGTTGAGGGAAGAGTCTGCCTGTGTATACCAGGACTATTGCTGGCCATACACTGACCTGATATTAGTTCTAGATGACTTTAAACATTGAACCATCAAATGCATCTAAATACTGGGACGTCCAGTGGATTTACCCACCAATATTCCTGAAACGTTCCCCAGCCTGGATCATTCATTTACAATTAGAATCAGAGCATAAAGCAGGTATGTGAACCAGTGTTTGGGCAACAGCTTCGATGGCTGGTTCAGTCTGCCCTGCTTGACCAATGGAAAGACACTCTCTGCATGAAGTGCACCTTCCAATTAGCCAGGTTCTGAACTGAGAAGGTGGGCTAGTCCAGATCAACAACTTTCAGGTAAGAGATTCAGGAACAATTAATCAGTGACCAGTAAAAATACTTTTTTGAATGAAGTGTACAGTAAACTAAGACAAATGTACATTTTAAGTGGTTAAAGGATAAGTGCACTGTAAAATCAAGTTCTGTTCATTTGGAAGCTGCAGCTTTAAAAATACTGTTGCCATATTTTTTTTAATCCTACGCCCCTCCAGAGCCTAGCTTTGTGCCTTGGAAGTTGCTGACATCTTGTTACTGGTTTGCTGAATGTTAAGCTCCACCCCTGAGATTTCCTCTGCTTTCTCCTGCTTGAGCCTCAATCGATAATGCCTGTGAGTTCCGTGCACATGCACATAACTCACAGGCATTACTGTTTGAGGCTCAAGCAGGAGAGTGCACGGAACTCACAGGCATTACTGTTTGAGGCTCAAGCAGGAGAGTGCACGGAACTCACAGGCATTACTGTTTGAGGCTCAAGCAGGAGAGTGCACGGAACTCACATGCATACTACTTTTTGAGGCTCAAGCAGAGAGTGCACGGAATCTCACAGGCATTACTGTTTGAGGCTCAGCAGGAGAGTGCACGGAACTCACGGCATTACTGTTTGAGGCTCAGCAGGAGAGTGCACGAACTCACAGGCATTACTGACTCTGTTTGAGGCTCAAGCGGAGAGTGCCCGGAACTCACAGGCGTTACTGTTTGAGGCTCAAGCAGAGAGTGCACGGAACTACAGGCGTTACTGTTTGAGGCTCAAGCAGGAGAGTGCACGGAACTCACAGCGTTACTGTTTGAGGCTCAACAGGAGAGTGCACGGAACTCACAGGCGTTACTGTTTGAGGCTCAAGCAGAGAGTGCACGGAACTCACAGGCGTTACTGTTTGAGGCTCAAGCAGGAAGTGCACGGAACTCACAGGCGTTACTGTTTGAGGCTCAAGCAGGAGAGTGCACGGAACTCAAAGGCGACTGTTTGAGGCTCAAGCAGGAGAGTGCACGGAACTCACAGCATTACTGTTTGAGGCTCAACAGGAAGTGCACGGAACTCACAGGCGTACTGTTTGAGGCTCAAGCAGGAGAGTGCACGGAACTCACAGGCATTACTGTTTGAGCTTCAGCAGGAGAGTGCACGGAACTCACAGCATACTGTTTAGGCTCAGCAGGAGAGTGCACGGAACTCACAGGCATTACTGTTTGAGGCTCAGCAGGAGAGTGCACGGAACTCACAGGCGTTACTGTTTTGAGCTCAAGCAGGAGAGTGCACGGAACTCACAGGCATTACTGTTTGATCAACAGAGAGTGCACGGAACTCACAGGCATTACTGTTGAGGCTCAAGCAGGGGAGTCACGGAACTCACAGGCATTACTGTTTGAGGCTCAAGCAGGAGATGTGCACGGAACTCACAAGCATTACTGTTTGAGGCTCAAGCAGGAGAGTGCACGGAACTCACAGGCATTATGATTGAGGCTCAAGCGAGAGTGCACGGAACTCACACATTACTGTTTAGCTCAAGCAGGAGAGTGCACGGAACTACACGCGTTTACTGTTTGAGGCTCAAGCAGGAGAGTGCACGGAACTCACAGGCGTTACTGTTTGAGGCTCAAGCAGGAGAGTGCACGGAACTCACAGGCGTTACTGTTTGAGGCTGCCAAGCAGGGAGTACGTGAGGCTTAAAGGCGCGACGACGGAGATGCACGGACTCAAGGCGTTACTGTTTGAGGCTCAAGCAGAGAGTGCACGAACTCACGGCATACTGTTTGAGGCTCAAGCAGGGAGTGCACGGAACTCACAGGCTTACTGTTTGAGGCTCAAGCAGAGTGCACGGAACTCACAGGCATTATGATGAGGCTCAGCAGGAGATTGCAATCACAGGCATTACTGATGAGGCTCAAGCAGGGGAGTGCACGGAACTCACAGGCATTACTGTTTGAGGCTCAAGCAGGAGCGTATTTATTTTAAAATTACCTCTTAAAATTCTGACTTGTTTCTATTTGTCCCCTTCCTCAGTCTCTAAATTTGAGTTCTTGATAATCCAGTAAATGGTTCTTAAAGGAGAACTAAACCCAATTTTTTATACTCCAGAAACTGAAAACAACCCCCCTAAAACAACCAATAAACTAAAAGGCCACTTTAGTAACTCTGTTAAAGTAAATCAAAGCCTGTTAAGAACTGTTGAAGTATCTGTGTGTATGTGCAGTGTCAGACCACACCTCCTGACTTACAGGTACCAAATTCTTCCTGCTTTATCTGTCCTGTAAAAGGATTGGCTAGAGATTATTAATGGGTGTGACCAACTGTAACAAGTTTCTGCCATAGCTAAGGACTGAGCATGTGCAGAACATAATGGTCGTTGACCAAACTGTGTGATATTAGAATGCTGTGAAGTAAAGCACAAACCATATGTTATTTAGTTAAATTTCCCAGTGCCCATATCAAAATGAGATGTAAGACACAGATTACTGGTTTTATATCAAGGTGTTCTGCCTTCTGGTTAAGTGTTGTTCTGTGGCTTTAGTTGCCCTTAAAGGAGAACTAAACCAAATTTTGTATACTCCATTATCTGAAAGCATCCCCTCAAGTAAATGTAACCCTCCGAAGAACTGAATTAGATGACTGTGTGCATGTGCACTGCCTGGCCACACCAGTGACTTCAGTCACATGGTCTCCTGCCTAATATTGCCTGTAACAGGATTGGCTAGAGACTACTAGTAGGTGTGACCTGCTGTAACAAGTTCCTGCAGTAGAACTGGGCATGTGCAAAAAACACAATGGTCAGTGGCCACACTGTGTGATACTGAAATGCTAAAAGATAAAACAAACCCCATGATAGAAAGGCAAACTTTCCAGCACCCACATCAAAATGAAAGCTGAGACCCAGATTACTGCCTTTATATCAAGGTACTCTGCTGTTCGATTCAATGTTTTTCTGAGGCTTTAGTTGTCCTTTAACATGTATGTGAGACAATGTTGATGCAAAGCAATAATTGATGCACAAGGTAACCATTGCTAACAAACAACAGGGATTTCAAACACACCTGCCCCTCTCTTATAGCAATCAGTCTGGCTTTACAATTCAATCAGAATGATAGATTGGTTTCACCTGTACTAGATCACACTTCTACCTTTACAGTGTTATAGGTAATGGCAAAGCTGTGAGACATTTAAAGCATATAGAAGGGCAATGTATTATATGTAAAAGTTAAAACATCAATTCCAAATCCCACAGTTAAATATAGGTAATAAATGAGCATTTGATTTAGATTTGTGGCTAATAAACACTTTTAAATTAAGAACAATTTCCTGCTCTCCTTTATAAAACAAGGCATGTAAAGGCCTTTGTTTGTTTCCTTGCAATGCAGCATGGCTAAGCACCAGGTATAAGGACATATCCTCACCTTACTCTTCCCTTTGTATTCCTCAAGACAGAAGCAGCAAAAGATTGAGTCACTCCAACTAAACTTGTCCCATCGACCTCTACTAGAAGATCATTCACCTGGATCCTGGATAAAAAAAAGATTTTATTTACAGAAACGGCGGGGACCAATTCCTACTCAGGAAAATGATAAGTTAAGCAACAATTTGTAAAAAGTTCTTAAAGGTGAATGAAGAGTTTTGCTGTGCCAATGGCTGTATTAACTGGATTCATAGACAGAAGGAGGAAATTTACAGGTATTTATAAAAAGTGCTAAGCTTTGAATCACGCCGTTTAGTTGCCATCTAAATCAGCAGATACAAACGTAACTTTACATTTTAAATTAGCTAAATATGTTTCAAGCCAACCAGCCATTTGTAATCATGTAATTAGGTACAATACCTGCCGTCTCTGTGAGCAGCTCCACCATCAGTTACTGTCTTGACGAATATTCCCAGCTTCTCCAGCCCCATATCTGCTCCAGCTCCCATCCCAATAATACTGATTCCAAGACCCTCAGAGTCTAGAGAGACAGAGAGACATTTAAAGATTTAACTATATTTGGTTATATCCCAGCAAATGTTTATGGTTTGTGTACAATGTCTGTATATGTTGGTCCATGCAACCAGCTGCATGTAAGTTGTAAAGCCTGCAAGGATATTAATTTGCACTCAGGACATGGTAATAAAACATGCTATTAACACCTTGCTGACATATTGACATTGAATCACATTTTTGGTCTGTTTTTCATGCACTGGGTGTTTCACAATTTATTTTTACCCACTTTTCCTTTCCCACACCAAAGTCACTCAATTCCGGGTCTCCGTAATTTCCTAGGTATGGAATATCTGTGAATTGTGCCACAATAATCGGAATTTATGATTTGTCATGAAATCATATTCAAATCTTTTACGTAACAATTATCTTAATTAGCAAAGTGCCTTTTTTCTTGATGTGAACAGCTATTAACAATGTACATCAAAAAAGCAAATACATGAGCAATAGAATATTATTGCACCCTATAATGAATATGTTGCATTAAAATGCCTAGGTGCAAAATACAAAGCAAAACTTGTCTAGTAAATGTAAAATATCTTGTGTGTCATGCAAAACTGGGGTAAAACAACAGGCAAATATTTAGAGAATTAAAAGGAAAATTAAACTCGTGCAGAGTCACTTATTTTTGGCTCCTCCCACAGTCATTGCCACTGACAATTCTCCCGTCTCTGACATTGGAGAACACGTGTTAATGAAGGTGGGGGAGGAGACGGAATTACGGAATTCTCCTTTAACAAGAGAGAAAAAAAATTCTTTTCACCATTACACTTTTAGCGTCATTCCTAATTGTGCGATGTAGTTGTGATTGTATGTAGTAGAGTGTTATTTCAGTTTACCTTCCATGTTTATCTATTATATATAAATGAATGTGCTCTATTTAAAGTCTATACCTAATTGCAATCATATATTTAAAGGGAATAAAACGTAGCAGTCTGAGGACTTGTGCAACATCATTTTGAATGTTTGTGTGGGCTAGAATTATAATAGAGGCAAAGCACAAAAACAGTAAAGGTAAAAAAATGTACGTTTCTGTGGTAACCTTAATGCATGACACACAAATTCAATTCAACAAGCCAACGTCAAATCGTGAACAAGTGAAGGGTAAGGGCACGGCCACACTGCATCGTACAGGAAGCGCGCACCTGATTGCGTGTGCGATTTATACGCAGTTTCTGTGCTTTTACTTTAAAAAGGAAATCGCATGTGATTTCACATAAAAATGGTGATTACAAACGGATGTGCAATTGCAATACACCCGAAATTGCGCGATTCTAATGTTAGAAAAAAATTGCAAACGCTCGGAAATCGCGCTAGTGTGGCCTAGGCCTAAGGGTAGTTTAACACGAGCAGCATGTTCCATGTAACATGTTTAATGAGTGGTCACAGTTGAAAAAAAAACGCTACTTGTAGCTGCTTAACCTCTGGGTCTGCTCAGAACCTGCTACATTACTGACTGCGCGAATATAGCGTTAGGGTGAGGCCACACTAAGTAAAATGGTGATCGCGGGAACACAAATTCATGCGATTGCACGTCCGTTCGTGTTTTGGTAACGCATGCGTTCACCATTTTTGGTGTGTTAACGCATGAGTTTCCATAACGCAAAATGGCAAAGCGCACGTGCAAACGCAATATGCACAAGAATCGCGCACAAAATTGCGATAACGCTCGCAATTTTGTGTGCGATTCCCGTGCGTGGCCTCAGCCTTAGAGGGTCTCAAAGGGCAGTGGTTAGGACCCAGCAGGAGACTATCCTTACTGTGTAATGTACTGTTGGGTTCATTCTGAAATTGATATTTTATAGAACTGTTTCCATTCTCTTAAACCTATTGTAGGCATTTATTTATAAAATAGAAGTAATGTGTAGATCACAATGAACACTGCCATCTTGTACTATTTCCTGTGCAAGGTTTAGAAGATTAGAGGTTTTGAAGCTGGCTACACACATTGCAGATTGGAAATGACTTTTACCGTATGTTCCATTTAAATTGTACAAGAACAGACTGTCTGGCCCCAGCCTAAGGGTTGGTACGCATGATCGATATACTGATCAGTAGTCTCTCAGTTGGAATTAAAGTGGTTTCAGCCTGACCATTTGTAGGGTTTATGGAAATCCTGTTATGATTTTATGACGTCTGATTGTTTGGGCCAATCAACCTTTTGATTTGACCAGACCATTGATCTGGGTAATCGGCCATTTGTATCCTTTGGTTGGGAAAGGTTGGTTATGTTCATAAAGCTGGTTTATCTGATAAGGGTCTGCACCTGTTCAGACCCAGCCTTAACTAACTGATAATACCATAAGCACCTTAGAAGAAAATCAAACAACAAATATTGATATAAAAATGGTGTCCACTATATCAGCAATGAATGTCACAAAAACACATGGTTAAAATAATCTTGGTTAATAGCTGAACTACATCTCCCAGCAGCCCTTATCAGACGAAGTGTTATTGTCAAATATGTATTGCTGCCCTGAAAGTCACGTGTGTCGGGTCCAGAAAGTGATATTGGGAGTTGTAGTGTAACCATAAACCAGGGCATGTAAAGTGTTTCCGGGACATATCCATTGCTGCCCTAACATTTATTAAATAAGTAATTAAATATGTCCTCTTTAGCTGTACCTTTTTCTAGCTCAACGGGGAACAGGTCCAGCCTCTCCACCCTCTTCTCAAGTTCATATTCTGCAGAGGCTGCCATTGGGTCCACATCCTCATTACGTCTGTCATACTCCTCATTGGAATATGTGCTAAACACCTGTGGAGTCAAAAACAGTTCATTTTAAACAACTCGGCCTGAGACACAGACACATATGTCTATACAGAACAGTTAACTGGTATTTTCTCAATAATCCAAAAAACCTTGCGGTATTTCCTTGTGTTCCTTGTATTTTATATAATAATGTGTTCAATAAGCAGAAAAATGCTGTTTAAACAAAGAACCATTATAAATATGAAGTCCCACCTATATAAAAGCCAAGATGCGCACACTGGATCTTTGCTAGTTTTTCTAGTTACATAAATACTAAAGCAAAGGTCCAGAGTGGACATCCTTGTCTTGTGGCTTAATGTTATACAAGTAGGGGGCAAATGGCTCCAGAAAAAATGACTATTAGGATTATAAAAGGATAAAGCAGGCAGAACCGGCTAGGTAGTGTTTCTCAACATTTTTATCCTTGTGAAACCCTTAAAATCATAATGTCCCCGTGAACCCTACATAAAATAAATACTAATCTATTTATTCATCCCTGTCTTTCCAAGTCATCCATTCAACAAAATACATAAACATGCATAACGATGTTTATCCTGAACAGATTTCTGTTTGACAAGACTGTCCAATGATATTTGGTTGCTTGGTTAATCATACATATTTAAAAATCCCCATTAGGCACTGCAGTTGCAATAGCAGATTTTTTTTATTAACTACACAGAGACCCAAACTATATATTGACCTGACTGTGTTCTAGTAACGGTTGTACCAGGGTTTGTGATGGATTTTTCTCTTTGGGGTTAAAAATGGCTGTTGGCGCAATTGTCAAGAAAAGGCTAACATTGGGTGATTCACGCAGAGGTGTCATTTAATGAATAAAGAAAGCTTATCCCATGTTCCACAAGAAACTAGTCACCTGATGTGATTCGAGCATCATTCTATTAATCATAGGTGAATGAAATATTTATATCCATGGCTGGCTTATGCAAAGGTGGAAATACCTTCTCCTGGACCACACACAGAATAAAAGAGCTTGGCTCTATGGCAGTGTTTCTCAGTTATCAAGCAACTGGATGGCTGCAAGTCCAACATCCCTGAGCTAAATCAAACAGTGGATCACTTTTCCTTTCATTCCACTTTTTTCTGAGATACAAAATCCGCAATACACACTGTAAATGTAGATTTAAGCCTTTACTTCTGCCTTGATGTGGTATATTTAATACAATGTATTATACAGATGTTACGTTTATTTTTTTTAACCCTCACATGGTTGCTGTAGTGTTACAAACCTACTCTGGTAACATGAAACTGATGATACTGATGTATTTTGTTAATACTGGTTTATTAACTCTCGCAATGCCAGCTGCTATATGCTCAATTTTAACACAAACCATTAGTTAGACATTTGACAGGCATGTTAGGGTTAATAAACCAGTATAAGATGAAAATATCATAACTGATAACAAGGAGGAAGACCAGTAGAGGAGCGTGGGTATTGCTCAAGGGCAAGAAGTCCTCTGCAAGTGACATCACCACACACTCCCCCAGACAGCTATTATGAGCACTTCATGGCAGAGTTCCCTGCCTGCTGTTCATCCCCCATTCATCCACGGTTCATCTCCTATTCATCTGGCTATGCCAGGCATGCACCTCTTGGCTTCTAATGGTCCGTACACACGTGCCATCAGGGGCCAGACCTGCAAAGCACAATGGTATACGAACGGGCGTTTCGGACAACTATTGGTTAATGTCAGAGATGGATTAATATCATGTGGGGCCCTAGGCAGGGCCATAATTTAGGGCCCCTTTTTTATTAAATATATTGTATAGACTATAATTGTTACTGCTTTTGAAGCTGGGCCCCCAGAAGTTTCCTGGGCCCTAGGCAGTTGCCTATGGTTACCTTGTGGATAATCCTGCTCTGGTTAATGTATGGGCACTCGGTAGGCCGAAAGGACCATTCGGACAGGCATTTTCGATGATCCGATACCTGTCCGAGCACCAATACGCTTTACGATACTCGACCGGAATATGGTAGATCATGCACCATCATGCGTCACAGGTCAGGCCCCATGATCACACGTGTGTATGAAGCTTTATTCCATCTAGTTTGTGTGATACCGCATGTCAAACATAAAATAACTTCTAGCAGAAGGAACAAGTGACATTGTAAATCTCTAACCAAGGGGTCTAATATGTATCCAGCCTCAATATTGTCATCAATGATTTGTGGAGAAAAGCAAATGAGAACTAAACTTTTTTAATACTAACATGAAAGCTTTATTTCCCAGAACACCTTTACATTGTAAGCATGTGCACTTGTAGGCCAAGCCCCATCACCCCAGTATTCACTGTCTCTATAGTAAAGTACAGTATAATATAGTATTTGAGGTTGAGTAAAGATAAATGTCCATCCAGTCCAACCTACTCGGCAATACCCACAATTCCTGCCTAACTGTTGATCCAGAGGAAGGCAAAAAAAAAAAAAACCACCAGAATTATAAAGGGGGGAAAAAAAATCCTTCCTGACTCAATGGAAATATCCCAGGATCAACTCCAACTTTATGTACTAGTAACCTGCAACATTCTTTATTTTTCAAAACTATCCAATGAACCTGCCATCGCCACGTCCAATGGAAGAGTTCCATAGATTTACCATTCACACAGGGAAAAACCCTTTACCGAACCTGAAGTCTAAACTTTCCTCCCAGTCTTATGGGATGTCCGTGTGTCCTCTGACATGCTCTATTGGTGAACAATGCCCCACATACTTTATTCTATGGCCCATTAATGTATTTACACACAGTACTCCTATCCCCATGCCAGCACCTTTTCTCTAGTGTGCATAATTGTGCCTTTTCCAATCTGCCTTTATATTCAAGCTCTCCCAGTCCCCTTATTAATTTATTTGCCCTTCTCTGAACCCTTTCCATTTCCAATACACACTTTTTGTACACAGGATTCAAAATGAGGTCTTACGAGTGCTTTGTAAAGAGAGAAAATTATACAAGACAATCAGGGTTATTCAATAAAAGTTCTTTTCGTTAAAAATGGCGCAAATTTTCCCCAACCAATCAGATGTTAGCTTTCAAATGTTAAGTAAGATCTAATTGGTTGGGGCAAAATTAGCACCATTTTTAACGAAAAGAACTTTTATTGAATCTCCCTGAATATCTTGCGGACTGGCACTGCTTGCTACATTTAAGTTTGTTATCCACCAAAACTCCACAGAGTATTTCCTGACAAGACTTTGAAAGCTGCTTGTTAACCTGCAGTTCATTAACCAGTCAGGTTCAAATCCTCAGACTTACTTTTTTTGTTTCCAATATGTTCCTAGTAAAAGATAAAAAGTCTACATGTACTAGAATTCCATATAGTAGCTCTATTATGTTAAAGGTACATGTATGTATGTTTATTTATATAGTGCCACTTTGGGCGCTATATATATAATGCTCCTGTACAGGAGCATTTAAATGTTTACACACAAACTGCACTGAAATCCCTGATCTGTGTCAGGCTTCTAGGGAGACAGGCTACATCTTTCTTGTTTTGATCTGTTGAGCACTACAGTGCATATGAAGTGTACTGTAAACACTTATCTGGGTGTCATCCAGCTAAAGTGGATTATGGGAGCTAACTAGGTTAATTTCATAAATCACCCATCAGCCACAGCATAGGGAGAGGTGAGATGCAGCTTGTTGTATGTTGGTTTGAGAATTTGGTCTGTTTATTGGGACAATGTTGTTTGGGACAACATTGTTGTTCCCTTTAAACTAAAACTGTAATGGAAACACACACACACTACTGGTGGAGGCAGAACTGGACAGGTAATGTATTTACAGCTGTTAGAGACTGTGCCCAGGGCTGATGACCTAGTGGTTCAGGTCCTCACTCTTGAGTACTTGGAATAGTGAGAAAAGACGGCAGGTGGGGAAGGTAAGTATAATTGTACTTTAAACCTCTAAAGCTGGGTACACACGATTAGATATTTCGGTACGTTCGACCGATAGTTCAATGTATCGGTCGATCGGACCGAAATTATCGAATCCGAATGTGCCCATGTCCGATCGACCGTTCGTCCGAATCGGACGAAAGGACAATCGGACAGGGTGGAAAACCTCGTCCGATCGTGCGGTCCTCTATGGACCGCACGATCGGTCGCGGTGACTATCGGACGCGGCTGCTTTTGCCGCGACCGACAGTCCTTCCTCCTGGCCGACCGTTCGAAATTAGGGCGACTTTAACGTCATCTTCATTCCCGGCTGCGCGGGTTTTGCAAAAGACACCCACGATTTAATATCACGTTTGCACTACCCTTAACACCTAATAGCCGTGTTCAAATCACGCTGTGGTTAAACCCCTTTTGGGACTAAATTGTCCTATGTGGTCCCTTGAATTTAAAATGTTTTAGGATTTTCAGTGTATATTATGGTGACATTTACTCAGCTTCATACGGAACTCAAAAAAGTAACTTATCACAACCAACACCCTCCCCACTAATACTAATTTAGACATTATTCTAGTAAATGTGGTTCTAGTGCCTGTGCCTCATTTATACATCTGCAATGCAAATCCTGTATATGAATAGACAGACATCTTGGAAATGGAGAGTTCATAAACCGAAAACTAAATTACGAAGAACACTGGAAGGGCTTGATTATGACAAATAAGGACCCCCATACTGTTTTATTTAATTTTTTGTCTTTCTCTGAATCAACTGTTAGACAGGCATTATGGGTAGGCTAAAAATGTTGAACTAGATGGATGTATTTTTTTATTTAACCTCCAATACTACAATACTATGTTTCTATTATATTATGGGTAGGGTATAATGGTTGGACTAGATGGACGTATCTCTTTATACAACCTCCAATACTATGTAACGTTATACAGACATTATGGGTAGGGTATAATGGTTGGACTAGATGGATGTATGTCTTTATAACAACCTCCAATACTATGGTAACTGTTTATACAGACATTATGGGTAGGGTATAAAGGTTGGACTAGATGGACGTATCTCTTTATACAACCTCCAATACTAGTAACTGTTATACAGACATTAGGGTAGGGTATAAGGTTGGACTCGATTGATGAGTCTTTATAAACCTCCAATACTATGTAAAGTTATACAGACATTATGGGTAGGGTATAAAGTTGGACTAGATGGGATATCTCTTTTATACAACCTCCAATTACTATGTAACTGTTTATACAGACATTATGGGTAGGGTATAAAGTTGGGGACAGATGGAGTATATGTCTTTATACAACCTCCAATACTATGTTACTAGTAACTGTTATACAGACATATGGGTAGGGTATAAAGGTTGGACTAGATGGAGTATGTCTTTATACAACCTCCAATACTATGTAACTGTTATACAACATTATGGGTAGGGTATAATGGTTGGACTAGATGGATGTATGTCTTTATACAACCTCCAATTTACTATGTAACTGTTATACAGACATTATGGGTAGGTATAGGTTGGACTAGGATGACGTAGTCTCTTATACAACCTCCAATACTATGTAACTGTTATACAGACATTAGGGTAGGGGTATAATGGTTGGACTAGATGGATGTATGTCTTTATACAACCTCCAATACTATGTAACTGTTATACAGACATTATGGGTAGGGTATAAAGGTTGGACTAGATGGAGTATGTCTTTTATACAACCTCCAATACTATGGTACTATGTAACTGTTATACAGACATTATGGGTAGGGTATAAAGGTTGGACTAGATGGATGTATGTCTTTATACAAACTCCAATACTATGTAACTGTTATACAGACATTATGGGTAGGGTATAAAGTTGGACTAGATGGATGTATTGTCTTTATACAACCTCCAATACTATTACTATTAACTGTTATACAGACATTATGGGTAGGGTATAAAGATTGGACTAGATGGATATATGTCTTTATACAACCTCCATACTATGTTACTAGTAACTGTTATACAGACATTATGGGTAGGGTATTAAAGTTGGACTAGATGGATATATGTCTTTATACAAACCTCCAATACTATTGTACTATGTAACTGTTATACAGACATTATGGGTAGGGTATAAAGATTGGACTAGATGGATATATGTCTTTATACAACCTCCAATACTATGTTACTATGTAACTGTTATACAGACATTATGGGTAGGGTATAAAGTTTGGACTAGATGGACGTATGTCTTTATATAACCTCCAATACTATGTACTATGTAAACTGTTTACAGCACTTATGGGTAGGGTATAAAGTTTGGACTAGATGGACGTATGTCTTTATAAACCTCCAATACTATGTTACTATGTAACTGTTATACAGACATTATGGGTAGGGTATAAAGTTTGGACTAGATGGACGTATGTCTTTATATAACCTCCAATACATGTACTATGTAATGTTATACAGACATTATGGGTAGGGTATAAAGTTTGGACTAGATGGAGTATTGTCTTTATATAACTCCAAAACTATGTTACTATGTAACTGTTATACAGACATTATGGGTAGGGTATAAAGTTTGGACTAGATTGGACGTATGTCTTTATATAACCTCCAATACTATGTTACTATGTAAATGTTATACAGAAATTATGGGTAGAGTATAAAGTTTGGACTAGATGGACGTATATGTCTTTATATAACCTCCAATACTATGTTACTATGTAACTGTTATACAGACATTATGGGTAGGGTATAACTGAACCTTTCCATTCCAATACACACTTTTTGTACACAGATTCAAAATGGGTCTTACGAGTGCTTTGTAAAGAGAGAAAATATACAAGACAATCAGGGTTATTCAATAAAAGTTCTTTTCGTTAAAATGGCGCAATTTTCCCCAACCAATCAGATGTTAGCTTTCAAATGTAAGTAGATCTAATTGGTTGGGGCAAAATTAGCACCATTTTTAACAAAAGAACTTATTGATCTCCCTGAATATCTTGCGGACTGGCACTGCTTGCTACATTTAAGTTTTATCCACCAAAACTCCACAGAGTATTTCCTGACAAGACTTTGAAAGCTGCTTGTTTAACCTGCCAGTTCATTAACACCAGGTTCAAATCCTCCCAGACTTACTTTTTTTGTTTCCAATAGTTCCTAGTAAAAGATAAAAAGTCTACATGTACTAGAATTCCATATAGTAGCTCTATTATGTTAAAGGTACTAGTAGTATGTATGTTTATTTATATAGTGCCACTTTGGGCGCTATATATATAAAGCCCTGTACAGGAGCATTTAAATGTTTACACACAAACTGCACTGAAATCCCTGATCTGTGTCAGGCTTCTAGGGAGACAGGCTACATCTTTCTTGTTTTGATCTGTTGAGCACTACAGTGCATATGAAGTGTACTGTAAACACTTATCTGGGTGTCATCCAGCTAAAGTGGATTATGGGAGCTAACTAGGTTAATTTCATAATCACCATCGAGCACCGCATAGGGAGAGGTGAGATGCAGTTGTGTATGTTGGTTTGAGAATTTGGTCTGTTTATTGGGACAATGTTGTTTGGGACAACATTGTTGTTCCCTTTAAACTAAAACTGTAATGAAACACACACACACTACTGGTGGAGGCAGAACTGGACAGGTAATGTATTTACAGCTGTTAGAGACTGTGCCCAGGGCTGATGACCTAGTGGTTCAGGTCCTCACTCTTGAGTACTTGGTAGTGAGAAAAGACGGCAGGTGGGGAAGGTAAGTATAATTGTACTTTAAAACCTCTAAAGCTGGGTACACACGATTAGATATTTCGGTACGTTCGACCGATAGTTCAATGTATCGGTCGATCGGACCGAAATTATCGAATCCGAATGGCCCATGTCCGATCGACGTTCGTCCGAATCGGACGAAAGGACAATCGACAGGGTGGAAAACCTCTCCGATCGTGCGGTCCTCTTGGACCGCACGATCGGTCGCGGTGCACTATCGGAGCGGCTGCTTTTGCCCGACCGACAGTCCTTCTCCTGGCCGACCGTTCGAATTAGGGCGACTTTAACGTCATCTTCATTCCCGGCTGCGCGGGTTTTGGCAAAAGACACCACGATTTAATATTCACGTTTGCACTACCCTTAACACCTAATCCGTGTTCAAATCACGCTGTGGTTAAACCCCTTTTGGGACTAAATTGTCCTATGTTGGTCCCTTGAATTTAAAATGTTTAGGATTTTCAGTGTATATTATGGTGACATTTACTCAGCTTCATACGAACTCAAAAAAGTAACTTATCACAACCAACACCCTCCCCACTAATACTAATTTAGACATTATCTTAGTAAATGTGGTTCTAGTGCCTGTGCCTCATTTATACATCTGCAATGCAATCCTGTATATGAATAGACAGACATCTTGGAATGGAGAGTTATAAACCGAAAACTAATTACGAAGAACACTGGAAGGGCTTGATTATGACAAATAAGGACCCCATACTGTTTTATTAATTTTTGTCTTTCTCTGAATCAACTGTTAGACAGGCATTATGGGTAGGCTAAAAATGTTGAACTAGATGGATGTATTTTTTTATTTAACCTCCAATACTACAATACTATGTTTCTATTATATTATGGGTAGGTAGGGTATATAATTGGGACTAGATGGACGTATCTCTTTATACAACCTCCAATACTATGTTACTATGTACTGTTATACAGACATTATGGGTAGGGTAATAAGGTGGACTAGATGGACGTATCTCTTTATACAACCTCCAATACTATGTAACTGTTATACAGACATTATGGGTAGGGTATAATGGTTGGACTAGATGGAGTATGTCTTTATACAACCTCCAATACTATGTTACTATGTAACTGTTTACAGACTCTAGGGTAGGGTTATAAGGTTGGACAGATGGATGTATGTCTTTATACAACCTCCAATACTATGTAACTGTTATACAGACATTATGGGTAGGGTATAAAGTTGGACTAGATGGATATATGTCTTATACAACCTCCAATACTGTTACTATGTAACTGTATACAGACATTATGGGTAGGGGATAAAGGTTGGACTAGATGGATTATGTCTTTATTACAACTCCAATAATATGTAACTGTTATACAGACATTATGGGTAGGGTAAAAGTTGGACTAGATGGATATATGTCTTTATACAACCTCCAATATATGTTACTATGTAACTGTTATACAGACATTATGGGTAGGGTATAAAGATTGGACTAGATGGAGTATATGTCTTTATACAACCCAACTACTATGTACTATGTAACTGTTATACGACATTATGGGTAGGGTATAAAGGTGACTAGATGGACGTATCTCTTTATACAACCTCCAATAATTCTATGTAACTGTTATACAGACATTATGGTAGGGTATAAAGGTTGGACTAGATGGAGTATGTCCTTTAACAACCTCCATACTATGTACTATGTAACTGTTATACAGACATTATGGTAGGGTATAAGGTTGGACTAGATGGATGTATGTCTTATACAAACCTCCATACTATGTATATGTAACTGTTATACAGACATTATGGGTAGGATATAAAGTTGGACTAGATGGATGTATGTCTTTATACAACCTCCAATACTATGTTACTATGAACTGTTATACAGACATATGGGTAGGGTATAAGTTGGACTAGATGGATTATGTCTTATAAAACCTCCAAACTATGTATATGTAACTGGTTATTAACAGACATTATGGGTAGGGTATAAAGTTTGACTAGATGGATGTATGTCTTTAATACACCTCCATACTATGCTTGGGAGTTCTCATTACATTCAGGTCATGGTATATCTGTTGTATTCAATTAGATCAACTGACTTGAAATGTAGTTCTTGAAGAGACGTTTCGCTAGGTCATCCGACTGGCTTTCTCAATTCAGAATGACTTGTACAAGAATCTGTGGCAATTATTGAACCTGGTAAATCCCAATTAGCATATCACAGCCAGGTGTTAAGGGTTGTGATTAGATAGTGGCTAAGAGGTTGTTCAGGGAACGCCCAGAGTAAGGTGTATAACAGCATGTACAATGCGTGTTACACCTGACTATGCGTTCTATAACACCTCTTTAGCCACTACTATCACACCCCTTAAACACGCTGGCTGTGATATGCTAATTGGGATTTCCAGGGTTCTTATAATTGCCACAGATTCTGTACAAGTATTCTGAATTGAGAAAGACCAGTCGGATGACTAGCGAAACGTCTTCAGAACTACATTTCAAGTCCAGTTGATCTAATTGAATACAACAGATACTCCAATACATGTAACCTGTTATACAGG
>CM033476.1:76230455-76288161 GCA_019447015.1 Hymenochirus boettgeri | reverse complement strand
TGTTATACAGACATTATGGGTAGGGTATAAAGGTTGGACTAGATGGACGTATGTCTTTATACAACCTCCAATACTATGTTACTATGCAACTGTTATACAGACATTATGGGTAGGGTATAAAGGTTGGACTAGATGGACGTATGTTTTAATACAACCTCCAATACTATGTTACTATGTAACTGTTATACATGACATTGGGGTAGGTATAAGGTGGACTAGATGGACGTATGTCTTTATACAACCTCCAATACTATGTTACTATGCAACTGTTATACAACATATGGGTAGGGTATAAAGTTGGACTAGATGGAGTATGTCTTTATACAACCTCCCATACTATATTACTATGTACTGTTATACAGACATTATGGGTATGGGTATAAAGGTTGGACTAGATGGACGTATGTCTTTATACAACCTCCAATACTATGTTTACTATGTAACTGTTATACAGACATTATGGGTAGGGTATAAAGGTTGACTAGATGGACGTATGTCTTTATACAACCTCCAATACTATGTTACTATGTAACTGTTTACAGACATTATGGGTAGGGTATAAAGGTTGGACTAGATGGACGTATTGTCTTTATACAACCTCCAATACTATGTACTTTGTAACTGTTATACAACATTATGGGTAGGGTATAAGTTGGACTAGATGGACGTATGTCTTTATACAACCTCCAATACTATGTTACTATGTAACTGTTATACAGACATTATGGGTAGGGTATAAAGGTTGGACTAGATGGACGTATGTCTTTATACAACCTCCAATACTATGTTACTATGTAACTGTTATACAGACATTATGGGTAGGGTATAAAGGTTGGACTAGATGGACGTATGTCTTTATACAACCTCCAATACTATGTTACTATGTAACTGTTATACAGACATTATGGGTAGGGTATAAAGGTTTTGACTAGATGGACGTATGTCTTTATACAACCTCCAATACTATGTTACTATGAACTGTTAACAGACATTATGGGTAGGTATAAAGTTGGACTAGATGGAGTATGTCTTTATACAACCTCCAATACTATTTACTATGTAACTGTTATACAGACATTATGTGTAGGGTATAAAGGTTGGACTAGATGGGTATGTCTTTATAACAACCTCCAATACTATGTTACTATGTAACTGTTATACAGACATTATGGGTAGGGTATAAAGGTTGGACTAGATGGATATGTCTTTATACAACCTCCAATACTATGTTACTATGTAACTGTTATACAGACTTATGGGTAGGTATAAGGTTGGACTAGAGGACGTATGTCTTTATACAACCTCACTACTATGTTACTATGTACTGTTAACAGACATTAGGGTAGGGTATAAGGTTGGACTAGATGGACGTAGCTTTATACAACCTCCATACTATGTACTTATGTAACTGTTACACAGACATTATGGGTAGGGTATAAATGGTGGACTAGATGGACGTATGTCTTTATACCACCTCCAATACTATGTTACTATGTAAACTGTTTACAGACATTATGGTTAGGGTATAAAGGTTGGACTAGATGGACTTATGTCTTTATCAAACTTCCATAACTATGTTATTATGATACTGTTATACAGACATTGGGTAGGGTATAAAGGTTGGACTAGATGGACGTATGTCTTTATAAACCTCCAATACTAGTTTACTATGTAACTGTTATAGACATTATGGGTAGGGTATAAAGGTTGAACTAGATGGACGTATGTCTTTATACAACCTCCAATACTATGTTACTATGTAACTGTTATACAGACATTATGGGTAGGTATAAAGGTTGGACGATGGACGTATGTCTTTATCAACCTCCAATACTATGTTACTATGTACTGTTATACAGACATTATGGGTAGGTATAAAGGTTGGACTAGATGGAGTATGTCTTTATAACAACCTCCAATACTATGTTACTATGTAACTGTTATACAGACATTAGGGGTAGGGTATAAAGGTTGACTAGATGGACGTATGTCTTTATACAACCTCAATACTATGTTACTATGTAACTGTTATACAGACATTATGGGTAGGGTATAAAGGTTGGACTAGATGGACGTATGTCTTTATACAACCTCCAATACTATGTTACTATGTCCTTTATACAGACATTATGGGTAGGGTTATAAAGTTTTGGACTAGATGGACGTAGTCTTTATACAACCTCCAATACTATGTTACTATGTACTGTTATACAGACATTATGGGTAGGGTATAAAGGTTGGACTAGATGGACGTATGTTCTTATTCACCTCCAATCTTGTTACTATGTAACTGTTAAACAGACATTATGGTTAGGGTATAAAGGTTGGACTAGATGGACGTATGTCTTTATACACCTCCATACTATGTTACATGTAACTGTTATACAGACATTATGGGTAGGGTATAAAGGTTGGACTAGATGGAGTATGTCTTTTTCACCTCCAATACTATGTTACTATGTAACTGTTATACGACATTATGGGTAGGGTATAAAGGTTGGACTAGATGGACGTATGTCTTTTTCTCCTCCAAACTATGTTACTATGTAACTGTTATACAGACATTAGGGTAGGGTATAAAGGTTGGACTAGATGGACGTATGTCTTTATCACCTCCAATACTATGTTACTATGTAACTGTTATACAGACATTATGGGTAGGGTTAAAGGTTGGACTAGATGACGTATGTCTTTATACAACCTCCAATACTATGTTACTATGTAACTGTTATACAGACATTATGGGTAGGGTATAAAGGTTGACTAGATATGTAGTCTTTATTCATCCTCCAATACTATGTTTACTAGTCTGTTATACAGACATTATGGGTAGGGTATAGGTTGGCTAGATGGACGTATGTCTTTATACAACCTCCAATACTATGTTACTATGTAACTGTTATCAGACATTATGGGTAGGGTATAAGGTTGGACTAGATGGACGTATGTCTTTATAAACCTCCAATACTATGTTACTATGTAACTGTTATCAGACATTATGGGTAGGGTATAAAGGTTGGACAGATGACGTATGTCTTTATACAACTCCAATACAATGTTACTATGTAACTGTTATCAGACATATGGGTAGGGTATAAAAGGTTTGGAACTAGATGGACGTATGTCTTTTGCAACTTTCAATACTATATCTGTGTATTCAATAGATCAACGGACTGATTTAAGTTTTACGACTTCGCGAGTCATCCAACTGGCTTATCCATATAGCGGTAATGTTAGTGAAACGCTTCAGTCCACGACCCCTCCCCTGGCGTCTACCCTTTCCATGGGCTTATCGTGTTTATATATTCATTTAATCTTTCAACAATCGTATTTAATATCACCAATAAACGTGAAGTTTATTATCAAATCAAGCCGTCTAGGTGCTATGTCCACTGATGTGTCCTCGCCTCCACACACTCCTCTTAATAATATAAAATATACAGAAAGGAATGTTCTGTACATACAATAGCTATACCTCATTGTACAGTCTAAGGAACAATTTGGCAGCTCCCACCCATATATGTTAATAAATATAAATTACCAGAAAATGTTCTGTCAACAAATAAGCTATACCCTCATACGTACTGTCTAAGGGAAACACTATGGCAGCTCCCACCCATATGTATAATATAATATACAGAGAAGGATGTTCTGTTCACAAATAAGTCTATACCCTCATACTGTACTGTCTAGGAGAAACAATATGGCAGCTCCCACCCATATGTATAAATATCAGAGAAGGAATGTTCTGTACACACAATAACTATACCCTCATACTGTACTGTCTAAGGGAAACAATATGGCGCTCCCACCCCATATGTATATATACAGAGAAGGATGTTCTGTACAACAATAAGCTATACCCTCATACTGTAACTGTCTAAGGAAAACAATGGCAGCTCCCACCCATATGTATAAATTAAATATACAGAGAAGGAATGTTCTGTACTACAATAGCTATACCTTCATCTGTACTGTCTAAGGGAAACATATGGCAGCTCCACCATATATATAAATATACAGAGAAGGAATGTTCTGTACACACACATAAGCTATACCCTCATACTGTACTGTCTAAGGGAAACCAATATGGCATCTCCCACCCATATGTATAAATATACAGAGAGAGAATGTTCTTGTACAAACCAATAAGCTATACCCTCATACTGTACTGTCTAAGGAAAACAATATGGCAGCTCCCACCCATATGTATAAATATAAATATCAGAGAGAATGTTCTGTACATACAATAAGCTATACCCTTCATACTGTATGTCTAAGGGAAACCTATGGCAGCTCCCACCCATATATATAAATATACAGAGAGGAATGTTCTGTACACACAATAAGCTATAACCCTCATACTGTACTGTCTAAGGGAAACACTATGCAGCTCCCACCCAGACATAAGGTACTGCCCTACATTCAGACGTACACAATATACCATATGTACCGTCCCGACAAATATATACAGATGTACTACCTATCATAGGATAGAATTTCCCTTGAAGGACATGGTTAATTCCATCTTCTCCAAACAAACCATTTCCATGTGAGAATCAGCAAGTCGGATCAGAGAGATCATCTGCCAGTCATGTGACATTCTTGGATAATCTCTCGATCCCTATCCTGGAAACTCTCTTAATCCCTACCAATTGTTATCACAGGCTCAAGGATAAAGGTTCCTTGGCAGTGTCTGTCCACAAGGTGCAAGTCTACATATCAGTGCCTTAAAGGGAACTCTCTCCTGTACCTGGCGTCTCTCCAGGAGATCTCCTGTGCAAGTTCACCTGCGAGAAATTATGTCGGGAATTTTCATTAATGCAACTTTATCAATGGACATTCACGGAGAGCTCTTATTGCTTATATTGTCACCTACGCTTTGCAAATGCTATCACGACATTTGCATGTTTGCACCGATTTAGCAGCAACATTGCGCCACTTACACTGATCATACCGATATTCTTGATAGCACTTATTACCCAGGGGCGGCGGAAGTCCAAAAAATGGCCGTCAAAACTACTGTGATTTAAAAGCATTGAGCCGAGTTACACATTCTGTGAAAGCTGCAACGCTGAAGTCGTGAACGCGTCGACACAAAGACCTAGACCTTCGTGGATTTAATGTGTGTTTTATTGGATTTTATTCTTGAAAAAGAAGTTAACACAACTTGTTTGCTTTCTTCTTTTTATATCTCTATGGAGCCGACACGCTTTTTAAAGTGAGCACTGATTACCAGGCCTCACGCAATGTTCACTATATCGTTCAATATATTACAATAAGAACTCTCTGTTGATGACCCTTATATTCTTTAGGAGGAGCAATGAACAAAAGTCACGAGACTTTTGCTACAAGTCTGTTTGTATACCTCCAAAAATCACGGCTTAGATTCCACGGACATTTTTGGGAAGACCCAATCTTGAATGGTGTTCCTTTTATACCCCACCTGAGCACATCTACTGGTGATCCTCAAGACAGGTTTATAATACTGAACCCGGGAATCCCCAGGCATCAACGGAAATACATGTTTTAGACTGATGTGGACGACTGAACCACAATTTCCAGGGAGTGTTTTGGTTTGTGCGGAGATAATATGGGTAAGTGGGAAATTAACTTCTTTAAAACTTAATTTTGGGCAGATCTCCAAGGAAAGTTTGATACCTCACCCTGCAGAGAAGGGTGGGATCGTCCGCCATTGAGCTAACTCTCGCAGCAGTTTAATTCAACGTGCACTTGGACCTTCCACCTGGCCCTAATGTTCTTGAAGCTGCGCTCACACTAGATGACGTGGTATTCAGGGACTGTTGGCCGGGGTGCTGTGATGCCACCTCTCTCGCTAGTACATACGCACCTGAGCTTTCCCTGAGAGAACCGTCGGATGTAATTGCAAACCCCTTCAATGAAAGCACTGAACCCCATAGAATATACCAGGACCACGCATGAAGATGAGCCTTCAAATGCTGACCTGGTGTCTTTACTTCCTGATAAACAAAATACAATCTATAGGTCTAGGGCTGGCCTATTACTGTTTTAATTATCACCCTTATAAGCTTTATAGGGAACAACGTCAATAAAGTGAACCAAAAAGCAAGACTGCAAAAGTGGTTGTTAACATATCGAAATAACGCTTTGACACTCACTCCCAAAAGGATGCATGAGAGAACTCAGAAGTGTGGGAATGGCATCTTCTCTGGAAAGTTCGCACTGCTAGGAATGGATCCTTTCCTCTTGGGTGGGTCAACCTCAACTTTCATGGTGGACTAGAATTATTAAAAATTTCCTTAACTGAATAAACAATCCCTACTGAACACCAGGCTGCACCCTCTCTACCGGGTACATCTAGGTTAATGCCACTTCTCCCCTATTGTAAAACAATACTGCTACCTTGCGGCCATACAAGGCAGAAACTTTTCAATGAACATGTGTAATAATTCACTAGTGTCTAATTATTATGGTGCATTAATCTCTCAAATGACTCTACAGAGAGTCCGACATCCCTTAACTGTATTTACCAGGATCTCAGTGAAGTCCCGGGCTTCTCTCACGTCGACTGGGCAGGGATATGAACTCGGCTCAGAGAGCTTACATTGTCCTTCTATCTGCTTAGAACTTTGGCTTCTAATCTCCACTAGATAAGTGCTCAGCTTTGGGCCTGTACTGGGTGATTTTTATCCTAGCACAGCTCTATGCAGAGGGTATACCAGGGTAAAAACCTGTGAGCTACAGTGTCATGCCGGAATGTACCAGTTGGCAAAAGGGGATATATAGAAAAGACAAACTGGTAAGGTTAAGTCCATCTTAGGACAACTGTTGCATTAGGGAGGACCCCAACTTTCAAATTTTCTAAATCCTATAAGAACTCTGGTATTTCTTTGTGTTTTCTAAGGAATGTTCACGGCTCATCTTCTCTTTTACTCGCAAGGCCAACACTAATTATGGTAAACCCTCAAGGTATTTGGTGCATAAGCCACGTTTCCCTCCAGAATGCAATAACCCCGTCAAATGCCTAAAGATTCAATTAACCGTCCAATTAAATAAACGTAGTAAAACATTGGACTTACTCCTTTGTATTGGAAAGAACAGAGGTTGCTTTTTTAATCCTCGCCAGCCACGTTACACTCTGCATTAAATAAACACATTCCTGGATATGTACTAGGTAACCACACCTGTGCTCTACTATTGCAATAATCCTTGTTGATAATATCCAAGAGCCGATGACTGGTCTCATTGTGATTCTGTCATTTAAGGGGCCAACATTTGCTTATAATCCACGGCCTCGGGAACGGTTTGGTCCTTCTTTGGAAGTTTTAAAAGGAAAAAAAGAGCTGTCAATAGAATTTGACTTGTGTGTTTAATATCCACATATATTTAGCCAACTGAACGCACACGTCACTTCACGTTGGATGTGAACAGTGGGTGTGTTTTTTTGTAGACCAGCAGATTGTTAAGAGTTTACTGCAGGGCTGGCCTCTCTAAATGATGCAGGGTGAAGCACGTTCAGAGGAGCAGAAATAAAAAGCCCAGGCCCCCCCAAAATCCATAAAAAAAAAACATTTTTCTGAGGTACTGCCTTAATAGCAGGGAAAGCTGTGACATTCTATTCCACAACATATGCAGCTACAACTTCCTCCCCTCCCTTCTGAACTGGCAATTAATTTAATCAAACTCAATGTTTTTCAGCCCTGCACGATCAAACATCAATTTTGGGTTAATTTATACCAGTCCACTGTGGGCATCTAATACCATCACTGTGGGCACCATTTCCATCATTGTGGTCATTATTTACCAGTCATGTGTATAAAGCCCTTCCCATTGTGGACAGCCCACACCCCTCTTCCCGACAAGCATCACCCGCTTTCAATTATAAACACAACCCCCTTCCGAGGTGCAAAAGGGGGCAGGCAAGCCATTTGGAATTTTATTTCATGTGGCACAAAGTCAGAGACGGCCCTGGGTCTACTCTACCCCACCTGATTGTAGCTGACAGTTGGTTACAATGAATGAGTGGGAAATTTTTATCCAAGGACCTGTGTGGCTATGATACATAGTATAGAAGGTATCAAGACCTCAACGACCTTGAAGCAAACCTAACCCTAAATAGAGTTGCTCTCTCTTTGTCCTCTGGGGCTGACACTTTAGAGAAGAGAAGTCTTTATCTTTCCATGTCCCGGTATGTAGTCCTCTTTTGTGCTGGACTATGAAGGTCAAGACCCTATTACTCACTCTTCATAGCCAAGAGATTACTATGGAAATCTGTATATTCGTGGAATGAATGTTACTGTTCCCTATGAGCTGCGTTACACAGTGGCTTGTGAAGAAGGCCCTGCCGGCGGTTTTTGGCGTACTCCATCAGCCGGGATGGCCATAATAAGTGGACGGTCCTCTAACAGCATAACGAAACTAGTGCGGATGCATGCTGGGGCTCCGGCCTAACATCCGAGCCGTGTTACCGACCCGTAACAGGTTGGCAATACGGCGACATGCGTACGCCGCAGATGAGACTCATATGTGCCATTGCCCAATAATAGGATGCCTCGTTCTACTGCGCGACACCTTCAAATGTGGTAGCTCCATTACGAACTGTATCATCCCCCGACGTCTCCGTGCTCCCGGTGCCCACCTAGCCGCAACAAAATATTGAATCAAAATGATCCCTGTGCAATAAGAGTACCTCGTCACCACATCGCTATCACACCCGCAGCATCTGACATATCTTACTTATGATACTTCCAATTGGACTCTCAGCCAAGACGCGACCATCAGCTTACACGCTCAGAGGAGATAAAGGAGCAGCAGGTCTACATCTGCAGCATTCCACAGGCCGCCCAGGCAGAGGGCAACACTCGGGCACGCGTTCGTGTCGTAGTTTCCAAATAGAGATACTCCGCCATATTCTTTCAAAAAAGTTTGTGTGTCACATCTCCCCCTCCGGTGAGAGACTTCACTTTCTCCACCCTCCTGATCCTTTGCTCTCCTCGTCTTAGACCTTTCGGAAACCTATTCTATCCTCCCATATCGAGCCACAACTAGCATGTCCGGGGTCGCTGACTTAATGGGAGGGGTCCAGGTTACTGCTGCGATTTCTGTACTGAGAGTTTACGGTTTATTGTTGGTTTAGGATCACACAAAGACATTATATACGTTGTGTATTGTATCCCTGGTTTCGTTCTCTGAGATATGTTGGGGGAAAAATTTTACAGTGAGTCCTTCTTTAATCTTCACATCTGGTGTGTGGAGATATCTGCACACGCACATTTTTTTTAATAATTAAAAATTAATCCCGTTGCATTCAAGCTGTTCGTAGGTCATTTTCGGATACTGTAAATATTTCATCAACTGTCATGGCGCTTTAAATACATATTGTGAAAGACTTTTATAAAAAAGTGGAACACAACCTTCAAGTCGTCTTCTTAATGGGTTCATTCGATAAGAAATACACTCATGAGCACATGTTTTGTCTTGTTATTTAAAAGGGTATTGTCACCCCCCATGAAAACCCTCCCTCTGCCTCATAGCTTTCTTAAATTTTTGAGCATGTCAGAGGAGACATCATTGGAAACACAGTCAATGATTGTTTGATTGTCAGCAGTAACAGCTTTGATTGACAGCATGGGGGAGGGGTCCAGCTTACACTGCCAGACTTGGGGAACAACACCTTATAATATCTGCTACTTGGCATTTCCTATCTTGGTAAGGTCACGGATTGAATTCTTCCCATCTGATACTGATTAAATACACCAGCCCTGGAGGGTTTTGCTATTTCCCTAGATCGGGGCTCCATTACACCAAGTCCTTTTTAAATGAACGCGAGATTTCCGAGATATTTTCTCCCCCCGTATTAAATGACTCCGAGTGTTGGGATTTTTAAAATGAAATTCAGTTCAAGAACAAAGCAGATCTAGGGCGGATAACTCCGACCCTACAGCCAAAATATTTACACCGCTTGGCTAGTAAATCACTATGAAGAACATGATCGATGGAGTTTAATTGTGTGTATAGCAGGAGCAATAATCTGGGCACACTACTGGAACACGGGGAATATCATCACGGTTAGACAAAAATACATCGGAAATTTATATTCATTTTTCATTTTAACCTTCGTTCCTCCGTGCCGAATTAATGTTTAATTGTAAGTCCCGCCCCTCTGCCAGGATTGGTTCTGCTGTGGACAGAAGAAAGTTGGCATGCACGATGGTTAGAAGGCCAGACATTTAAGTATTTATTGTTCCATTCTGGCAGAGAGCTGGCCCCCTCCCTCCATGCTGTCCAATCAAGGCTGTCACTGCCAACATCTCAACCAAGTGTAACTTCACTTTCCCCTCTGCTCCCTGCACAAGCTCAAGGTCTGAAGTACGTGAGCAGAGAAGGAGATGTCAAACCTCGCCCAGAAATGGAAGAACAGGGGCAATACGTGTGTTGAAATATTGTACTACAAGTGTCTAGTAAATAGCAGTGGTAATTTATTGGCAAAACAATGGCAAGTGACCAATGTTCTGTTTTTTAGTACGGCCTTCCCTTTAAGATACTGTAGACTCGTCCATTGGTTACAGCAGAAAGTTTACCTACAAACAATCTACACTAAACAAACAAGCCGCCTCAGCCAGTAGACGCAGACACCGTTTTAATCTAAACTCAGGGAGGGGAGTTGCCCGCTGTGACCCCCCTGGGGTCCTCTAAGCGATCCCGCAGGACAGATTACTAATTAGAATTAGAGACCATTATCAAACCGCTCGTTTATTGAAACTTTGCCCACTCCGGTGGTGTAAGGCATTGATGCTTGGCCCATACACTAGGCACTAAGTATTGTCTATGGACAAACATCTCATCTATTTCATGACTTAAGACCGCCAGTTTAGCAAGCAGCAGTCTTATCCAATCCAATTTGCCACGTTCGTCTTAGACCCAGCCTAGTCTATCCAAAATCTAACTGTACGGCACCTTAAGTCAAGTTTCCCCGATGTGTGGCCAAATTGAAGGCCTTTTCCCATCTGGCCTAGTATCACCCACCCAAACCTCCTTCAAAACCAAGACCAGAATTAACCCCCAGAGGAGGGAACGGGTCCATCCAGCCGTGGAGATATTAGTTCCATCCCACTATCCCACCATTTCCCCAAAGTCCGTTTCATGTCCAAATCTGCTTCCCCCCAGGCCCATGCAGTCTTCTTCCCAGCCGTTCTGGGAGCAGCCTTAAGTCACGGCCATGACCGCGCTCATGCACATGTGCGAGTCTTGTAAAAGCAGCTTGTACAGCTTGAAGAGGAATTTCCCCTTCCCGGCAGAAATTAAGATGAAATATGATATTTCAGGGACATCGTAGAAATGGGTATTCAGACTTGCAGTTTTGTACAGTAGTAGAAAAGTTATAGGGAACCTCCCCGATACCTCCATCTGAGGGGATACAACACACTGGAGGGTCTTCCTAGGTGTAAATGTGTGGAGATTCTTCCCTTTCCATAGTTTGTTATGAGTGGAACAGATGGCACAACCAGAGTAAAAGATGAACGACAATGTGACAGAAATAGTTCCATTCGTATTTGCTTTGATTAAGGCGAAAATCTCCTTTCTTCTAACAACAGGGAATGGCCCCCTAGCACAATCCACAACTTGCCTGTTCATGAAAATACGGCTGGAGATTCCAGGGGCAAAAATCATCCCATTAAAACCCCAAAATAATCTGTATTTGGGGACGGTTTGCCAGTTGGGCTTCGTGTTTTATAGGAATATCTTCTATTTGTGGCCGATTCCGAACCTGACAAACTCCAATCCACACTGTTCAGAAGAGGACAATGGGTTTGGGACCGATTCATCTGTGGAGTTTGGTATCGGAAGAAATACTGGGATATTAAAATGGTTTGTCAGATATTTTTTATGTCCCCCGGGATATTTCATGGGAAACTCCCATGTGGATTCTCCCGCGGTTGCACTAAGCCACTTTATCTTAATGACCCCCCCACAAACACTAGACTATCGAAACAATCAGCCCCGTGTATGCTAGTTTATATGGTTTGGGACTGGCTTTCATCTTATAGATAGTGCTAGATAAAGCCGCTGAATATCGTCCTAAAAGACGCTGCATCACCGCAATTGGACCGAAAATGTCTGATGAAGGTTTCCCATTCCCATCTTAAAGTCACGGGCTTAAACCTTTCGCATTGCCAGCACATATGTACAATATGTAAGAAGAGCCTTAAAGTTCACCCAAGCTGAACAGACACAAGATCATTAGACTGAAATTCTTCTTAAAGAGAGACTGTCATTTTGCAATTTCCCAGAGGCTGGGTAGGCTGTTCCATACACTAAAAGAGTCAAATATTCCCTCACAACGGGATATTTCCCGCTTTGATCAGAACCGAGATATTGTTGCTAGTACGCCTGTACTTGGATTATCCTTGTGGAATGCTCAAAGGTCATGTTTCCGTTAGTCAATCATCTTAGTGGGGGTCCTAGTTTAAGTTAGGCTTCCTAACAGGTCAACCTCATTCTTTACCCTTTAACAAGACATTATAGATAGTTGTTATTTTATTACAGGCTTACTTTAACCTATCCACATTCATGGGGTTTAAGCCAATAATTGCTGTTTGCAACTG
Source organism: Hymenochirus boettgeri (assembly GCA_019447015.1). Lineage (NCBI taxonomy): Eukaryota > Metazoa > Chordata > Amphibia > Anura > Pipidae > Hymenochirus > Hymenochirus boettgeri. Next base: position 76,275,574 of record CM033476.1, on the reverse strand, counting down.
GTCAAATTCTAGGGACCTGTTGTAATAAACTAATGTTACATAGACATCTGTATAGATGTAGTAGTATTACTATTATTATTATTTTAACAAGGGATATGTGCAAACCAATAATGCATTATGGTTCCCTATTTTCCAAAGTTTTAGGAATTTAAAAAACAACACACCCTAATTTCTATGCAACTGCTCTCATTATATTTAGAGGGTTGCAAATAGTTTTGCCTAAAGAAACCATGATTTTAAATTTTCCAAGTAAGTGTAGCAGAACGGACCGGGGGTCCGTACGACATCTGTACATCTTACAATATTTCTCAGTGCCCCATGTTGCATCTTACTGCATTGCACAAACATGGCCGCCTTGATGCCCTTCTACTGGAAAGAACCTATAAGTAATTTTCCCGGTTGTATGGGACCTCTAAACACTCCATGTTCTTTTCCCAGTTTTTCTTTAGCTAGTTGTAGTAATAAACTTCTTTTTACACCACTTTGTATTATCTTCTTAACGCTGTCTTGTCTGAATTATTTCCATCTTAAAAGCTTCCTTATTGACTTTTCGTTTCGCCCTACTACTGCGATGCAAACCCAGTGCCATTTCCAACCTGTTTTTTTTGTACAGCACGAGAACAAATAGTCAAGCAGGAACCAGGGAAACCAAAACATTGGACGTGCTTCATAGCCTGAAAACTTTCCATCCCATCAGTTCACGATAAAGATTAATGAATTTCATGCACTCAGACAGGAGAAGGGGTAAAACAAACCCCCATAAACCGTCCCTCTTCTAAAAAAATGCTGCTCTGCAGCGACTGTAAAACTCCTTCCAGATTACCAGAGATGAGGTCATCTCAGTATCTGCCCTGTCACCACTAGTAATTGCTTTTCATATTGCTGCAATTAAGCAGAAATAATGGGCTTCTTACATCGTTCTGGGGGGTTAAAAAAAAACAAACTGCTTCTATAGTTGCGGGCAATGTGGAGGTGGAGAACACAATGTTGAAAAAATAATACCGTGAGGGATTTTTTAAGAATGAAATTGCATTTTTATTCTGCCTTTTCTCTACATTCGAGAGAGCTTCGTGCTCGTTTCTCTCCGTTACTTAGTAACTGAACTACAAATAGACACCTTTTACCGTAGACCCAAGGGCCACAAAGGTCTGGTCACAGGGCAAAAGCAACAGTGTCCCTTTACACGCACTAATTTATACAAATATTATTACCATAATTCCCATTTTAAGTTATCAAGTGAAATGAGGAGATACTTAAATACAAATATAATAGTATAACGTTACCCGTTTACAGTGTATTACTATAAAAGTAATTCCCTGACTATATAAAAGCAGAAGAATTGCATGTGATAAAGTTATTACATCACAATTTTGTCAAATTTTTATAGCCACCAACAGCTTCTCCCCTGTAAGGCTATAGCACCTATTCTTGGCTGCACGTTGTGCATTCGATTGTGGCTTGCGTGCAATCGCAATGTCACCAAAACAATTGATTGTCTTGCAATCATCAGATACCGACAGCCCTAACTCTCTCCACCGCACCTAGTTTGTGCACGCTTTTTAACATGTCGTACCCATCGCAATCATGAGTGTATGTATCACAACCGTGTTAAAATAGCTGTGTTTTGCCGCTCGTGTTCATTTATACTTCGGAGCATATGCAATTAAAACCACACCGAAACCTGTCCTCATTGTGTAATTGTGTCTAATCCTAATAAATAATCTTTTTTATTTGATGTTTATACAATGGCTACAATAGAGGAATCATAAATGATCACGTCAGTTGATATTCTGGGGTACTGACCCACTCTGAAAAAAGCAGAATTAACAAATGATTCACCCCTCCGCAATGCTGATTTCGAGGTGAGAGATACAGCAACCGTCTAGTTAGAAATTACAGAATTCCTTAACAGTAGATCATTATTTTTAGCTTTTGCTTTTCTTCATTTATACCAAACACCTGTAGCCAAATCCACCATACATCGAAATACAACCTTTAACCTCTCGTTCCCCATTTTGTGCTGCGGGCTCTTTCATTACGACCAAGGATATAGAACAGTCTAAATGCAAGAACATCCAATTACATTATGGGTAGGGTATAAAGTTTGGACTAGATGGACGTATGTTTTAATACAACCTCCAATACTATGTTACTATGTAACTGTTATACAGACATTATGGATAGGGTATAAAGGTTGGACTAGATGCACTCTTTTTTTTAAATGTGCCTTTAGTGAAATAGCCTTAAACTATTTTTGCAGTAAAACTTTTATCGCATATTAAGCTTTCCATTACACTGAACATTACATTGGGTACTGCTACTGCTAGCTCAGCGAGTTCTATGTCTCTCATTGAAGGACACTGCGCATGGTACAGTACATACTGTAATTGTGAAGATTGTCCCATGGTCTTGCTGGAGGAATTGATGCTTTGCGGTAAATATGATACCTATTCTCTTGCTCTTTGAAAGTTGTGTAATACAATACATTTTCAAGGAGATTCAATAAAGTTCTTATCGTTAAAAATGGTGCTAATTTTGCCCAACCAATCAGATGTTAGCTTTCAAATGTTAAATAAGTTCTGATTGGTTGGGGCAAAATTAGCACCATTTTTAACAATAAGAACTTTTATTGAATCTCTTCCGTCCCATACGGAACCACACGATCGTCTGTGATTTACCAACGGACCCGACTGCCCGAACGGGTGATTGAGCTCGGTCACGGACGCCCGTCCCACACCATTAGATATTGCTGACCGACTGATCCACGGCACTATCGGTCGGTTGTCCGGAAATAACCAGCCTAAGGGCTAGCCCACACTAGCGCGTTTTAAGCGCATATGTGCACGCGTTTTGCGCTGATTTTGCCCCATCCAATCAGATGTTACCTTTCAAACGGAACCTAACATCTAATTGGTTGGGGCAAAATGAGCACCATTTATAACGATAAGAACTTTTATTACATCGCACTGTTTGTGAAGGTTCTCATTCATGCAGGTCATGGTATATCTGTTGTATTCAATTAGATCAACTGGACTTGAAATGTAGTTCTTGAAGACGTTTCGCTGGTCATCCAACTGGATCTCTCAATTCAGAATGACTTGTACAAGAATCTGTGGCAATTATGAACCCTGGAAAATCCCAATTAGCATATCACAGCCAGGTGTTAAGGGTGTGATTAGATAGTGGCTAAGAGGTGTTATAGGAACGCCCAGAGTAAGGTGTCAAAACAGCATTGTACATGGCAGACAGTTGGTGTCGAACCCCCCCACCTCTATTTAGGCTTGGTTTCTTTATTTTCACATAAATGGCCTCCTTAACACCTCTTAGCCACTATCTAATCACACCCTCAACACCTGGCTGTGATATGCTAATTGGGATTTACCAGGGTACATAATTGCCACAGATTCTTGTACAAGTCATTCTGAATTGAGAAAGCCAGTCGGATGACTAGCGAAACGTCTTCAAGAACTACATTTCAAGTCCAGTTGATCTAATTGAATACAACAGATATTACATCGCACTATGTTCTAAAGCTTTTATTAAAACAATGTATTATTTGCCTTTCATGATTGTGTGTACAACTATAAGTCAATATTCTCTTCAGACAGTAAACTATACAATCCAAACCCCAATAGTTAGAAAGCTGACAGATGTAGGACTATAGCACAAGCACTATACAATTAGAGGCGCACACTACTTCTTTTGAATTTTTACTTTTAAGTGAATTACACACACATACACAAACAAGAGACAACAATTTAAACTAATTGATTAAAGGTGCCCATACACTGGGCCGATATTAAGATCAATCTGACATGTAATTGGCCAAAAAAATTTACATTTTCCCGATCTTATTATGATACATTAGATCGTAATTTCGGGAAAGCCGTTTTTTTAGTTGATTAATTACATGTTCGTTCCGATTAAATGTAATGTAACCTCACAATAGACGACATTAGACGTTAATTACCAAACAAATTGAATGTCGAGCAATATGTATGGTACATCTACATACAATTAACATTGTACATCTGTCTATCAAAGTATCGGTCGGTGTTACGATCGCAATAACCTTTTGTAGTGTATGGCCACCTTCAACATGTTACCCCCAATATTTTGGCACGACAGATCATGCGAATCACTTGAAGATCACTGGACAAAGCTCACCGACACGTCTGATTGGATATCTGGACCGTTTTTGACCACAATATTGCACTGGCCAGTGAATGTTAAATATTGTCCCATGTGTACCAGGCCTAAAGGTGCCTATGCAATCAGTTTGAGATCACAAAATGGATGGGTCAGATGGGATTATCTCAAGATAAAACCACTGCTTGTAAAATGCGGTCTACTTGGAATGGTTATGATCCAATCTCCTCCTATATGTTGAATGAACCCTTTCTTTTTGGTTTTCACTGTTCTTGTGTGTGTATAGAACCTGGAAATGTTCTTTGTATAGTGCACTCATAAAGCTTAAAGGGTATGCCCACCTAAAACATAACATTTTCCTGTAGTGTAGCCACCCCCCCTCCCAACCCTAACCGCATGGTTTAAAGGGTATCTCCACTTCTTATTAAAAAAAAAAAAAATGAGGGGGGGGGGACCCGACCCCCCCCCCCCATTTGATTATGTTCTTACTGAACCTCATTCCCCCGGCGTTCAGACCCGGCCCTCTGCTTGCATGAAACTGCAAGCAGGGGGCCGGACCAGCAGCCACGTCCGTGATTGGCTGAGAGGCAGCAAATCACAGACACAGCTGCTGGCAGTGTAGAACGCCGGGGAACCGAGGCTCTAAGTACAGTGTGGATTATTTTTTTACAATAAAATATGGCGGTTGGGGGTGGGATAGAGTCCCCTTCACTACAGAAAAAGGTTTTCATGCTAGCGCACAGGGCAGCAAACATGGATCGGGAGGGAGGGGGTAAAGGGCTGCAGTGAGCAAGCCAGAAACCTCTCAGAGGAAGTGTAGGAGGCGGAAACATTTTCCTTCCAGCCAGGCTCTTGCTCTTCACTTTCTGGGACTTTGCAGGAGAACCATAAGGAGTAGAGAGGTAAAACACTGCACAGTGGGGCCAGTAGTGGGGGAGAAATTAGTTTTGGGGGTGGACATGCCCTTTAAATGTAAAAAAAAAAGTTCCCATACACTTACTTACTTGCCTTCGTTCCACGGCTCCTAGTGATACTTCCGGTAACAAAGTATCATTAGGGGCTGGACCGGTTGAGAGGCAACCAATCGAGACGTGGCAGCGGCTATTGAGCCGAAGGAGCATGGCCATGTAAGTAAGTATTTTTTTTAAAAATATAAACCATGCGGTTAGGGTTGGGAGGGTGGAGTTACACTACAGAAAAATATTCTATTTTAGAAAAGGAAGCAAAGAGACGGGAGGGGGCGAAAAAGGCTCCCCTCTGCATGCAAGTCCTCCTGGAGGACAGGGAGGAGGCAGATACCTTTCACACACAGGTAGGCTCCTATCTTCAGTTTCCTGGACTTTGGACAGACACTAAAGGACAATCATATGGAGCAAATGAGAGAGGTAAGGATTTTTTAACACTACACAGTGGGTCCAGCAGCGAGTTAGATTTTCGTTTTGGTGGACATGCCCTTTAACTTTTTAGTTTAATGCTTGTGAAGGTTCTCATTCATTCAGGTCATGGTATATCTGTTGTATTCAATTAGATCAACTGGACTTGAAATGTAGTTCTTGAAGACGTTTCGCTAGTCATCCGACTGGCTTTCTCAATTCAGAATGACTTGTACAAGAATCTGTGGCAATTATGTACCCTGGAAAATCCCAATTAGCATATCACAGCCAGGTGTTAAGGGTGTGATTAGATAGTGGCTAAGAGGTGTTATAGGAACGCCCAGAGTAAGGTGTTAAAACAGCATTGTACATGGCAGACAGTTGGTGTCGAACCCCCCCACCTCTATTTAGGCTTGGTTTCTTTATTTTCACATAAATGGCCTCCTAAACACCTCTCTTGAACCAGTCACGTTCCTTTGCCAATATGTTAACATTACAATCTTCAAAGGTATGTCCTTTATCCTTAAGATGCAGGTACACGGCTGAGTCCTGACCCGAGGAATTGGCTCTTCTGTGCTGGGCCATACGTTGTTGCTGTTTGGTCTCCCCCACATACAAATCAGAGCATTCTTCACTGCACTGCACTGCATATATGATGTCGCTTTTCTTGCGTTTTGGTATTGGGTCTTTTGGATGTACCAATTGCTGCCTCAGTGTGTTGTTCGGTTTAAAGCAGACAGGGATACAATGTTTTTTGAAAATTCTTCTTAATTTCTCGGAGACCCCTGCTACATATGGGATGACCATGTTCTTCCTCCTGTCATGCTTTTCCCCTTCACTGTTGGTATTCGTGTTCTTTTCTTTCCTTCTACTTCTTTTGACAAAGGCCCAGTCTGTCCAGCCTTCACCCTGTATGTATGCGTAGGGAGAAATCATTATTGAGTCACACACATTATTCACGCCACACACATTGCATGGGTACCACCACCCTGTACTACAGTGAAGGGAGACAATAAATTGCGATATAAATTTTAATTTGAAACCGATTGATCCAGATGCCTATGGTGGTCTATGTGTGATCATCACTTGTTTCTAGTACTGTATTTGTGTACATATTGTTTAAAGGCGGCAACTTGGTCTTAAAACAAGTAAGGTTAAATACAGCCTGCAGTATTAATGCAGACGAGGCTGGTCACATGACTACAGGAGGAGGAGGAGGATGGTTTCTATGAGGCTGTCACAAGCTGCCATGAGATAGAGGGTCTGTCTGAGGAAGAGGAACCTGCCCCGCCAGGAAAATACGGTTCCGACTGCACCGATTAAGTGTAAGAGATAGGAAGCTACTAAGATGGGTAACCCCCAGTAAGGAAAGATATGGCAACCCCCAGTAAGGAAAGATATGGCAACCCCCAGTAAGGAAAGATATGGCAACCCCCAGTAAGGAAAGATATGGCAACCCCCAGTAAGGAAAGATATGGTAACCCCCAGTAAGGTAAGATATGGTAACCCCCAGTAAGGTAAGATATGGTAACCCCTAGTAAGGTAAGATATGGTAACCCCTAGTAAGGTATGGTAACCCCTAACCCCTAGTAAGGTAAGAGATGGTAACCCCTAGTAAGGTAAGAGATGGTAACCCCTAGTAAGGTAAGAGGTGGTAACCCTTGTAAGGTAAGTATTTTAACCCCTAGTAAGGTAAGGTATGGTAACCCCTAGTAAGGAATAGGTAAGGTATTTGAGCCCCTAGTAAGGTAAGGTATTTGTAGCCCCCTAGTAAGGTATAAGGTATGGTAACCCCGTAAGGTAAGATATGGTGTTAAGTAGGTATGGTAACCCCTAGTAAGGTAAGGTATGGTACCCCTAGTAAGTAAGGTATGGTACCCCCTAGTAAGGTAAGGTATGGTACCCAGTAGGTAAGGTATGGTACCCTAGTAGTAGTAGACCCTGTATAGTAGGATAGATATGGCCCTAGTAAGGTAAGGTATGGTAACCCCTAGTAAGGTAAGTATAAGTAAACCCTAGTAGTAAGGTAAGTATGGTAACCCCTAGTAAGGTAAGATATGGTAACCCTAGTAAGTAGAATATGGTAACCCAGTAAGGTAAGATATGGTAACCCTAGTAAGGGGTAAGATATGGTAACCCCTAGTAAGGTAGGTAAGATATGGTAACCACTAGTAAAGTAAGGTATGGTAACCACAGAGGTAAGGTATGTAAGGTATGGTAACCCCAGTAAGGTAAGATTATGGTACACTAGTAAGGTAAGATATGGTAACCCCTAGTAAGGTAATGATATGGTAACCCCTAGTAAAGTAAGATATGGAACCCCTAGTAAGTAAGATATGGTAACCCCTAGTAAGGTAAGAATGGACTAGAGTAAGAGATGAACCACTAGTAAAGTAAGGTATGGTAACCCCCAGTAAGGTAAGGATATGGTAACCCCCAGTAAGGTAGATAGGTCACCAGTAAGGTAAGATATGGTACCCCTAGTAGGTAAGATGGTACCCCTGTAAGGTAGACGTGGTAACCCCTAGAAGGTAAGACATTGGTAACGCTATAAGGTAAGACATGGTATCCCTAGTAGGTAAGATATGTAACACTAGAAGTAAGTATGGTAAACCCTAGTAAGATAAGGTATGGTTACCACTAGTAAATTAAGATATGGTAACCCCTAGTAAGGTAAGACTGGGTACACGTGAGCTGTGTAATGGTTGTTCGGGACAAAAAATCTGGGGTCATTTTGCTGACAGCTGAGGTGGCTGACATCGGTGTGACGGGAAATTGGACATGTTGGAAATCAAACTGATAGGATCGGCCCTATATCGCTAATGTCTGCATTCAGCTTAGTCCGATCTGAGAGAATTGGCAACCAACATTGGTTGCCACCTTTGGCAGATTTTTTCAGACCGACTTATACATGAAAATATGTCAGTTGGGCCGCTAAATCTGCTTGTTTGTACCCAGCTAAAATAGTGAGAAAGTTTTATTATGGTAAGCCTCTGGTAAGGTAAAATATGAAAAAACCCTAGTAAGGTAAGATATGGTAACCCCTAGTAAGGTAAGACATGGTAACCCCCAGTAAGGTAATATATGGTAACACTTAGTAAGGTTAGACATGGTATCCCTAGTAAGGTAAGATATGGTAACCACTAGTAAAGTAAGATATGGTAAACCCTAGTAAGATAAGGTATTGTTACCACTAGTAAATTAAGATATGGTAACCCCTAGTAAGGTATGGTAGCCCCTAGTAAGGTAAGATATGGAAAGCCCTTAGAAAGGTAAGATATGGTAACCCCTAGTAAGGTAAGATATGGTAACCACTAGTAAGGTAAGATATGGTAACCCCTAGTAAGGTATGGTAGCCCCTAGTAAGGTAAGGTATGGTAGCCCCTAGTAAGGTAAGATATGGTAGCCCCTAGTAAGGTAAGATATGGAAAGCCCCTAGAAAGGTAAGATATGGTAACCCCTAGTAAGGTATGGTAACCCCTAGTAAGGTAAGATATGGCAAGCCCCTAGAAAGGTAAGATATAGTAAGCACCTAGTAAGGTAAGACATAGTAACCCCTAGTAAGGTAAGATATGGTAGCCCCTAGTAAGGTAAGATATGGTAACCCCTAGTTAAGTAAGATATGGTACCCCAGTTAAGTAAGATGGTGACCCCTAGTTAAGTAAGATATGGTAACCCTAGTTAAGTAAGATATGGAACCCCTAGTTAAGTAAGATATGTAACCCTAGTTAATAAGTACCCTAGTTAAGTAAGATATGGTACCGCTAGTAAGTAAGATATGATAAGCCCATAGAAAGTTAAAGGTGCCCAATCCCACAGCATTCAATTAATTCTTCCCGGAACCGCCTTTCCTGTTCGTTTTCGCGACAGACATTCAAAATGATTGTGCCAAGATATAATTTAATAGGAAAATAGTCAACAGAATATTGATAAGTGCTTTATTGAAATAATACAATAGTACAAATAATATTGCATTCAAAGCCTTATGATGTATACTTAATCTACCAAATAAAACAAATTTGAAAAAAATAATTGGACCAGGCAGGACCGTTGCGATGCGATGTAATGTCGTTTTAGAATTGATTAAATGTGTGTGTGATTGGTCGGTGGTAGGTGAGTTCTGATGTATGGGCACCTTTATATAGGGTAACCCCTAGTAATGTAGGGTAAGATATGGTAAACCTCTATTATGGTAAGAAAAGGTAAGCCATATATAGGTAAGATATAGTAAACCCCTAATAACCATATCAATACCATACCAATAATCATGAGTCATCCGAAATTACTGGATCATTCATTGACTAGGCCCCATTTTTCATTCAAACTCTGGTTCCTTAAAGGGCATGTCCACCCCAAACTATAATCCCCCCAACTACTGGCCCCACCATGTAGTGTAGTTTAATCCTTACCTCACATCCCAGCTCCATAGGTTTCTCCTGTAGTCCCCCCAAAGTCCCAAAAAATGACTACCAGGAGGCTAGCAGAGTCCATATAGGACCTGCCTGCTAGCTGGCCTCAGGTAGATTTTTGCCATGCGTACTGCAGCCCTTCTCCCCCCCTCCCTCCCCCTCCCCCTCCCTCCCGTTCTACATACTCTCCCTAGCTCAATTCCCCCTTAATATTGTGCTCCCCCATGTCTCCCAGCCCCAACCGCATATTTTTTTTTTTTAGAAAGCTCCCCAAACTCTTACTTACCTCTCCTCTTTCCTCCGGCGAAGTGAGCTGCCGGCAGCCGCGTCTGTGATTGGCTGCGCTCAGCCAATCACAGAAGCGGCTGCCGGTCCCGCCCCTCTGCTTGCATTTCCTTGCAAGCAGAGGGCCGGGAGCGCGGCGGAGGATCGAGGGGAGGTAGTAGAGTTTGGGGGGCTTTCTAAAAAAATAATTATAGCGGTTGGGGCTGGGAGCCCAGGGGGGACCATATATTAAAAAAATTTTTCAGGCTGGACATAGCCTTTAAGCTAGACTAGGATTTTAGTTATATTAGATTATTATTATGATAAATCAGATTTGAGACTGCTAATAACTATCAAACTAAAATGACTGTTTATATCGTTATCCTATATCATATCCATGGGCATTTGTTGTATTCTAACTGCGTATACGCGCCTAGATCTATTTTGCTCTCTGATCAGACCCTTCATTTTAATCTCCTACACATCAGCTGTTAATATGAAGGAAGTATGTGTGCAGCTATGTGACTTCCTGTTGCGGGGACAGTGAGTGGCAAGCTGGCAGGGTGTACTATGGGGGAAGGGAATCCCCCAAACTTCCTGTTTTGGAGATATTTATTGGTTTGTATATAATGATGATCCGGAATTTCATACACAGCTGGACAGGCATTGCATGAGATATATTGCAGTATGGAGCTGTATACATTCATTGTGTTTAGCATGCTGAATTTATTCATACAGTCTGCGGGTGTATCATGCAAAACGTGTGTGTAACAGGTTAAATTGTTTACTTAAAGTAGCCATTACTGCCATAAGGGGCATACAGGAAGGCTTTGTCCCTCGGTGCAAAATATTAAAATGAATAATGTCCAATGTGGAACCCTCCAGATAATAATGTTGCATGCTGGGTATTGTACCTGACAACATCCTTTTATTGAATTGGGGCAGTTTATATGTCAAGAGGTGCTCACAGTCTATGGAGATGGCTCTGATTGGTGTTATATATTAGTCAGGGAATAACTACCAGGGGAAAAACTGCAGGAGGGCCCAGGGGCTAAGCAGGCCCCCATCCTCTCCTAGAAACCACTGTGGATGTAGCATGGATAGGGGCCCCATCATAGTTTTGCTGGGGGGCCTGCCGAGATTCCTAGTTATACCACTGATATTGGTGGTAATATTCACAATTATAATGCTTTATAAACAGCAGTCCATATACATATGAGCGTAACGTGCCTAAGAATCGCTGGGACCCCCAGACAAAACTATGATGGGGCCCTATCCGTGCTTCATCCACAGTGGTTTTTAGGGAGAAAGCTGTATTTGTCATATGTAAAATAAGAAGATGGGGCCCCTCGGCCCTGCAATGGTTGCAGGAAAACTGCAAAATGAAAGATAAAATCCGGGGACATACCCTTAAAGGTTGGGAAAACACATATTTCCTCACTCATAGCCCAGAAAGTGCTGGTTCAAACAGCTTAGCAATTGTCTTTATTTTGCAAAAATACAGATTATGAACACATGCAAATCTTAAAGTAAACAGTACATCTCACTTCCCTTAGTGCTACTGGAGGCCATTCATATGCGACAAAAATATGCAGATTTCATTGGAAGTTGCTCATGAAGTTGCAGATACACTGTAAAGATATATGGCTTGGTCCAAACAGGATGACATTTGTCCTTTGCCACTAGCGAGTGGTCCGCCGATACAAATAACTGTTGGTCGTGGCAAAGGTAGCTATGACCGATCGTTGGTCCCATAGAGAATCGCACGCTACCATGATCTACCAGCATGCGTGTCATCGGATCTGGACAAATGGCGACCGTGGTCGGTGCAACACCATACAATATTTTCGGCCGAAAAATATTGAAAATATTGTATGGTGTGTACGCAGCCTATCACCCTGTATGTATGCGTAGGAGAGAATCATTATTGAGTCACACACATTATTCAGCCACACACATTGCATGGGTACCACCACCCTGTACTACAGTGAAGGGAGACAATAAATTGCGTTAATATAATTTTAATTTAGAAACCGATTGATCCAGATGCCTATGGTGGTCTATGTCGTGATCATCACTTGTTTCTAGTACTGTATTTGTGTACATATTGTTTAAAGGGCAACTATGGTCTTAAAACAAGTAAGGGTTAAAATACAGCCTGCAGTATTAATGCAGACAGAGGCTGGTCACATGACTACAGCTGGTCACATGACTGAAAACAGGAAGTGTTCAAGCAGGAAGTGACATTGCTGAACCTTTCCAGCAATAACTTCTCACAAATTTTATCTAGAGATGTGATTTAGGTTTTATTTTGAAGGTATGATGGAAGGTTTTTTATATAAACTTTACTAGTTTAGAAGAATTCAAGACCACAGTTACCCTTTAAGTAAGAAAATCTCTTGGAAATTGATTCCTCATTGTAAATAAGCATTTTCTATGTTATAGGTCAGGATAAAGGTTATATTAGACTAGAAGTCAGGGAGAATGGTAAACTGGAAGTAGAGGTTTACAGAAAACCAACAAACACAGATCAGTATTTGATGTTTGACTCCCACCACCCTTTAGATCACAAGCTGGGTGTCATCAGAACCCTGCAACACAGAGCCGAGAACATCGCCACTAGCACAGAGGCGAAGGCTAAAGAAATGAAACATCTCAGAGGAGCCCTTAAACTTGTGGATATCCAAGGATAGGCTGCGTACACACCATACAATATTTTCAATATTTTTCGGCCGAAAATATTGTATGGTGTTGCACCGACCACGGTCGCCCATTTGTCCAGATCCGATGACACGCATGCTGGTAGATCATGGCTGAGCGTGCAATTCTCTATGGGACCACACGATCGGTCATAGCTACCTTTGCCACGACCAACAGTTATTTGTATCGGCCGACCACTCGCTAGTGGCAAAGGACAAATGTCATCCTGTTTGGACCAAGCCATATGTGTATCTGCAACTTCATGAGCAACTTCCAATGAAATCTGCATATTTTTGTCGCATATGAATGGCCTCCAGTAGCACTAAGGGGAAGTGAGATGTACTGTTTACTTTAAGATTTGCATGTGTTCATAATACTGTGTTTTTGCAAATATAAAGACAATTGCTAAGCTGTTTGAACCAGCACTTTCTGGGCTATGAGTGAGGAAATATGTGTTTTCCCAACCTTTAAGGGTATGTCCACCGGGATTTTATCTTTCATTTTGCAGTTTTCCTGCAACCATTGCAGGGCCGAGGGGCCCCATCTTCTTATTTTACATATGACAAATACAGCTTTCTCCCTAAAAACCACTGTGGATGAAGCACGGATAGGGCCCCATCATAGTTTTGCTGGGGGTCCCAGCGATTCTTAGGCACGTTACTGCTCATATGTATATGGACTGCATGTTTATAAAGCATTATAATTGTGAATATTACCACCAATATCAGTGGTATAACTAGGAATCTCGGCAGGCCCCCCAGCAAAACTATGATGGGGCCCCTATCCATGCTACATCCACAGTGGTTTTCTAGGAGAGGATGGGGGCCTGCTTAGCCCCTGGGCCCTCCTGCAGTTTTTCCCCTGGTAGTTATTCCCCTGACTAATATTAAACACCAATCAGAGCCATCTCCATAGACTGTGAGCACCTCTTGACATATAAAACTGCCCCAATTCAATAAAAGGATGTTGTCAGGTACAATACCCAGCATGCAACATTATTATCTGGAGGGTTCCACATTGGACATTATTCATTTTAATATTTTGCACCGAGGGACAAAGCCTTCCTGTATTGCCCCTTATGGCAGTAATGGCTACTTTAAGTAAACAATATTAACCTGTTACACACCGTTTTGCATGATACACCCGCAGACTGTATGAATAAATTCAGCATGCTAAACACAATGAATGTATACAGCTCCATACTGCAATATATCTCATGCAATGCTCTGTCCAGCTGTGTATGAAATTCCGGATCATCATTATATACAAACCAATAAATATCTCCAAAACAGGAAGTTTGGGGGATTCCCTTCCAATATCTCCAAAACAGGAAGTTTGGGGGATTCCCTTCCCCCATAGTATACCCTGCCAGCTTGCCACTCACTGTCCCCGCAACAGGAAGTCACATAGCTGCACACATACTTCCTTCATATTAACAGCTGAGTGTGTAGGAGATTAAAATGAAGGGTCTGATCAGAGAGCAAAATAGATCTAGGCGCGTATACGCAGTTAGAAATACAACAAATGCCCATGGATATAGATATAGGATAACGATATAAACAGTCATTTTAGTTTGATAGTTATTAGCAGTCTCAAATCTGATTTATCATAATAATAATCTAATATAACTAAAATCCTAGTCTAGCTTAAAGGCTATGTCCAGCCTGAAAAATTTTTTTTAATATATGGTCCCCCCTGGGCTCCCAGCCCCAACCGCTATAATTATTTTTTTAGAAAGCCCCCCAAACTCTACTTACCTCCCTCGATCCTCCCCGCCTCCCGGCCCTCTGCTTGCAAGGAAATGCAAGCAGAGGGGCGGGACCGGCAGCCGCGTCTGTGGATTGGCTGAGCGCAGCCATCACAGACGCGCTGCCGGCAGCTCACTTGCGCGGAGGAAAGAGGAGAGGTAAGTAAGAGTTTGGGGAGCTTTCTAAATATGCGGTTGGGGCTGGAGACTGGGGGAGCACAATATTAAGGGGGAATTGAGCTAGGGGAGGGATAGTAGAACGGGAGGGAGAGGGAGGGGGAGGGAGGGGGGAGAAGGGCTGCAGTACGCATGGCAAAAATCTACCTGAGGCCAGCTAGCAGGCAGTGTCCTATAGGACTCTGCTAGCCTCCTGGTAGTCATTTTTTGGGACTTTGGGGGGACTACAGGAGAACCCTATGGAGCTGGGATGTAGGTAAGGATTAAACTACACTACATGGTGGGGCCAGTAGTTGGGGGGATTATGTTTTGGGGGTGGACATGCCCTTTAAAGGAACCAGAGTTTGAATGAAAAATGGGGCCTAGTCAATGAATGATCCAGTAATTTCTGGATGACTCATTGATTATTGGTATGGTATTGATATGGTTATTAGGGGTTTACTATATCTTACCTATATATGGCTTACCTTTTCTTACCATAATAGAGGTTTACCATATCTTACCCTACATTACTAGGGGTTACCCTATATAAAGGTGCCCATACATCAGAACTCACCTACCGACCAATCACACGACATTTAATCAATTCTCAAACGACATTACATCGCATCGCAACGGTCCTGCCTGGTCCAATTATTTTTTTCAAATTTGTTTTATTTTGGTAGATTATAGTATACATCATACAGGCTTTGATATGCAATATTATTTGTACATATTGTATTATTTCAATAAAGCACTTATCAATATTCTGTTGACTATTTTCCTATTAAATTATATCTTGGCACAATCATTTTGAATGTCTGTCGCGAAAACGAACAGGAAAGGCGGTTCCGGGAAGAATTAATTGAATGCTGTGGGATTGGGCACCTTTAACTTTCTATGGGCTTATCATATCTTACTTAACTAGCGGTTACCATATCTTACTTAACTAGGGGTTACCATATCTTACTTAACTAGGGGTTACCATATCTTACTTAACTAGGGGTTACCATATCTTACTTAACTAGGGGTTACCATATCTTACTTAACTAGGGGTTACCATATCTTACTTAACTAGGGGTTACATTCTACTTAACTAGGGTTACCATATCTTACCTTACTAGGGGCTACCATATTCTTACCTTACTAGGTGCTTTACTATCTTACCTTCTAGGGGCTTGCCATATCTTACCTTACTAGGGGTTACCATACCTTACTAGGGGTTACCATATCTTACCTTTCTAGGGGCTTTCCATATCTTACCTTACTAGGGGCTACCATATCTTACCTTACTAGGGGCTACCATACCTTACCTTACTAGGGGCTACCATACCTTACTAGGGGTACCATATCTACCTTACTAGTGGTTACCATATCTTACCTTACTAGGGGTTACCATATCTTACCTTTCTAAGGGCTTTCCATATCTTACCTTACTAGGGGCTACCATACCTTACTAGGGGTTACCATATCTTAATTTACTAGTGGTAACAATACCTTATCTTACTAGGGTTTACCAATCTTACTTTACTAGTGGTTCCATATCTTACCTTACTAGGGATACCATGTCTACCTACTAGTGTTACCATATATACCTTACTGGGGGTTACCATGTCTTACCTTACTAGGGGTTACCATGTCTTACCTTACTAGGGTTTTTTCATATTTTACCTTACCAGAGGCTTACCATAATAAGAACTTTCTCACTATTTTAGCTGGGTACAAACAAGCAGATTTAGCGGCCCAACTGACAGATATTTTCATGTATAAGTCGGTCTGAAAAATCTGCCAAAGGTGGCAACCAATGTTGGTTGCCAATTCTCTCAGATCGGACTAAAGCTGAATGCAGACATTAGCGATATAGGGCCGATCCTATCAGTTTGATTTCCAACATGTCCAATTTCCCGTTCACCCGATGTCAGCCACCTCAGCTGTCAGCAAAATGACCCCAGATTTTTTGTCCCGAACAACCATTACACAGCTCACGTGTACCCAGTCTTACCTTACTAGGGGTTACCATATCTTAATTTACTAGTGGTAACCATACCTTATCTTACTAGGGTTTACCATATCTTACTTTACTAGTGGTTACCATATCTTACCTTACTAGGGATACCATGTCTTACCTTACTAAGCGTTACCATGTCTTACCTTACTAGGGGTTACCACGTCTTACCTTACTAGGGGTTACCATATCTTACCTTACTAGGGGTGACCATATCTTACCTTACTGGGGGTTACCATATCTTACCTTACTGGGGGTTACCATACCTTACCTTACTGGGGGTTACCATACCTTACTTTACTAGTGGTTACCATATCTTACCTTACTAGGGTTACCATATCTTACCTTACTAGGGGTTATCCATATCTTACTTTACTAGGGGTTACCATATCTTACCTTACTAGGGGTTACCATATCTTACTTTACTAGGGGTTACCATATCTTACCTTACTAGGGGTTACCATATCTTCCCTTACTAGGGGGTACCATACCTTACCTTACTAGGGGTTACCATACCTTACCTTACACCATATCTTACCTTACTAGGGGTTACCATACCTTACCTTACTAGGGGGTACCATACCTTACCTTACAGGGGGTACCATACCTTACCTTACTAGGGGGTACCATACCTTACCTTACACCATATCTTACCTTACTAGGGGTTACCATACCTTACCTTACTAGGGGCTAAAATACCTTACCTTACTAGGGGCTAAAATACCTTACCTTACTAGGGGTTACCATACCTTACCTTACTAGGGGTTAAAATACCTTACCTTACAAGGGTTACCACCTCTTACCTTACTAGGGGTTACCATCTCTTACCTTACTAGGGGTTAGGGGTTACCATACCTTACTGGGGGTTACCATATCTTACCTTACTGGGGGTTACCATATCTTACCTTACTGGGGGTTGCCATATCTTTCCTTACTGGGGGTTGCCATATCTTTCCTTACTGGGGGTTGCCATATCTTTCCTTACTGGGGGTTACCACATCTTAGTAGCTTCCTATCTCTTACCTTAATCGGTGCAGTGCTGAACCGTATTTTCCTGGCTGGGGCAGGTTCCTCTTCCCAGACAGACCCTCTATCTCATGGCAGCTTGTGACAGCCTCATAGAAACCATCCTCCTCCTCCTCCAACCCACTGCCCCCAGAGTCTTCCCCTAGACCGCTATAGGCGCTCAGTTCTATCACTTCCACCTCGGACCAGTCTTCCCTCTTATAGTCTTCCACCGTTTCCCCTTCCACCTCCTCCGCCAAGTCCCCCTCCCGGGCGGTCACCCCCTTCACTTCCAATCCCCCGTTTTCCGTTCCACTTTTCAGCTCCTCGTCCTCCTTCTCCCCCCCACGTCCCTTCATCGGGTCAGTCTCTGACTCGCCACTGTCCTCCACATCCATGGGTTTGATTTTACACATCCCCGTCCCGGTGACAGGTCTCTGGGTCCCATCGGTCCCTTTCACTGCTGTTTTCTTCTCCTCGGCATCCTTGGTTCCCTCGGGCTGGAACAGTCTGGGACGCCGGCTGGATGGGCCCTTGGCCGGGGTTTTATGCAGGTTGTTGCGGAGATCTGCGTTCTCGAACACGGCGCTCAGCTGACTGACCGTGGGAGACACCGCGTCCGTGTCCAGCTTATCCAGGGACTCGGTGCTTCCCCCGAACCGAACCACCACGTCCAGTTTCCGATCCTGGAACCCCCCTCGCTCCTTGCGCAGGAAGATCCGGTTGGTGGTCTCCTTCTCCTGGAGATTCCTCTCGAACACCCGCCGGGCCTCCTGCAGCTTGGACCGGGGTCGCTCCACTGAAGAGTCGAAGTGACTGACCCGCTCGGACACGCTGGTCCCCAGTTTGAGTAGGGCGCTGTGGTTGACGTTCTCGTTCAGGCTGCCGGCCCGCGGCAATGTCAGTTTGGACGGTTTCTCCTTCGTCTTCGCCGCATCTGCCTCTCCCCCCGCCGGGCCGGTACCCATCTGCAGGAACATGTTCTTGATGCGATGGACGTTTGAGCCGTACTTACACCGGGATTTCTCCGATTCGGTCTCCCCGTTCCCATCCTGACACAGGGGCTGCACCCCGGCCTCGTACGGTTCCTGTGCGGCGAGGAGCTCCTGGGCCCCCCGCTGTAGTTTTTACCCTCCGTCTTCATCATTGGAGATGGAGATGGAGCCCCGGTCTCATAGTCCTTCCTCCCCCTCCACCGTCAGTGCCCGGGTGTCCCTGTCACATCCAGTCTCTTGACCCTTCCTCCCGAACAATATGGATCGGTTCTAGTTGGATACCCCCCCCACCATGTTACAGTAGGTGATGCCTCCCGGCCTAACCGAGCATCATCAAATGCAACTCCTTCTTCCTCCTTTCTCTCTCTGCCCCCTCTATCACTGGCCTCCTCTCTATCACTGGTCCCATCCTCTCTATCACCCCTCTCCTCTCTATACTCCCCCCTCTTCTCTATCACGCCCTCTTCTCTCACCCCCTCCTCTCCTATCACCCCCCCTCCTCTCTATATTGCCCCCTCTCCTCTATCACTGCCCCTCTCACTGCTCTCCGATTCACAGGGGGATGCCCAGGGTCCTAAGAGAGGATACTTTGAAATTGCTGAAGAAAAGATTAGGGGAAATCCATCTGCAGAATGTATTCTTGGATATAATATATACAATGGGTTTATTGTTTCATTTTATATATATACTTTATATAAACACACATAAAGATATATACACACACACATATATATACACATACACACACTAGATATATATACATACATATAGAGATATATCTACATACATACACACACACATATAGATATATATACATACACACATATAGAGATATATATACATACATATACATACACACACACACATATATATATATATATATATATATATATACATACACACACATATAGATATATATACATACACACATATAGAGATATATACACACACATATATATATATATATATATATATATATATATATATATATACATACACATATAGATATATATACATACACACATATAGAGATATATACACACACATATATATATATATATATATATAATATAACACATACACACACATATAGATATATATACATACACACATATAGAGATATACACACACACACACACACACACACAAACATATATATACATACATACACACACATATAGAGATATATATATATATATATATACACACATATAGAGATATATATATACATACACACACACACACACATATATATATATATATATATATATATATATACATACTCACATATAGAGATATATATACATACACACATAGATATATATATATATATATATATATACACCACACACACCGTGTGTGTATTATATATATATATATATATATATTACATATACACATATAGATATATATATATATACATATACACATATATATATACAATACACACATATAGAGATATATATACATACACACACAATAGCAGATATATACATGCACACACACATAATATATATAATACTACCACATATAGATATATATTAATATATATATATATATATATATATATATATTACATCCACATATAGAGATATATATATATATATACCTAACACATATAGAGATATATATATATATATATATACATCACACATATAGAGATATATATATATACATACACACATATAGAGATATATATAATCTATATACATACACACATAGATATATATATATATATATAACATAACACATATAGATATATATATATATATACCATATAGATTATATATATATATATATACATATCACACATATAGATATAGAATATAATATATAACATAACACATAGAGATATTATATATATATATATATATATAATATATATATATACACACATCTAGATATATACAGTCAAATATACGACGGCACTCGCAGGTCTTTAAGATAAAAATTAATAGCAACAATAAAAACGCTATCTACGCGTTTCAGCAATGAAGCAGTCCCAGGATATGACGTTTTCATTAAGTGGTAAGAATTTATACCATCCCTATATATAATATATAATATATATATATATTATATAATATACATACACACATAAGAGATATATACATACATATACACACATATATACACACATAGATATATATATATATATATCTATAACACACACATATATACACACAGATTATATATAATATATAGGGTATATATTATATACATACACACATATATATACATACACACACATATATACATACACACATATAGAGATAGATCTATATATACATACACACATATACATACACACACATATATATATACATACACATGGAGAAACACCTTATAACAGAAGGCATCTTGCAGTCTCATGCTATATGAATTGCATTGCCCACAATACCTAAGAAACAAGAAGTAATTTCTTACTCCCATGTTACCCAGAGTAAGAGGCAGAGATATGCAAAATGCTCCTTTATGTCCCTTAGCTTATGCATGTGTCCAGAACCGCTGGCTAATAACATGCAATATAATATATATATATTAACATATATAGAGTCAATAATCTGACCTGCAGACACGACGTGTTTCAATCTTGTTAGATTCTATGGATAGAGCCATGAATCTGTATCTTGCACTGACGAGTGCAAGAATTAGAAGAGGGGCCCTAAAGAATGTGGGTGATCAAGATAAGGTAAATAAATCAGAGAGAGAACCCCGTTACCCTTTGTAATGAATTATGGAGTTGGCCCTGGCCGAGTGGCTGGGGAAGTTCGCAAGCACTGGCATGTAGTCAGGAATTCATATCCGGGGTCCCTGAATTTTCCCTCCCTGCCCCGATTTCATATCGCAGTGGGCAAACCATCGATAGCGACTTGGTCAGGTCCATGGTTACAACTAAGGTAAGCAGACCACAGTCTTTTTTAAGTGGTAGTTGAAAGGGTATGTTTCTGTTTTTGCGATGCAAAAAATGCAAGTTTGTAAAGAAGGGGGAACATTTGTTCACCCCACATCAAGGAAGACATTTAAACTTATAAGAAACTATACGTGTCAGTATGTAGTGTACATATTATGGTGCCCCTGGGGTCTCCTATATGTGGGAGATAGCACTCAACCGATTAAGGATATCCCAAAATAGATCCAGTGTCAGACTAAGGGGCAATAGGTTACCTATATCTAAACACTGTATGGAGAAAGGGCATGATGAAAATAGCCTCAAATCTATGGTATTGGAGGTGGTATCTGTGCCGGTTAGGGTCTGGTGGATACATCGGCTTGGGTCTCTTACACCTTAAGATGGGTACACATACTACAGATCATTGAAAGATGAGATCCTGTCTGTCATCTTTCAAAGATCTGCATACAATCGTAAACAAGGGAGATTTTGCCTGTGATGAACAATTGTTCAAAGAATGTCCAATGCAGGCGTTAATTGCCCATATGTAGACATTCGTACAGGGATGTGGTCCAATGCCCGATGTGTATGAACCTTTCATCTTAAAGGGTATCCATACTAAAAGTAATTTTACCTTACCTTTAAACCATTAATGTTGGGAAAGCAGGAATGAGTATGGAGAGTGTTGTAGAAAGCTACAAGTACTGCAGATTGGCAGCTACCATGTCAAAGCCCCTTACACCCCCCCCCATCATTTTATGCGGCATGCATGCGCAAAACAGGAGATGAAGCAGAAGAATGGACTGGCTACAGTACTCACGGCTCTCATCTACACAGACTATATGAGTAATTTAGCCTGACAGATGCCTGTTTCTTCCCACTTCCTCCTTTAGGCACATGTGCAGTGCATGCAAATGAATAGATAGTCTATGGCACTGGTGCAAAGTTAAGCTGCAAAGTTAACAGGCACTGGTGCAAAGTTAAGCATACAATAATTCGGCCCAACCAACATTTCAGTGTTTTCGTAGGTAGGGCTGAATTATTGTATGTGTTCTTCTTGCGGCCGTGAGCGTATGCCGACTGTGTGAATCGGATGTATGCACGATCGGAAAACCATGGCCGAAAGTGCCGCCCTCTATGGCTCGCATGCTCGTTCATGGCTAACTGTCAGATGCAGCTGCTTTTGCCACACTGACAGTCCTTCCTCCTGGCTAGAATCCTCAAATGCTCGGTAAGGAGGATGGATTGGAACATATGTACCCAGCTTTAATCTGCAGCGACCAATCAGATGTTATCTCACTGCAGTATCTGAGTAAAAATCTAAGATCTGGTTGGTTGTGGCAAATTAGAAGCACAGGCAAACTCTTGTACCTCTTATTGCATCAGCCGCTATATACACAGGAGGAACCTGGATCCATAGGTCAGATTTAACCCATTCAGTTCCATCTGTGAAAAGTTTCCGGACAGGGCCCATCTTGGCGATTACACAGATCACTGCCTAGACTCATTCAACGGCACTGGAACCCCCTGTAAACCACAGAGATCTCCAGAGATCACCTTGAACAGAATAATGTCAGATGTTCTTGCTAAGTACTCAACTTCATTTCTGCTTGCAGAGATATGCAGGTGTATCAGGACTTTCAAGTTTACCCAAGGTAGTTTGTTTGTGAATGCTACACCATCTGTTGGACTAATAGAGCATTGCAATATCTATGTGTTTACCATGGCCCATACATGATCCAATCTCTAGTCGTACAATATCACTATATCGTGTATGGATGGTCGGCCAATTTTTGGCCTTATCAGGAAATAGGAAAAGATTTTTTATTGTCTCAATCCCAATCATATGATCAGGAGTGGTCAGTGTATGGCCTGCTTAATAAGTCTGCAGTGTGATAAATACAGTTTGATGTCACTAATTACATTATAGAGAGATTATATGGTACAAGCATTTTGCATTTAATCATTAGTGCATGGCACACACAGAGACGGCTTCTGCAAAGTGCTCGGGGATTCTTGGAATAAATATTGACATGAAAGCAACCCACAGAGGTTTGTCCAATAGAAAACAATCATATTGCTTTATTTACTTTTAATTGTTATACAATGTATACAGGTAAACTTATATTGTTTACCTGTATACATTGTTTACCTGTATATATTGTTTACCTGTATACATTGTTTACCTGTATATATTGTTTACCTGTATATATTGTTTACCTGTATATATTGTTTACCTGTATACATTGATTACCTGTATACATTGATTACCTGTATACATTGATTACCTGTATACATTGTTTAATATATTGTTTACCTGTGTATATTGATCACCTGTATATATTGATCACCTGTATATATTGTTTAATATATTGTTTACCTGTGTATATTGATTACCTGTATATATTAATTACCTGTATATATTGTTTAATATATTGTTTACCTGTGTATATTGATTACAATTGAAAAAACCTGTGGCACTGCCGATATTTCAGAGAAACGGACCACACAGTCTTTTGAAGGAAGAACGAGCAGACAAACAGGTTCGATAGACTTTTCAACCAATTCGGTCGACACTTTGACAGAAAATGTTCAGGCACAGTGCACAGTCAATCTTGAACCTATCGTGCCAACCGACCGACTACCAATCAATTTACTGGGCAATAGTCTATCGGATGAAAAAATCCAAGGCACTGACAATATTTTGGAGCAGTTGATCACACAGCCTATTGAAGACAGCACGATCGAAGTTTCGGTCAAAGAAAAAAGCTCCTAAAGCCCAATTAACAGGGGCTGAACTTCCCCCTATCCTCCCAACCAAAAGACTACCACTCAATTTATCTGTAGTCATGTGACCAGCCTCGGTCTTCTTGCATTTAATACTGCAGGCTGTAGTTTAACCATTATTGGTTTTAAGACCCCAGAGTTGCCCGTTCCTTTCTTTGATTTTTCCTTTTTAAAACAATATGTACACAAAACAGACTAGAAACAAGTGATGATCACACGACCTAGACCACCATAGGCATCTGGTCAATCGGTTTCATAATTAAAATTTATGATCCGCAATTGTATTGTCCCCTTCACTGTAGTACAGGGTGGTGGTACCCATGGCAATGGATGTGTGGGCTGATGGAATAATGTGTGTGACTCAATATGATTTCTCCCTACGCATACATACAGGGTGAGAGGCTGGACAACACCATAGCAATATTTTCACTATTTTCGGCCCGGAAAAATATTTGGTAGTGTGTTTGCACCGACCACGGTTCGCCCAGTTGTCCAATCCGATACACGCATGCTTGTTTAGTCATGCTCGAGCGTTTGAATTCTCTATGGGACCACACGATCGGTCTAGCTACCTTTGCCACGACCAAAACAGTTATTTGTATCGGCCACACTCGCTAGTGGCAAAGGACAAATGTCCATCCTGTTTGACCAAGCCCATATGTGTATCTGCAACTTCATGGAGCAACTTCCAATGAAATCTGCATATTTTTGGCGCATATGATGGCCTCCAGAGCACTAAGGGAAGGGAGAGTACTGTTTACTCTTAAGATTTGCAGTGTTCATAATACTGTGTTTTGCAAATATAAAGACAATTGCTAAGCTGTTTGAACCAGCACTTCGGGCTATGAGTGAGGAAATATGTGTTTTCCAACCTTAAGGGTTGTCAACCGGGATTTTACTTTAATTTTTGCAGTTGCCTGCAACCATTGCGGACGAGGGGGCCCCATCCTTCTATTTTAATATGACCAAAAGACAGCTCTTCTCCCTAAAAAACCAATGGTGGATGAAGCACGACGGGGATGGGCCCCATCATAGTTTTGGGGCTGGCGGGCGGGGGTCCCCCCAGCGATCACCAGCGATTCTTAGGCACGTTAGCTCATATGTATATGGACTGCATGTTTATAAAGCCTTATAATTGTGAATATTACCACCAATATCAGTGTTTTATAAATAGGAAATCTCGGCAGGCCCCACAGCAAAAACTATGATGGGGCCCCTATCCATGCTACATCCACAGTGGTTTCTAGGAGAGGATGGGGGGGCCTGGCTTAGCCCCTGGGCACTCCTGAGTTTTTCCCCTGTAGTTATCCCCTTGACTAATATTAAAACACCAATCAGAGCCATCTCCATAGAAGGTGAGCACTCTGACATATTAAAAACTGCCCAATTAATAAAAGGATGTTGTCAGGTACAATACCAGCATTGCAACATTATTATCTGGAGGGTTCCACATTGGACCATATTCATGTTCTATTTTTCACCGAGGGACAAAGCCCTTCCTGTATGCCACTTATGGCAGTAATGGTACTTGAAGTAAACAATATTAATGTTACACACCGTTTTTGCATGAATACACCCGCAGACTGTATGACTAAATCAGCATGCTAAACACAATGAAGTATACAGCTCCATTACTGCAATATATCTCATGCAATGCTCTGTCCAGGCGTGTATGAATTCCGGATCATTCTTATTACAAACCAATATAAATATTCCAAAACAGGAAAGTTTGGGGATTCCCTTCCCCATAGTAAACCTGCCGCTTGACACGCACTGTCCCGCAAAAGGAAGATACATAGCTGCACACATTACTTCCTTCATATTAACAGCTGCGTGGTAGGAGATAAAATGAAGGTCTGATCAGAGAGCAAAAATAGATATAGGCGCGTATACGCAGTTAGAAACTACAACCAATGCCCATGGATATAGATATAGGATAACGATATAAAAACAGTCATTTAGTTTGATAGTTATTTAATAGCGTCCAAATCTGATTTAATCATAATTAATAATCAAATATAACTAAAATCATAGTCTAGTAAGGCATGTCCAGCCTGAAAAAAAAAATTAAATATATGGTCCCCCGGGCCTCCCAGCCCAACCGCTATAATATTTTTTTAGAAAAGCCCCCCAAACTCTCTTACTCCCCTCGATTCCTCCGCCGCGCTCCCGGCCCTCTGCATTGCAAGGAAATGCAAAAAGCAGATGGGGCGGGACGGCAGCCGCGTCTGTGATTGACTGAGCGGCAGCCAATGCACAGACGCTGGCTGGCCGGCAGCTCCATTCGCCGGGGAAAAGAGAGAGGTAAGTAAGGAGTTTGGGGAGCAAATATGCGTTGGGATGGGAGACAGGGGAGCACAATATTAAGGGGGGGAATGGCTAGGGGGAGGGATAGTTTAGAACGGGAGGGAGAGGGAGGGGGAGGGAGGCGGGAGAGAAGGGCTGCAGTTACGATGGCAAAAATCTACCTGAGGCCAGATAGCAGGCAGTGTACTATAATGACTCTGACTAGCCTCCTGGTAGTATTTTTTGGGACTTGGGGGGACTACAGGGAGAAACCTATGGGCTGGGAGGTGCGGAAGGGTTAAACTACACTACCTGGTGGGGCCAGTAGTGGGGGATTATAGTTTTGGGGGTGGACATGCCCCTTTAAAGGAACCAGAGTTTTGAAATGAAAAATGGGGCCTAGTCAATGATGATCCAGTAAATGTTTGACTGATCATTGATTATTGGTATGGGTATTGATATGGTTATTAGGGCGTTACTATATCTTACCGCTATATGGCTTACCTTCTTTACCATAATGAGGTTCCATATCTTACCCTACTTACTAGGGGTTACCCTATATAAAGGTGCCCATACATCAGAAAACTCAACCTACCGACCAATCACACGACATTTAATCAATCTCAAACGACATTACATCGCATCGCAACGGTTACTGCTGGTCCAAATTATTTTTTCAAATTGTTTTATTTTGGTAGATAGATTATTAGTATACATAATACAGCTTTTGATTGGCAATATTATTGTAACATATGGTATTATTTCAAAAAGCACTGTATCAATATTCTGTTGACTTATTTTCCTATTAAAGTAATCTGGCACAATCATTTTGTAATGTCGTCGCGAAACCGAACAGAAAGCGATTCCGGAAGAATTAATTGAATGCGGTGGGATATGGGCACCTTTACCTTTCTATGGGCTTATAATATATTACTTAACTAGCGGTTACAAATCTTTAATTAACTAGGGGTTACAATAGTACTTAAACTTTAGGGGGGTACCATATTCTTACTTAACTAGGGGTTACCATATCTTACTTAAACTAGGGGTTACCATATCTTACTAAACTAGGGGTTGACCATATCTTACTTAACTAGGGGGTTACATTACTACTATAACTAGGGTACCATATCTGTACCATACATAGGGGACCATCTACCTTACTAGGTGGCTGTACTATATCTTACACTTTTCTAGGGGCTTGCCAGTATCTTACCTTATAGGGGTTACAATTACCTTACTAGGGGTTACCATATCTTACTTCTAGGGCTTCCATATCTTACTTATAGGGGCTCCATATTTACTTACTAGGGCTACCATACCTTACCTTACTAGGGGCTTACACATACCTACTAGGGGTTACCAATCTACCTACCTAGTGGTTACATATCTTACCGTTACTAGGGGTTTACCATATCTTACCTTCTAAGGGCTTTCCATATCTTACCTTACTAGGGCTACCATACCTGTACTGGGTTACCATATCTTAATTTACTAGTGAGTAACAATACATTATCTTACTAGGGTTACCATTATCTTACTTTACTAGTGGTTGCATATTCTTACTAAGAGGATACCATGTGTACCTACTAAGTGTTACCATATATACCTTACTGGGGGTTACCATGTTTACCTTATAGGGCAGTTACCATGCTACCTTTACTCAGGGTTTTTCATATTTACTTACCAGAGGCTTACCATAATGAACTTTCTACTATTTTAGCTGGGTACAAACAAGCAGATTTAGCGGCCCAACTGACAGATTATTTTCATGTATAGTCGGTGAAAAAATATGCAAAGGGGCAACCATATTGTTGCGTGCCCAATTCTCTCAGATGCGAATAAGCTGAATGGCAGACATTAGCGATTATAGGGGCCGATCCTATCAGGTTTGTTCCAACATTCACAATTTCCACGTTCACCGAGGTCAGCCACCTCAGCTGTCAGCAAAAGTGACCCCAGATTTTTTGCTCCGAAAACATACACAGCCTGCACGTGCTACCCCAGTCTGACCTACTAGGGGTTAAATATCTTAATTTACTAGGGTGGATAACCATTAACTTATCTTATAGGTGTTCCAATCTACTTTACGTGGTTACCTAATCTTACCTTACTAGGATAACCATTTCATTAACCTTACTAAGCGTTACTTGTCTTACCTTACTAAGGGGTTACCCGTCTTCCTTACATAGGGGTTTACCATATCTTACCTATAGGGGTGTACCATATCTTACCTTACTGGGGGTTGACCATTCTACCTTACTAGGGTGTACATACCTTACACTTATGGGGGTACCAATAACCTTACTTACTAGTGGTTACCAATCTTTACCTACTAGGGTTACCATATTACCTTACTAGGGTCGTGACCAGATTTATTCCTTTTAGTTACCATTTACCCTTTACTAGGGTGTACCATACTTACCTACTAGGGGTTACCATATTTACTCGTACTAGGGGTTACCATATCTTACCTTTAAGGTTTCATACTACTGACTAGGGTACCATACTACTTATAGGGGTTACCATACTTAACCTTACACCATTATCTTACCTTGTACTAGGGTTACCATACCTTACCTGCTAGGGGGTACCATACCTTCCTTAATAGGGGGTACCATACCTACCTTACTAGGGGGTACATTACCTGACCTTACACCATATCTTACCTTACTAGGGGGTACCATACCTTACTACTAGGGCTCTAAAAATACACTTACCTTACTAGGGGCTACTAAAATACCTTACCACTAGGGTTACCATACCTTACCTTACTAGGGGTTAAAATTACTTACTTACAAGGGTTACCACCTCTTTACCTTTACTAGGGTTACCATCCTTACCTTACAGGGGTTAGGGTTACCATACCTTATGGGGTACCTATATCTTACCTTAATGGGGGTTACCATTATCTTGACTTACTGGGGTTGCATATCTTTCCTACTGGGGGTTTCCATTCATATCTTTCCGTACTGGGGTTGCCATATCTTTCCTTACTGGGGGTTACCACATCTTAGTAGCTTCCATCTCTTACCTTAATCGGTTGCAGTGTGAACGATTTTCCGTGGCTGGCGGAGGTTCCTCTTCCTAGACAAGACCCTCGATCTCATGGCAGGGATTGTGACAGCTCATAGAAACCATCCTCCTCCTCCTCCAACCCACTGCCCCACGAGTCTTCCCCTAGACCGCATAGGCGACTCAGTTTCTATCACTTCAAACTGCGGACCAGCTTCCCTCTTATAGTCTTCCACCGTTTCCACCTTACACCTCCCCGCCAAGCCCCCGTCCGGGCGGTCACCCCTTCATTCCAATCCCCCCGTTTCCGTTCCATGTTTCAGCTCCTCGTCCTCCTTCTCCCCCCACTCCCTTCATCGGGTCAGTCTTGACTCGCCACTGTCCTCCACATCCATGGGTTTGATTGTTTTCAAACATCCCCGTCCGGGACAAGGTCTCATGGGTGACCATCGGTCCTTTACTGTGTTTCTTCTCTCGGCCATCACTTGGTTCCCTCGGGCTGGAACAGTCTGGGACGCCGGCGGACTGATGGGCCTTGGCCGGGGTTTTATGAGTGTGTTGGCGGGATTGGCGTTCTCGAAACACGGCGCTCAAGCTGACTGACCGTGGGAGGACACCGCGTCCGTTTCCAGCTATCCAGGGACGACGGTGCTTCCCCCAAAACCGAACCACCACGTCCAGTTTCCGATCCATGAACCCCCCCGGCTCCTTGCGCAGGAAGATCCGGTTGGTGGTCTCCTCCCTGGAGATTCCTCATCGAACACCCGCCGGGCATCCTTGCAGATTGCGACCGGGGTTCGCTCCACTTGAAGAGTCGAAGTGACTGACCCGCTTCGGGCCACGTGGTCCCCAGTTTGAGTAGGGCGCTTGTGGTTGACTTCTCGTTCAGGCTGCCGGCCCGCTGGCAATGTCAGTTGGACGGTTTCTCTCTCGTCGTGCGCCGCATACTGCCTGCCCCCCGCCGGGCCGGTACCCATCTGCAGGAACATTGTTCTTTGATGCGATGGACGTTTTGAGCCCGTTAACTTACACCGGGATGTTCTCCGATTCGAGTCTTCCCGTTCCATCCTGACAACAGGGTGCTGCACCCCGGCCTGTACGCCGTTCCTGTGCGGCGAGGGAGTGCCTGGGGCCCCCCCGCTTGTTAATTTTGTTGGTTGTTTACCCTCCGTCTTCATAATATTGAGAATGGAGATGGAGCCCGGATTCAAGTCACTTCCCCCCTTCCACGTCAGTGTCCCGGGTGTCCCTGTCAACATCAGTACTCTGACCCTCCTCCCGAACAAATGGATCGGTTCTAGTGGAGTACCCCCCACAGTTACAGTAGGTGCATGCCTCACCGGCTCGTAAACCGAGCATCATCAAATGAACATACTCTTTCCATGGCCTTACCTGCATATATGCGCGAAGCCGGACCGAGTAGTCAAAAGGACATAGAAAAGTCCAGCACTCCCTCTTCACGGCCTTCTCTATCACCCCTCTTCTTACTCCCTCTCTCTCACCCTCTCTCGATCAACCTTCACCGCGAACACCCACCTCTCTATATTGACCACTCTCCTCTATCACTGCCCCTCCCACTGCGTCTCCGATTCACAGGGGGATGCCATCAGGTCCTAAAGAAGGATATTTGAAATTGCTGAGAGAAAGATTAGGGGAAATCAATCTGTCAGAAGTTTTTTGGATATATAAATATATACAATGGGTTTATTGTTTCATTTTATATATATACTTTATATAAACACACAATTAAAAGATATAACACACAACATATATATAATACACATACACACACATAGTGATACTATATAACAGTAGCATATAGAGATGATAATACACATACATACACACACCACATATAGATATTATATAACATACAAACACCTATAGAGAGATATATACATACATATACATCAACACACAAACCCCCATATATATAATATATATATATATATATACCATACACACAACATATAGATATACTATACATACACACATATAGAGATATATACACACACATATATATAGTATATATATATTATATATATTATTAGATATCACATACACATATATAGATATATATCATAGAGACACATTGAATATACAAACATATATATATATATATATATTATATATATTACTACCACATACACACACATTAGAGATATATATACATACACACATATAGAGATAACACACACACACACAACACACACACCAACATTTATAATACATACCACACCAATTAGAGATATATATATATATATAATACAAATATAGAGATATATTATATACATACACACACACACCACACAATATATATATATATATATATAAATATGGACATACTCACATATGAGAATATTTACATACACACATAGTATATATAGATTATATATATCTATAATACAACACACACACGGTGGTTATATATATATAATATATATATAACTAGATATATATCATATATACATTATAAATATATATATATACAAACACATATAGAGATTATATATAATAAACACACATATTTAACATCACAACATATGAGATATATATACTGCACACACACAATATATATATATATATACATACACACATATAGAATTATATATATATATATATAGAATATATATATATTATATATACATACACACATAATAGGAGATATATATATATATATCTATACATTACACACAATAGGATATATATATATATATATTACCTACACACATATAGAGAGATTATATTATATACATACTAACATTAAATAGAGATATATAATATATATAGATATATCTACATACACACATATAGATATATATATATATATGATATACATTACAAACATTAGATTAGATGATATAATACACATAAGATAGATATATAGATTATAATACATACAACACATATAGATATAGATATTATATATATAACTACACACATAGAGTGATATATATACTAGATTATATATATATATATAGATATATAATATACACACACTCAGATATATACAGTCAACATACGACGGCACTCGCAGGTTTTAGATAAAAATTATAGCAACAAATAAAAAAACGGCTATCTTACGAGTTCAGGCAATGAATGAAGACAGTCCTCAGGGATATGGGACGTTTTCATTAAGTGGTAAGAATTTATACAATCCCTCATTATAGATTAATATATAGTATATTATGATACACCATATGAATATATAGAACCCTATATAAAACAAAAATAGACAGACAAAAACACATAGAGATATAATACTAATACATTACACACAGCATATATACAACACATAGAATATATAATAATATATATATATAAATATATACAACAGAAGAGTGGGTAACTGAATATATAATACATACACACCTATAGACAATAAAGATACATACACACACATATACATACAACTAACACATATGACAACACAATATAGATAGATCTGAGATAACATACACACATTTATACTTACACACCACTATAATATACATTACACATGGAGAAACAACCGTATAAAACAGAAGGCATCTGCAGTCTCATGCCTATTGAATTGCAATTGCCAAAAACTAAGAAAACAAGAAGTAATTCTCTTACTCCATGTTACCCAGAGTAAGAGGCAGAGGAGATATGCAAAATGCTCCTTTATGTCTCCCTTAGCTTATGCATGTGTCCAGAACCGCTGGCTCACTACATGCAATAGAATATATATATATTAACATATATAGAGTCAATAATCTGACTGCAGACAGAGAAGTGTTTCAATCGTGTTGATTATATGAGAAGAGCATGAATCTGTATCTGGCACGGACGAGTGAAAGAATAGAAGGGGACCAAGATGTGGGTGATCAAGATAAGGTAAATAAATCAGGAGAGAGAACCCCGTTACCACTGTAATGAAAATATGGAGTTGGCCCTGGCGAGTGGATGGGGAAGTTCGCAAGCACTGCATGTAGTCAGGA
The DNA here is from genome assembly GCA_019447015.1 of Hymenochirus boettgeri. NCBI lineage: Eukaryota > Metazoa > Chordata > Amphibia > Anura > Pipidae > Hymenochirus > Hymenochirus boettgeri. Next base: position 76,241,828 of record CM033476.1, on the reverse strand, counting down.
ATTCATATCGGGGGGTCCTGAAATTTTCCCTCCTGCCACGATTTCATATGCAGTGGGCAAACCATCGATAGCGACTTGGTCATGTCCATGGTTACAACTAAGGGTAAGCAAGACACCATCTTTTTAAGTGGTAGTAGTTGAGAAGGGTATGTTCTCGTTTTTGCGATGCAAAAAACTGCAAGTTGTAAAGAAGGGGGAAATTTGTTCACCCCACACAAGGAAGAACATTTAAACTTATAAGAAATATACGTGTAAGTTGTAGTGTACATATTATGGTGACCCGGGGGTCATCCTGATAGTGGGAGATAGCACTCAACCGATTTTAAGGATATCCCAAAATAGATCCAGGGTCAGACTTAAGGGGCATAGGGTTACCTATATCTAACACGTATGGAGAAGGATGCATGATGAAAATAGCCTAAATATCATGGTATGGGAGGTGGTATCTGTGCCGGTAGGGTTGGTCTGTGGATACATCGGCTTGGGTCTCTTACACCTTAAGATGGTTACACATTTATACAGATATGAAAGATGAGATCCATGTTGTCATCTTATTCAAAAGATCGAGCATAATCGTAAACAAGGAGATTTTGCCTGTGATGAAAATTGTTCAAAGAATGTCCAATGCAGGCGTTAATTGCCCAATGTAGACATTACGTACAGGGATGTGGTCCAATGGCCCGTGTGTAGAACCTTTATCTTAAAGGGTTACATACTAAAGTAATTTACCTTACCTTTAAACCATTAATGTTGGGAAAGCAGGAATGAGTATGGAGAGTGTTGTAGAAAGCTAACAAGTACTGCGATTTCGGCAGCTACATGTCAAAGCCCCTTACACCCCCACCCCCATAATTTTATGCGGCAGATGCGCCAAAACAGGAGATGAAGCAGAAGAATGGACTGGATACAGTACTCACGGCTCTTCATCTACACAGACTGATAGAGTAATTTAGACCTGACGATGCCTGTTCTTCCCACTTCCTCCTTTAGGCACATGTGCAGTGCATGCAAATGACATAGATAGTCTATGGCATGGGCAAAGTTAAGCTTTGCAAAGTTAACAGCACTGGTGCCAAAGTTTAAGCATACAATAATTCGGCCCAAAACAACATTTCAGTGTTTCGTAGGTAGGCTGTGATTATTGTATGTGTTCTTCTGGGGCCGTGAGCGTTATGCCGACTGTGGAATCGGATGTATGCACGATCGGAAAACCATGGCCGAAGTGCCGCCATCTATGGCTCGCATCTCGTCATGGCTACTGTCGATTGCACTGCTTTTGCCACTGACCAGTCCTTCCTCCTGGCTTAGAATCCTCAATGCTCGGTTAAGGAGGAGATTGGAACATAGTGACCCAGCTTTAATCGCAGGACCAGATCAGAGTTATCCACTGCAGATCGAGTAAAATCTAAGATCGTGGTTGGTGTGGGCAAAATTAGACGCACAGGCAAAACTCTTGTACCTCTGTATTGCATCAGCCGCTATATAAACAGGAGGAACCGGATCCATAGGTAGATTTAACCCATTCCGTTCCATCTGTGAAAAAGTTTCCGGAAAGGGGCCCATCTTGGCGATTACACAGATCACATGCCTTAGACTCTTCAACGGCACTGGAAACCCCTTGTAAACCACAGAGATCTCCAGAGATCACCTTGAACAGAATAATGTCAGAGTTCTTGTAAGTACTCAACTTCATTTCTGCTTGCAGAGATAGCAGGGTGTAATCAGGACTTTCAAGTTTACCCAGGGAGTTGTTTTGTGAATGGCTACACCATCTGTTGGATATAGAGCATGACAATTATCTATGTGTTTTACCATGGAGCCCATACATGATCCAACATCTAGTCGTTTACAATATCATATATCGGTATGGATGGTCGGGCAATTTTGGCCTTATTCAGGAAATAGGAAAAGATTTTTTTGTTCAATCCAATCATCGAATCAGGAGTGGTCAGGTATGGCCTGCTTAATAAGTCTGCGAGTGTGATAAATACAGTTGATGTCACTAATACATTATAGAGAGATTATTGGTAACAAGCTTTTGCATTTAATCACTAGTGAATGGCCACACACAGAGACGGCTTCTGACAAAGTGCTCGGAGGGATTTTTGGAATAAATAATGTGAATGGAAAGCAACCCACAGAGGTTTGTCCAAAGAAACCAATCTATTGACTTATTTAACTTTAATTGTTATACAATGTATACAAGGTAAACTTATATGTTTACCTGTATACATTGTTACCTGTATATATTGTTACCTGATACATTGTTTACCGTACTGTTACGTAATATTGTTTACCGTTTGTATGTATACATTGTTATACTGTATTATTGTTTACCTGTATACATTGTTTTACTGTATATATTGTCATATACCATGTTAGTTATCAACTTGTTTACCTGGAATTGTGACGTATATATTGTTACCTGATGTATAATTGTTTATCTGTATATGTTGTTTCCTGTATACATTGTTTATCTGTATATAGTTGTTTACCTGTATACATTGTTTACCTGTTGTACTGAATATTGTTTACCTGTATATATGTTTAACCATTATGTTACCGTAACATTGATACCTGTATACATGTTACTGTAACATTGATACCGGTATACATTGTTTAATATATTGTTTATGTGTATATTGATCACCTGTATATATGATCACCTGTATATATGTTTATAATATATTGTTACCTGTGTATATTGATTACCTGTTATATAATTACCGTAATTTGTTAATATATGTTACCTGTGTATATTGTTACATGTATTATTAATTACCTGTAATATTGTTTAATATATTGTTTACCGTGTGGATATGATACCTGTATATATTAATTACCTGATAATTGGTTTAATATATGTGTTTACCTTATGTATCATTTAGCCAGTATGAAAGTAAAATCAAATTTTTATCGCAAATGGTATATATAGTATATATTTAGTATTGTTTCAATACACGGTTAGTGAAACATTAATGAGGGAAATAGTAGTATCACACACACACACACACACACACAACACACTCAACCTTTACATTTTATTTCCCCCTGCCATGCCATACATTGTAAACAATAACTGACGCCCCCCCCCCCCATTACAGGACATCCTAACTAAGTTCATGCACTGGCTAACTAGATTGTTGAGCTACCAGGGGCAGGGACCTCATACCTTCGTGGGCAAAGCCCTAGCACTCTCATTTTAATAATTTATATATTGATTGTACTGAACTATCTATGTATTTATTACCCTTGTATGCACTTATGGTATTTTAACTGTACAGCGCTGCATCACCAAGTGGCGTATGATAAATACAATATACATACAACATTTATCGCAGCTCTTGTCTCTCCATGTTCCACTTTTTCCCTTTCACCCCATTAGCTGAACAGGGGGGAAGCTTTTGACGAACAGTTACATGAAATTAGTTTAAACGGAATTCAATCTCAATATTAATTAACTGTGTTCAGGATTGTACCATTCTTACCTAAATAAGGGGAGTTTTTTTTGTTTGTTTTAGTTGTGGAGGTGAAATTTGATATACTACAGCTGTGATGCATTGATTGATGTTCACACAGACTATATAAAAGGCTGCTCCTACTTCAAAAAAACATTTGCAGCAAACATTTTGCCAGAGGATGGAGAGATGAGGGAATTTCAAGCAGCTTAACATCATAAGCTCCCTTCATTTCACCCATTCAATTGATGGACAGAGCTACCAAAAGGTTGGGAAAACCTGCAGGGAGTATGATGAGCAAGATCTTGTGGGTGTCATACAAGGAAATAGTGAAAATGCCTACGGACGGCTGCAGTTTTGGAGAAGAAAATTATTTGGAAAAGAAAATTTCAAAGATTGGATTAGAAGATTTGGAGTGGAAGATTTGACAGAAAAATGGTCAGGCACAGTTCACCAGGTGCCCATGGCATTTAACACAGGTCAATCTTGACTATCAGTCAGGACCGCAAATACCAGTCAATTAGTGGACACACAGTCGTCAATTGAAAAAAACCTGTGCACTGCCGATATTTCAGGAGGAATACGGACCTCGCCGTCTTTTGAAAGGAAGCACGAGCAGCCAAACAGGTTTCGATAGACTTTTCAACCAATTCAGTCGACAATTTGACAGAAAATGTCAGGCACAGCACAGTTCAATCATTGAACCTATCGTGCCAAGACCGACAATCTCCCAATCAATTAATGGACAATAGTCTGTCAAAATTGAAAAAAACTGTGGCACGCCGATATTTCAGAGAAACGGACCCCACACCAGTCTTTTGAAGGAAGCACGGCAGACCAAAAAAAAAACAAAAACAGGTTCAATAGACTTTTCAACCAATTTGGTCGAAAATTCGACAGAAAATGTTCAGGCAAGTGAACAGTCAATCTTGAGAACCTATCTGCAACCGACACAGACTACCAGTCAATTTATCGGACTGTCTGTTGGAATGAAAAAGCCATGGCAACTGAAATATTTTGGCGGGCCTATTGAAGACAGCACGATCGTCCAATTGGCCAAAAAGTTTCATAACATTTTTCAAACCGAATGTAGAGAAATCAGCCCATAAAAGTTCGGTCAAAGAAAAAAGCTCCTAAGCCAATAACGGGGCCGAAACTTCCCCCTATCCTCCCAACCAAAGAATACCACTCAATTGATATGGACAATAGGTGCAGTGAAAAACGGTTGGCACTGCCAAACATTTTGGAAGCAGTTGAATCACACAGGCCTATTGAAGGTGGCACACAGCGCCCCCAAAAATGGCCAAAAGGTTCAAAAACAGTTCAATGAGTTAGTAGAGAAACAACAAAAACAGGTTCGCTCAAAGCAAAAGAAAAGACCCTAAGGCCCAATTAACCGAGGCAACATTCCCCTATCTCCCAACCAAAACACACACACTCAATTAGATCGAAAATAGCTGGACAGTTGACAAACTCGGTTGGCACTGCCGACATTTTGAAGCAGTTGAATCACACAGCCTATGAAGGTGGGCACGATCACCAAAATTTGCCTAAAGGTTCCAATTAACCTTTCCAACCGATTTGCGTAGAGAAATCAGCCAAAAAGGTTAGCGTCAAAAGCAAAAAGCGCCTGACCCAAGTAAGGACCCAATTAACACAAGACAAACTTCCCCCATATCTCCCACCACAAGATACCAGTCAATTTATCTGACAATAGTCTGATGTTGAAAAAACCTGCGACTGGGGTGGGCAATATTTTGGAGCGACGATCACACAGCCTCTGAAGGCAGCACGATCCCCAAAATATGCCACAGAGGTTCAATCGAAAATATTCAGGGCTAGTTGCACGTGTGCCAAATAAAACTTGACCTATCCATACAAACTGACAGGAATACGCGTCAATTTTCCGGACAATAGTCAGTTGGCTGAAAAACCCTAGTGGCACGCAATATTTGGAAGCGATCCCGACCAACAGCCAGTATTGAAGGCCAGCACAGTAGCCAAAATTGCCAGCAGGTATTGAAAAATTCAACTAATTTGGCTGAAAATTATTGAAGAATGTTCGGCTCAGTGCACAGTACCACAACAAAACCTGACCCTGTCTACGGCTGGAGACTACCGGTCAATTTATCTGCATAATTTGTTAAAAATATCAGCTAAAATTTTGGTCACTCGTCCCCATGGCTAGAGGCAGGTTAGACTGGTCAATCGTCGACCCTCATCTCCTGACTGACAGAGATTACCGGTCAATTACCAGATAATAGTGTGGTTCAAAAAAACAAAGAATTGTCAAAAATTGTTTGGTCAAACATCCTAAGCCCCATAACTAAATGATAGTTCTGCCAGTCAAAACAACTTGTGATAAAGTTAGGCACAGGTTATGGAGCTTGTTTAATAGAATGTCCGGAACCGAAATGTTTGTTTGGGGCAAAAAAATTGCCAATGTTTTCGACAAAACATTTCATGCCCAAGTCATTCGACAGAACCATCAGCTGACTAATGCTGGGGAACCAGCTTTCACCCTTCCCCCGGTATCAGCTCAGCCGGTGTATAAGAAAGTAGTGGGAAGACAAAGAAGATTCATTACTAGATGGGGGGTTAGCAGAGATGTAAAAAAGCAATCTGGTAGGATCCCTTACGGCCACCTTGCTTATGAAAGACCCAATTGAGGGAAGCAACATAATAAAAGGCAGATAGAAAAACTAGCCATGCCCGCACCCCAAAAAAAAGATGGAAAATGAACTGGAGAGGGCTTCATACATGGATGGGGGAAGTGGATTGGAAAATAGGAAGCCGATCTGGAAGATCCCTTTACAGCTTACGATGGAGGAACAGGCTGAAATAAAGGACACCCCATCTGTAAGTTGCTGTAGAGAATACCAAGACTACATGATAAGTATTACCAGAAATAGGATTCTTCCAAGTTGACTCCATAGATAATTAATCCAACTGCAAGTTGGGGCTAGGAAGGAATTTTTCCCTCTGGGGCCATGTCTTTTCGCTTTTATATCGGATCCATCAATAAGTTTAGGTAGGAACAAATGATCTAAAATGATTAATAAATGAAAATAAATATATTCAATTAAATAAAAAGATGAATAACAAATGTTTATGTGGGATCGGCGTGGCCCGAACGGGCCTTTCAACGCTACAGTAACTGTATGGGTTAACTGCGTTGGGCATGTAGAGACCTGAGCCGCAGGATAGAGATTATCAACGACGCCAACCAATCGCCTTTCACTTACAATAGTCAGCTGTGAAAACCTGGCATTTGTACACATAGTGCTTTGAGTGGTTATGGGGCCCTCGGTGGGCATCATTGATTGATACTGACCCGGCGGATAACAACAAGCCCAACCAAAACACTTACCGATAGTCCAACAAAAACGGCATTCGTAACCCATGTGTGTGTGGGTTGCCTACCGCAATCACACATGTAACATTGTGTATTCATTTTTGTATTAATTGTATTATATTTATTTTCTATGTGGCAGGGATAATGAATCCGATCGCCAATTGGGGTCAGGAAGGAATTTTTTCCCCTCTGTTTTCTCAGAGGGTTTTCCCTTTCCATCTGGTCAATAGTTAAATAGGAAAAATAATTTACAATAAAAGACATAGAATTAAAAATAAAATATTATCAATTAAAAAAAATTGTTTATCATTTGGTGTCTGAATTTTCGTTCTATTATATTTTTCTTTGTTGCAATGGGAAATATGGAAAATCATTTCCTCTTTAATAGAAATGTTACTTCACTGGCCCTTATCGTTATGTATATGGGGATCATTACAGTAATAAAACACAAACCCGGGAAACTGACAGATGTATTAATACAATAAAGGATTGTGGAAGCACTCCAATTACGTATATAACTCGAGTATAAGCACATCCCGAGTATAAGCCGATGGTACATCGTTTTTCCAGAAAAATTAGGATAAATTGAGTGACTCAAGTAAAAGCCGAGGGTAGAATTTAGGCCCACTAAGCCTTCTGGATGAGTATTAATGTGATGCTTAAAGTTGCCCTTTTAAATAGACAGCAGAATTACCCATACAGATGTTATTGGAAACTAAACTCCCAGACATTGCTTATGGCTTGTAGTTTCCAAACAACTGTAGGGAATTCTGCAGTTAAAAGGCAAACTGCAGGTAGTAGGCCCCCTCCCTCCTGGAGATTACCTCCAGAATTACCGCGAATCAATGTTGCTGAGGCTCCAATGTTGCTGAGGCTGAGGCTCCAAAATCAGGCTGCGCACGCTCTGTAAGTCCTGTGGATTGCAGGAGGCAGTGAGAGGGCCGAGAGTAATGGCGTCAGCCGGCAAAACCCACAGGACTTCACAGAGGTGCGGCAGCCGGATTGGGAGAGCCATCAGCAACATTGATCGCGGGTGAAGGAAGATCGTGACTTGGTATCAAGCCGAGTAAGGTTTTTAGGTTATTTTAACAACCTAAAAACTCGCTTATACTCGAGTATATACGTAGGACTAATTTACCATTACATTTAGCGGAAAATGCTATACTGACGGTAACAAACAGTTTACTAAAACATGGAAAAGATAATCAATTGCACATTCCTGGGCCCCATACAATATCATATTATCTGCAATGCACCTGCACCTTGATATAAACAAAGGGGTTGTTTAGTATACATACTGTGATCACATGAATAAAAAGCCTTCCAACCACGTCAAGGTAACACCCAGTTCGGAGTCCTAACTTCTAACCTTAGTACTTCATTACCATTAGAAACTTTTGCATTTACTCATAGAGTGAAGCTGGATCCATACAAAGCTTCACTCCCCACAGCCTTATACATATGGTAAGGTAAAGAGTATGTAAGGTCATCCACATATCAAAAGTGTCCCACAATCCTCTTACTAATGGCCGTCCCATGGCACACGGTATAAGAAACTTTGCTCTATGATAATATACCAAATTTACGCCAATCTGATCTGCGGGCATGCACTGCTCTTTACTAGGGATGGATAGTGTAATGAGCATAAAAAAGCTTAGCTGGAGTAATTCTATTCCCATTTGTTACGTGGCTTTGGGGTTGCCCCAGCTCACTGGCCGTTAATACACATAACAGAAGGGTAATTAGCAGAATGAATGTGAAACAGGGATTCCGGTTGTCATGTTAAAAGGGTGGATAAAAATCAATGATTGTTTTTAAAAAAAGTTAAAAAAATCGGATTTTTTAAAAACAAATGCTTTTTGAGGAAAAATCATATTACCATCCAAAGGTTATTCCATCATTAAATAAAGTTGCGTTGTATTGTTTGTGGAATAAGCTTGTATTAAGGTTAGTTTTTTTGTATAAAATTCCATGAATCCATCACCAATGTCCTGCTCTTCCAGAGGGTTTTCTAAGATTATTGGGCAGTTCTACTGCCTACAAGATATTATCACAGATGCTTGTTACTGTTGCCCATGTTGTCAAACTGATTTGACCTGCAAGTCACGTTCCGGTTTGTAGACACTGCATTGATTCCTGTATAATACTGTTATTGAACTATTGTATCTAATGATACTGTATCATTGATTACCTGGTATATAACCTATTATGTTCTGTATACATTGATACCTGATATATTGTTACCTGTATACATTGATACGTCTATAGACCTGTGTATACCTGTATCATGCACATGATTACCTGTATATATTGCTATAACCTGTATAATGAACTGGACATTGTACTGTATTATGTGTATACGTGTATAATGATTACCTGAATTTGTATACTTGTATACATTGATTACCTGTATATATGTATACCTGTGATCTAACATTGATTACCTTATATATTGCTTACCTTGTATATATGTTGTAACCTGTATAACATTGATACATGGTATATTGTTTACCGATACATTGATTACCTGTATATATTGATACCGTTAGTATCCTGTCTACATTGATTACCTGTTAATGTTACGTATAATATTCTGTATGTTACTGATACTTGATTATATATGTTACCTTATTATTGTATAGTATACATTGATACCAGTTGATAATTGTTACCTGTATACATTGATTACCTGTGTATATTGTATACATGTATTACATGATTACCTGTATACATTGATTACCTGGTATAATGTTTACTGTATTATTGATTACCTGTATTAATTGTATACCTGTATAATTGATCCTTGTATATTGTTATACCTGATACATGATTTACCTGTATATATGTTTACCTGTATTACATTGATTACCTGTAATATGTATGACCTGGATTTTTCACATTGATTGATTACCTTGATACATGAGTAACTGTATTACATTGATTTACCTGTATTTATTGTTTACCTGTATATACGTTACCTGTATATATTGTTATGTGTTATACGTTTACCTGATATATTGTTTCCTTTATAATGTTTAATATATTGTTACATGTTATTATATGTTACCTGTAATATCTTTTACCTAGTAACATTGATTACCTGTATACATTGTTTAATATATTGTTTACCTGTATCATGATTACCTGTATATACGTTTTACCTGTATACAGTTGATTACTGTTATAATTGATTACCTTTTATACAATTGTTTACCTTTATATGTTTAATATATTGTTTACCTGTATATATACGTTAACGTTATACATTGATTACCTGTTATATATCGTTACTGTAACATTGTTTACCTTTATTTTATGTTTAATATATTGGTTTACTGTATACAGTGATACCTGATATATCGTTACGCTGTATACATTGTTTACCTTTATATATTGTTTAATATATTGTTTAAACCCTGGTATACATTGATTACCTGTATACATCGGTTTACCTGTATACATTGATTACCTTTATATATTATTTTAAATATTGTTTCCCTTTGTATACATTGATTACCTGTATATATGTGTAACCTGCTTCTATACATTGATTACCTTTAATATTGTTTATCTGTATACATTGATACCGTCTATATTGTTTTAATATAGGGTTTACCGGTATGTATCGTTTAAATGTAGGTCTTGTATACTGTATTATTGTTTAGCTGATATACATTGTTACTGTATATATTGTTAAACCTGTATGTATGTTTACATGGTATACATTAGTTACCTGATATATTGTTACCTGTTAGCTATTGTTTACCTGTATATATTGTTACCTGTATACATTGTTTACTGTATATGTCTATACCTGTATACATTGTTTTTAGATGTATATATTGTTACCTGTAGTATTGTATAAATGTATATAGTATATACCTGTATACATTGTTACCTGTATACATTGATTAAACTGTATACATGTTTACCTGTATACTTTTGATTACCTGTATATATCGTTTACCTGTATAGATAGTTTACCTGTATACATTGATTACCGTTATAGATTATTTAATTATATTGTTACGTATACATTGATTACTGTAATAATCGTTTACCTGTATTACATTGATAACGTTAGATATTGATTTACTGTATAAGTGTTTACTGTATATATTGATTACCTGTATACATGATTACCTTTATATATTGTTTATCGTATACATTGTTACCTGTATATAATTGTTTAATATATTGTTTACCTGTATTTGTATCGTGTACCTGTATGTATTGTATACCTGTATAATCGTTTACCTGTATACATTGATGACCTTTATATATTGTTTACCTGTTATACATGTTTACCTGTATATATTGATTACGGTAACATGCTACCTTTATATATTGTTATCTGTCTACATGAATGGCCTGTATATATTGTTTAATATATTGTTACATGTTATGTATCGTTTACCTGTATTATTGTATACCTGTATATATTGTTTACCTGTATATATTGCTTAGCTGTTACATTGTTACCTGTAATATTGTTACCTGTCTATATTTATTACCTGTATACATTGTTTAGCTGCTTATATATTGTTACATGTAGGTATG